>JAZDUA010000533.1:600000-1065764 GCA_038098605.1 Gryllus longicercus | reverse complement strand
CGGTCGCCATTCTGCGACCTTCCTCAGGGCGTAATTCATTACTGCATTACTTTACTTTACATACTGTATTAATGCATTACGCCGTAAGGAAGGTCGCAGAATGGCGACCGAAACGACGGCACCTTCGCCATGGACGCGGCGTCACCCGGGCAGCCTAGTAAATACTCGGTGAGTGGTTAAACTGTCAGCGGCGCTGTCAGACAGAACACGCACGTGCGAGGTTAACGCTTCGACCAATCACACAACGTGTCTGACCGAGGACGTTAGCGGTGCAACAACAGCCTCGCATAATTTCTAAATTTGAATTTTTTTCCGAAATTCAGAGTGTTCCACGAAAATAATGTCCGCGCTATTATTTTAAGCGTTCGTTAAAAAAAAAGAAAAGGAAATTTGGAGAGTTTTTTGAGAAAAAAATTGTTTCAAGGAATTAAAATTGCCTATTATTTGCGAAAAATTACAGGAAAACTACTCATATTTTTAATAATGAAACTTGAAATTATTTAAAGACATGTCTTTAAACGGACATATTTTAATAAGGGAATTTTGTCTGTCTGCAGTAAGAAGACGCCCAAATAATTTGCATTTTTTGCAATTTTCAAACACTCTGGAATTTCAACGAACACGAGACCTGTACCATTCTCTTAAGCGTTATTTACGCTATGTGAGGACAAAGTTTGATCAAACACTTTGGTGCCATTGTTGAGAACATTTTGAAAATGTTTTTGAAGATTTATGTAAAGTACCCTCAAAAATCAATATATCCGTTTGAACTTCCAAAGCCTCAAGTTCGTTTTGATCGTTTAGGGAAAATCAATTTTAAAGAAAATTAGGTGAATAGTTAAGTGCTTGCGTTAATTACAGACGGACGGACAGGCACACAGACTTTTTACCGTATATCGATTTTTCGGTATTGAGTACCAACAACACATGGACTTTTGCTACACAACATGTTAAGGATATTTTGTCTAAATTTAGCAATAGGATTTATCCTCTTTTTCGTTACCAGGGTTCGACAATAAGAGTATTTCTGTCGAAAATTCGTCGTTTTCCAGCGCACAATTATATAACTTTCTCTTTTTACGAAGTACCTTCTTAAGGACGAAAAAGTAAAAATTATGGAAGTATTTTTTCTCAACGTTACTATATTTTTTGGTTCTGAATTCTAATTTTTGCTTGCCACATGGGAAAGGTCAGCTTTACAGAGAAAATAGAAAAAACTAAAAATTTCGAACTTTTTTCAATGTTATACTTCCAAAACAAAGCATTTTGCAAAATGCAATAAAGCGGCAATAAACCATTCATTATTTTTTTGTGTAAAAGCATTATAAATTTAAAAGAGGATCAAAGTTAATGTTTGGAAAGAACTTTAATGTGATGTCACGGGTATTTGACATCTGTGAGAAAAACGATGGTCGGCCGATGGTGCTGTTTACCTTTACCTCCCCATGATTCCCTCCGCGATTGGCTGAATGTGTCCTGACGCATCACTCATGCCATAAAATGCTAATACGTCATCATTTGTGTCGTGAGATATCATTTCATGAACGACTTATTTGGACGTAAACGGTCGTTTATTATTCAGAAACATAAAAAGAAAAATGTTATAGTCCACGTAAACGTGTTGGCGTGTTTTTTCGTTAGAGGATTGTCGTAGTGTCAGTCATCTAGGTAGTTGACTGAAAATACACACAGTTTTTGAGTAATTTCATCTTTCGCGTCAGACAAGTTCATGTCCTCTTCAACCATTCAACAAGAAAATCTTGGCTTTGTGTTATCGTGTACGTTTGATATTGTAATCTTCTAATGATATGATAAGTACTCTTAGAGGTGTAACTCATGATAAACGAGGAATCATAGATTATAAGTAACACGTGTGCCAGAGCGAGTTGCGCGAAGTATTGGGTTCAAGAACCGCTGCTGCTTGGCGCGCCCGTAAATTACGACATACGAAATTCGTATCTCGACGCTACAACTTGACACATGAGATGTGAAACTCATTGGATGCGATGTGAACTTCTGCCCTCCACTGAATCGGAAGAGACGGTACAGAACTACATGTTGGCTTGAGAAGGGTTTCCGCTTCCAGTTATTTCCCCAGAGGGGCATGGCTGCCGCCGGGACAAGCTTAAGGGCCCATTGACAATGCAAACATAAGCATAAGCATGGCGTTAACATAAAAATTAGGACCACGACCACAAGCGGGCCCATTCACAATGCGTCCGCATAAGCATAAAGCCCCATTTACAATGCAAACATAAGCATAAGCATGGCGTTAACATAAAAATTAGGACCACGACCACAAGCGGGCCCATTCACAATGCGTCCGCATAAGCATAAAGCCCCATTTACAATGCAAACATAAGCATAAGCATGGCGTTAACATAAAAGGTAGGACTACGTCCACAAGCGGACTCATTCACAACGCGTTCGCATAAGCATAAAGGCCCATTCACAATGCAAACATAAGCATAAGCATGGCGTTAACATAAAAGTTAGGACCACGACCACAAGCGGGCCCATTCACAATGCGTCCGCATAAGCATAAAGCCCCATTTACAATGCAAACATAAGCATAAGCATGGCGTTAACATAAAAATTAGGACCACGACCACAAGCGGGCCCATTCACAATGCGTCCGCATAAGCATAAAGCCCCATTTACAATGCAAACATAAGCATAAGCATGGCGTTAACATAAAAATTAGGACCACGACCACAAGCGAGCCCATTCACAATGCGTCCGCATAAGCATAAAGCCCCATTTACAATGCAAACATAAGCATAAGCATGGCGTTAACATAAAAGGTAGGACTACGTCCACAAGCGGACTCATTCACAACGCGTTCGCATAAGCATAAAGGCCCATTCACAATGCAAACATAAGCATAAGCATGGCGTTAACATAAAAATTAGGACCACGACCACAAGCGGGCCCATTCACAATGCGTCCGCATAAGCATAAAGCCCCATTTACAATGCAAACATAAGCATATGCATGGCGTTAACATAAAAGTTAGGACCACGACCACAAGCGGGCCCATTCACAATGCGTCCGCATAATCATAAAGCCCCATTTACAATGCAAACATAAGCATAAGCATGGCGTTAACATAAAAGGTAGGACTACGTCCACAAGCGGACTCATTCACAACGCGTTCGCATAAGCATAAAGGCCCATTCACAATGCAAACATAAGCATAAGCATGGCGTTAACATAAAAATTAGGACCACGACCACAAGCGGGCCCATTCACAATGCGTCCGCATAGGCATAAAGCCCCATTTACAATGCAAACATAAGCATAAGCATGGCGTTAACATAAAAGGTAGGACTACGTCCACAAGCGGACTCATTCACAACGCGTTCGCATAAGCATAAAGGCCCATTCACAATGCAAACATAAGCATAAGCATGGCGTTAACATAAAAGTTAGGACCACGACCACAAGCGGGCCCATTCACAATGCGTCCGCATAAGCATAAAGCCCCATTTACAATGCAAACATAAGCATAAGCATGGCGTTAACATAAAAGTTAGGACCACGACCACAAGCGGGCCCATTCACAATGCGTCCGCATAAGCATAAAGCCCCATTTACAATGCAAACATAAGCATAAGCATGGCGTTAACATAAAAGTTAGGACCACGACCACAAGCGGACTCATTCACAATGCGTCCGCATAAGCATAAAGCCCCATTTACAATGCAAACATAAGCATATGCATGGCGTTAACATAAAAGGTAGGACTACGTCCACAAGCGGACTCATTCACAACGCGTTCGCATAAGCATAAAGGCCCATTCACAATGCAAACATAAGCATAAGCATGGCGTTAACATAAAAGTTAGGACCACGACCACAAGCGGGCCCATTCACAATGCGTCCGCATAAGCATAAAGCCCCATTTACAATGCAAACATAAGCATAAGCATGGCGTTAACATAAAAGGTAGGACTACGTCCACAAGCGGACTCATTCACAACGCGTTCGCATAAGCATAAAGGCCCATTCACAATGCAAACATAAGCATAAGCATGGCGTTAACATAAAAGTTAGGACCACGACCACAAGCGGGCCCATTCACAATGCGTCCGCATAAGCATAAAGCCCCATTTACAATGCAAACATAAGCATAAGCATGGCGTTAACATAAAAATTAGGACCACGACCACAAGCGAGCCCATTCACAATGCGTCCGCATAAGCATAAAGCCCCATTTACAATGCAAACATAAGCATAAGCATGGCGTTAACATAAAAGGTAGGACTACGTCCACAAGCGGACTCATTCACAACGCGTTCGCATAAGCATAAAGGCCCATTCACAATGCAAACATAAGCATAAGCATGGCGTTAACATAAAAATTAGGACCACGACCACAAGCGGGCCCATTCACAATGCGTCCGCATAAGCATAAAGCCCCATTTACAATGCAAACATAAGCATATGCATGGCGTTAACATAAAAGTTAGGACCACGACCACAAGCGGGCCCATTCACAATGCGTCCGCATAAGCATAAAGCCCCATTTACAATGCAAACATAAGCATAAGCATGGCGTTAACATAAAAGGTAGGACTACGTCCACAAGCGGACTCATTCACAACGCGTTCGCATAAGCATAAAGGCCCATTCACAATGCAAACATAAGCATAAGCATGGCGTTAACATAAAAATTAGGACCACGACCACAAGCGGGCCCATTCACAATGCGTCCGCATAGGCATAAAGCCCCATTTACAATGCAAACATAAGCATAAGCATGGCGTTAACATAAAAGGTAGGACTACGTCCACAAGCGGACTCATTCACAACGCGTTCGCATAAGCATAAAGGCCCATTCACAATGCAAACATAAGCATAAGCATGGCGTTAACATAAAAGTTAGGACCACGACCACAAGCGGGCCCATTCACAATGCGTCCGCATAAGCATAAAGCCCCATTTACAATGCAAACATAAGCATATGCATGGCGTTAACATAAAAGTTAGGACCACGACCACAAGCGGGCCAATTCACAATGCGTCCGCATAAGCATAAAGCCCCATTTACAATGCAAACATAAGCATAAGCATGGCGTTAACATAAAAGGTAGGACTACGTCCACAAGCGGACTCATTCACAACGCGTTCGCATAAGCATAAAGGCCCATTCACAATGCAAACATAAGCATAAGCATGGCGTTAACATAAAAGTTAGGACCACGACCACAAGCGGGCCCATTCACAATGCGTCCGCATAAGCATAAAGCCCCATTTACAATGCAAACATAAGCATAAGCATGGCGTTAACATAAAAGTTAGGACCACGACCACAAGCGGGCCCATTCACAATGCGTCCGCATAAGCATAAAGCCCCATTTACAATGCAAACATAAGCATAAGCATGGCGTTAACATAAAAGTTAGGACCACGACCACAAGCGGACTCATTCACAATGCGTCCGCATAAGCATAAAGCCCCATTTACAATGCAAACATAAGCATATGCATGGCGTTAACATAAAAGTTAGGACCACGACCACAAGCGGGCCCATTCACAATGCGTCCGTATAAGCATAAAGCCCCATTTACAATGCAAACATAAGCATAAGCATGGCGTTAACATAAAAGGTAGGACTACGTCCACAAGCGGACTCATTCACAACGCGTTCGCATAAGCATAAAGGCCCATTCACAATGCAAACATAAGCATAAGCATGGCGTTAACATAAAAGTTAGGACCACGACCACAAGCGGGCCCATTCACAATGCGTCCGCATAAGCATAAAGCCCCATTTACAATGCAAACATAAGCATAAGCATGGCGTTAACATAAAAGTTAGGACCACGACCACAAGCGGACTCATTCACAATGCGTCCGCATAAGCATAAAGCCCCATTTACAATGCAAACATAAGCATATGCATGGCGTTAACATAAAAGTTAGGACCACGACCACAAGCGGGCCCATTCACAATGCGTCCGCATAAGCATAAAGCCCCATTTACAATGCAAACATAAGCATAAGCATGGCGTTAACATAAAAGGTAGGACTACGTCCACAAGCGGACTCATTCACAACGCGTTCGCATAAGCATAAAGGCCCATTCACAATGCAAACATAAGCATAAGCATGGCGTTAACATAAAAGTTAGGACCACGACCACAAGCGGGCCCATTCACAATGCGTCCGCATAAGCATAAAGCCCCATTTACAATGCAAACATAAGCAGAAGTATGGCGTTAACATAAAAGGTAGGACTACGTCCACAAGCGGACTCATTCACAACGCGTTCGCATAAGCATAAAGGCCCATTCACAATGCAAACATAAGCATAAGCATGGCGTTAACATAAAAGTTAGGACCACGACCACAAGCGGGCCCATTCACAATGCGTCCGCATAAGCATAAAGCCCCATTTACAATGCAAACATAAGCATATGCATGGCGTTAACATAAAAGTTAGGACCACGACCACAAGCGGGCCCATTCACAATGCGTCCGCATAAGCATAAAGCCCCATTTACAATGCAAACATAAGCATAAGCATGGCGTTAACATAAAAGGTAGGACTACGTCCACAAGCGGACTCATTCACAACGCGTTCGCATAAGCATAAAGGCCCATTCACAATGCAAACATAAGCATAAGCATGGCGTTAACATAAAAGTTAGGACCACGACCACAAGCGGGCCCATTCACAATGCGTCCGCATAAGCATAAAGCCCCATTTACAATGCAAACATAAGCATAAGCATGGCGTTAACATAAAAGTTAGGACCACGACCACAAGCGGGCCCATTCACAATGCGTCCGCATAAGCATAAAGCCCCATTTACAATGCAAACATAAGCATATGCATGGCGTTAACATAAAAGTTAGGACCACGACCACAAGCGGACTCATTCACAATGCGTCCGCATAAGCATAAAGCCCCATTTACAATGCAAACATAAGCATAAGCATGGCGTTAACATAAAAGTTAGGACCACGACCACAAGCGGACTCATTCACAATGCGTCCGCATAAGCATAAAGCCCCATTTACAATGCAAACATAAGCATAAGCATGGCGTTAACATAAAAGGTAGGACTACGTCCACAAGCGGACTCATTCACAACGCGTTCGCATAAGCATAAAGGCCCATTCACAATGCAAACATAAGCATAAGCATGGCGTTAACATAAAAGTTAGGACCACGACCACAAGCGGGCCCATTCACAATGCGTCCGCATAAGCATAAAGCCCCATTTACAATGCAAACATAAGCATAAGCATGGCGTTAACATAAAAGGTAGGACTACGTCCTCAAGCGGGCTCATTCACAATCCGTTCGCATAAGCAGAACACGTAAGACGTTAATTTAAAAGCTTGCAAGCTTCTGCGCTTATCCTTAAGTAAGACGTAAGAAATTATCTAATCCCAGAACGGTAACTCAAAATCGTGAATCAAAATAGGAGAGAAGTCGCTAGAACTAACGCCATATGGGCCATGGACACAATTGATAACTTGAAATTCATTCTCACATCCAACCAATAGTAAACCAGAATGTCTCACAGCTAATAGAAACTCTTATTTTGCTTCCGTTTATGTTAGACATTGTGAATACTTCAGTATATCACTTATATTAAGGTTTTTGCCTATGCGCTATGCTTATGTTTACGTTTGCATTGTGAATAGGCCTTAAGGGCCGTATTTGTAGTAACGCTTATACGACAAGAAAACGCGCAAGTAATAAGCGTTCTCTTAAAATAAGTGGACCCTTGTGACAGTTTTGTATTCATAGATCCCTCTTATTCGAGAGTCACACTTAGGCAACATTTCGCTACATAATGTTTGATAACATTGCTCTATTTGTTACAAGATATGAATCTAGAAGGCCGTGTCAATCTTGTTTACTATTTTGGCGGTTCTCTTAAGCATATAAATAACATTTGGTTTCGTCGGCAGACTATCAACAGAAAATAAACTATAAATTTCCAAAGTCTGGACGAAGAAATGAATATTTGATCAACAGAGAAGAAATTCGCGCGCCTTTTCGGAGGCGCCAAGTTTGAAATGTATAATCATTTCCCCTGAAACGCTTCAAAGAACATCAAAGCGCTCTGTTAAAAAATTTAATTGCACGGTTGTACCTCTCAATTTGGTAATAAAGTTAAATAATATTCTAAAGACTTCCCCGATCCTGTACTTTCGCATTAACAACTGTATGTAGCTTTCTTAAGAGTAAGTTTTTTAATATTTTTGTGACTATCAAGGAAAGCGAAAAGCTTGCAAACAAGATTTTCTAGTTTCATCAAATATTGTTTTTAAGGAATTGTTGTTAATCATTCCAATACAAACTGTCAATAAAACCGATTAATCTTTTATTCAAAATTTGTTCCAAACTTCAGTTCTATTGTTTGTTATTTTTATTTCATATTTTATAAATACATTGGAAGTTACTTTTATACATTTTTCAAACAGTCATTCAACTGGCGTTGATGAACATAAACTAGTGTTATAATGAATAAACGCTTTTTTATTGACGGATAATTCTTCAGCATGTTTAATGATTTTGATTTCTCATTTAAAAATGAAGAGAATGCAAATTCAACAGCTCAAATGAGCTTTTTTTGTTTCAATAAGATGTATTCAGTCGTAGAATCAAAGAAAAATAAAATATCCTCGTTCTAAACTATTGTATCTTCACAATTCTAACGAATTGTATCTTCACAATTGTACTTGGAGGAAGACGCCGAAATTTCTTTTTAATTTTCACAAAATCATGCACTTCAACGAACATCACACCTGCACCATTCTTTTAAGTAACCTTTATGCTATCTAAGGTCTCAATTTAATAAAAAATGTGCGCTTTTAAAAAAATGGTTTAAAGAAAATAAAAAATTGCGTATATTCGACAAAACTTTTTGGAAAAATCTCATGTTTTTGAAAAATCGAACATTAACTTATTTAAAGATTTGTTTTTGATGAACACATTTTATTAAGAAAAAAATGTATCTTCGTAATTGTAGTTGTAGGAAGACGCCGAAAAAAGTTTGAATTATTTTCAATTTTCGAAAAATTGCGATTTTCAACCATCATGAATCCTACATTATTCTTTTAAACGTCCTTCTGACTATACAACCACAAAATTTAATAAAAAAGATGGAGACAGTTTTGAGAAAAAATTGTTTCAACAACTATTAAAAATTGCCCATACTTTACGCAAAAAATACTCGAATTTTCGAAAAATTGTATATGACCTTATTTCATGTACTTGAAGGAACTATCATGAAGAAGCTATCTTGAAGGAACATATTATATTAAAGAAAAATATGTATCTTTAATGCTTTAGTTGTATGAAAACGCCGAAAATATTTTGAATTTTTTTATGGTTATACTAAGAGCTTGCTCTTGTGGAACTGATATACGAAAAAACATTTGGCAAAAATTTGGGAATTTATATACTTTTTTAAAATTTTTTCTGAATGTCGGGTTCAATTACGAGGCGAAATTCTGGAATAAGTGCTTCATTGAAGAAAATTGTATCCTGTTCTTTCTTTTGTTCATAGTTCATAGTGTTCCACCACTTTTTTCCTTTGAAGATGCAGTCCTTTCGATCTTGTTCACTTTTGAATTCCACCATCACCATGGCAGAGTTTTTTATTTGCACGTGTTGCACACTTCTCTCCTCCAAATTGCTTCCAATTGTTCCTGCAATTTCTTCGATTCTTCGATAATAATAATAATAATAATAATAATAATAATAATAATAATAATAATAATAATAATAATAACAATAATATGTTTATCTTTTTACATTTAGTTGTGAGCGCTGTTAGAAGAGCAGAGTTGCGAATTGGATCTGCGAAACGAATTCGGCAACCATTGTAGGTTGGCAACCACCCGCTGGTTGTGTTAGTTCCCACCACCGCCACCGCCGCCAATTTGATTTTTTTTAACTTCTAATATACGAATGTAGTTGTATTTACGGCTAATACACGAATTGGGCAGCGTTTATGGTTACCATTTCATACACCTACACGTGTACGTGTATACACTAAATACACAAATTCAATGGGAATTAGTTGTTTTAATTTAAACTTTTTATTGGTCAACAAAAATATAGACATGTGTTTTCCGCATTTCGTTTGGTTATGAGTTTTTCAAGTGCTAGCTAAAATGTGAGTAGGATATAAATTGCAACATTAGAATATTATCTAGTCCTTACAAATATTACAAAAAATTAGGGGCTGCACTAGTTTTTCTCTTTCGTGATTTAGTAGTTTTAATTGGATTTATTGCATTTATTCGCGAAATATTTTCTCTAAACATCTTCGAAATTTAGAAACAACTGATAAATCAATTCAACATTACGAGGCAACATTTGTGGATTTCAATTCAAAATTTAATTTCACTGATTTCACTGTCACTATCAGATTCCAATGGGATTTTCTCTCAGCAAGCCGTCAGACAACAGATAAACAATATTTTTCAGAATCTTCTACGCGGTATTGAATTTATTTATTTTTTCGCATGTAGGCCAACTCTGACCACGCGTGCATCCTGCTTCAGGAAGTACCTTTATTTGGGGGGGGGAGTCAGCATTTTATCTGAATCCCGATTTTTTTATCCCCCAAAGGTATCCTTGGAGGTATGGACGATGGCGGTGAGGGATGAAAGCACGGCACACACACAAACAGACACACACACAAATACAACCATGCCCGACGCAGGACTCGAACCCGCGATCTTCTGTTGCTACACCGCGGTGACACTACTGCTCTAGTGTTTGGTTGCCGTAAAGTAATGTAGCTTTGCTATGTAGCTTCAATATAAAAATGTAGCTTCACTATGCGCACCTTTTTGTGGTACTCTCCTTTTGCGTGTAATGGTAAGAGTAGAGGTAAGGGCGAGTTGCTATTTTGTTAGCAATGCAGAAAAATCATACTTGCAATTCGTGCACCGATGCAAATAAGTTTTCTATAACTCAGAAACGAAAATGAATATTTTTCAAATATTGCTAATCTTGCGATTTTTAAAATTAATTTTTATTTATTTATGTTAAACTTTTACTCATCTTTCAACTATTTATAGTTAAAAGACGGGAAGGGATTCTGGAACTCAAGAAAACGTGCGCAGATAATCTTCCCTCCCCCTACGTCACATACAGATTTTATTGTTTTTTTACTGATTAAATCAAAATCTAAATGTATTAAATGTAAAAGGCTCTTCGTGTGACACCAGGCGCGAATTTGGTCTTGCGATAAAATTGGCGTGCTGACGACCGTACAATTGATATCCACATAGACAAACTGAAACGTGGTTGCTGCACGATAACGTGCATTACATTAGCATTGTATAACTTTAGACGCCAAGAACATAATAATGCAGACAAAGTTACGAAGCTGTATGTGTAGCGCAATATTACTCGTTCACTTTACATTTGCAGACGGAGCGCTGCGATTTGTTCACATGAGGTTACTGCCGTCTGAATGAGAATCTCACGTCTCCAGTAGATATGTATTCGTTAGATATCTAGTTGGTGGTGAGCCGGGTACAGGCAGGGTACGGCAGGGAAGAAACGGACAAGATCATAACTATTGTGTAATAGATTTGTGCAAAGGAGAAATAAAAATATTTTCCGTGTATATTATGGATAGCGAGAAATGACTATGAAAAAGTGTATTGTACTCCAGCGCTGTCCACAGGTATTTCTAATGGGATGAATAAACCCTTTTCGGTTTCTTCGCAATAGTTTATAGCTACTATATATAATATATAGCTGCATTTTTATAATTAATTTACTGCCAGCACGTACTCTCGCATACCTAAGTGGATTTGATTTTTCTGCAGACATTACAGAATCCGCAAACACAAAAGAAGGACTTTTTCAACGAATTGCCTTGGCTGGTGACCGCGTTGGTTATATGCTATCTGACATCGGAACTATCCGTGCATTCTTGGACGTGTGTTTAAATTTAGACTTTTATTTATTCATTTATTTATTTATTTATTTATTTATTTATTTATTTATTTATTTATTTATTTATTTATTTATTTATTTATTTATTTATTTATTTATTTATTTATTTATTTATTTATTTATTTATTTATTTATTTATTTATTTATTTATTTATTTATTTATTTATTTATTTATTCATTTATTTATTCATTTCGTCACCTAAGGACGTCTTATGCGTTTGCTGTTAAGGTTAATAAGTAACATTGATATTTTGGTATACCACAAGTATAAATGCGATTCCATAGATAGAAAGGTCTTAATTCGTTGCATGGTTGCAGTGCGGAGGAAATGTCCACGGCGTCTTACAATCCCCGCTGGTATGATCCTCGATGGTGTCTGCACGACCCCAAAACCGGAACCATCTTCTTCGGAATCTTCTTTGCGGTATTTATTTATGTACTTATGTATTTATTTATTTATTTATTTATTCATGCATGTATGTGTTTATTTCTTCGTGTATTACTTTGTTTCTTTGTTTTTATTAACATATTTGTCATTATATTAAAATTTAACATTTTAGTCTCCATTTTTAGGTGGGTAGAGCAGTATTGTGTGTGTGTATGTGTGTGTGTGTGCGTATGTGTGTGTTTGAGTGCGAGTGTATGTATACGTGTGTGTAAGGGGTGAGGATAAGAGTGAGGTAGGAAGGTTCGCACGCGGTCTGCGGACCGTTTGTTAGAGTACTGCTCCAGCATTCGCCTGGTGTTGATCGGAGAAACTGCGGAAAACTACCGATCAAAGCACACGACCTCTCGAATTATTTTTCACATAGTGATGTTTACATTGCTTTACATTAAAATCGACTTAGCTAGGACTATATTGTCAAAAAAGAACCATCATTGGGACTGTAACAGAAAATCCACCTTTCTTCAACTATACCATACGAATATGTGTCAAAGCCATAAAGGAAACATGGGTGGCCGTACCAGTCATTTCCACTAGGAACCCCTAAATTTGAAGTCTTGGCAGTTGAGAGAACAAACAAAGTCTTGTTCATAAATTAATCCCGAACACATTTCGCAAAGAACAATGAAGAAAATCTTTTCGAAATGATATGTATCATTTTTTGTTTCAAAATTAACTTTTTACAATAAATATTTAGTTTTTCTGTATATAATTCCTTTATATTGGGGTACGTTTACAAGTAACATAATTTTTTGCCATTTTTTTTAGATAGCCGATGGATTCCTGATTCTCCTGTACGTCAAATGGGCGAAGAATTTCGGAAAAGGTAAATATCTCAAAAGTGTGCGAGATAGTATTTATTGCGACGATATTAAAACCGAACGTAGGTCGTTTGGTCCCAGCTTAAAATTCCATCGGGGTAGAATTTTTAATGGCAAATTAGTCGCAAGTATCCTGTTCCAGTTCCATCTCTTCCACACCCTTCCCGTCCCCCCCACTCCAACCCTTCCCCAACCCGCCCCGTAATGCTTTCCCATTGCCAAGTTCACTATACTCACTTTCACATTAGAAGAATGCTCCTAAGAATGAGCCAAAACGACAGTTCGCTAAATAAGTGAACATCACATGTAATTCAGACAAGTATCCCTCCGCCGCGACAGCTGTTCAGCCACACCTCTTCGTAAAGTGTTTATGTTTGTACATGGCTCCCGTTAGGACATCTTGGCTTCTCATAGTTCACAACCGTGTAATTATATAAAAACTTAATAGATAAAAAGCAAACCACGGAACGTTCTCGATCACAGCTCGCCACTTTACCGCACAGGAGCAGGAACCTCTTTCGCGTCTGACTTTCAAGACTCAGTTTTCAAATAAACATAATACTTATCGCACAAAAAGTGAATTAAATGTAATGCGAATATAAAAAAGGAATTTTTACAGAAGAGCCCAGTAGCACTGCACTTCTTAATTTCAATTATTTCTCGTGGCGACCTATATTTTCGTCGGACGAGGATATCACGAAAGGAAGTGTCGAAGCCATTTACAAGTTGGCCAACAGCAAACGAACGAAAGAAGGAGAGTCAAATGGGCTGAAGGACACATCCACCAGAGAAACTTCAGTTATGTTGCCAACACTAGCTGTCAAAACTATCCATTCTTATATAAACGGCTTTACACTTCCATCGTTGCTACGGGCATTTGTGAACTATTCCACTGTTGATAACTCGGGACATTCAGAAACAGTGTTTACTTTGAAAATATATAACAAAATGTGACCGTAGAATGTTAGGCATTAAAAAAGCATTAAAAAATAATCCCCTAACGCTTATTGATACATCGATTCGTTGATTAGTTAGTGTTTTCAGACGCATCAACTGCTATCCCGTAACTGTAGCGCATGTTTTCATCACGTTAGAGCGATGTCTTCCCCTTTTCGATGCTCAGATTTGGAACCGACCTACACATCGACTTCCGGGGTTTCCCCACACAGGTATCTCCCACCAGAGTTACACCGCCCCAGATGGGATAAGTTCAAAGGTACTGATTGATTGGTCTCGCGACATGTATGGTAATGTAAGGATGAGGTGAGAACGCGCGCGGTCCCTGGCCCGTTTGTTAGGGTACCTTGGCCCTAGAGTTGATCGGAGAAACCACGGAAAACCACCGATCAGAGCAACCGCCTTCTAGAATTCTCCTCTAGACACCGACAGAATTCGAATTAGCAGGCTCGCTAGAATCGAAAATCCTAGCACCGTCGGGGCTCGAACCCTACTACCTCTCTGTGCGAGGCCCTACAGTGTCGGCAGTTGAAGCCCTGAGGTACCTCAACCGTTTTAAATCTCATGTAAACCACATGAAGTACTCCGCGTTGCACGGCTATTTTACTTATTAATAACAGTCATTTTTAGACAGGAAAAGTATGAATGCAGTCCATATTATTCTTACTACCCCTCTACCCTGCCTTGCCCTGCCTGCCCCGTCCTGGCCGATGTCACTAATCTACCTACTATCTCTCTCTCCCTTCTCTCTCTCTCTCTCTCTCTCTTAAACGTCCTTCACAATATCCAACAACACTTAATCCAAAACGATGGAGACATATTTTTTTTTAATTTGAAAGTTGTCTCAGACGCTTGATGTAAAGTACTCCCAAAAATTAAAATATCGATTTCAAACTCAAGAGGGCGCCTCATCACCGAGATCGGTTGTGAAATATCAAGTTTGAAGAAAATCAGCTGTACGGTTTAGTCGCTAGCGTTGTTCGAGACGGACGGACGGACGGACAGACGGACAGACGGACAGACGGACAGACGGACAGACGGACAGACGGACAGACGGACAGACGGACGGACAACGGACGGACAACGGACGGACAGACGGACGGACAGACGGACGGACAGACGGACGGATAGACAGACGGACGGACAGGTAGACGGACGGACGGACGGACAGACAGACAGACAGACGGAACGACAGACAGACAGACAGACAGACGGACGGACAGACGGACGGAGAGACGGATAGACGGACGGACAGACGGACAGATAGACGAACTGACGGACAGACAGAGAGACAGACGTTTCGCCGTCATTCTATTTTGCGGTATCGAGGACCCACAAAATGTGTATTCTGGCTATACCACGTGAAAGAGGAGCTTTTTTCTTCTTAATTTAGCAATTGGATTTATTCGCTTTTTCGTTACCAGGGCCCTGAAATAATAGTTTTTCTGTCAAACATTCGCCGCTTTTTTTGCGCAACATTACATAACGTTCTCTCTACTCTGACGCGAGAAAGTAATTTATTTCAGTAGATGGGATCACAAGCACAAAATTCAGTTCAGATCACAGAGAACGACGTTGGAATTTTTTCCTTAACAAATAGAACAATAACGTACTGGAATAAGTCGCATGCGACAGCCATGGATCCCTTTCGTCTTGGTGTACAAAGTTTTAAAAATATATTAACTAAGGACATTTGTAAAATGTATTAATTAGTAAGTTAAGCTTATTACAATATTTATTATTTTAGTTATTATTTTATTTCTTCTTCTTCTTCTTCGGCTGTTACCCTCACGAGTTTGCCGTTCTGGATCTCCATATATCTCTATTCTTCCAGTCTTCGTTTTGGAGACTTCTACCTTCCATCGCTTCACTTACATAGGCTTGCCATGTCAAAACGGGTCTACCCCTCACCCTTCTTCGTTCTGGTGTTCAGTGTAGGAGTTTCCTAGGCCATCTTTCTGTCCCCATACGTTGCACGTGACCATACCATTGGAGTGTTTTATTTTCTAGTCTTTTTGTGATGGACGTAGTTACCCCTGCTCTGTCCCACACCACTTCATTTCTAATTCTATCCAGTCTGGTCAACTGTAGACACCTTCTCATATAATCCAGTTCTACTGTTCTTATCTTGTCTCTCCTACGTTTTGTCAAAGGCCACATTTCCGCTCCATATAACAATATGTTTTCCACTATACTCTTAAATATTTTCCTTTTGGTTTCCAGACTTAAACCCGAATTCCAAAGAATTCCATGGAGTGCCCTTGTCGCATTTTTACCCATGCCTATTCTTGTGGTGATATCATCATCCACCTTTCCATCATTCGTGATTAATGTTCCTAAATATTTAAATTTCGAACAAGATTCTATGATTTCATTCTCCACTCTAATATCCGTCTGTTTTCCTCCAACACACAAATATTTAGTTTTATTAAAATTAATCTTGAGACCCCATCTTTCATAGCTTTCCTTTAATTTCCTGAGCATATACTCCATATCGTCCTGATCAGCGGCAAAGACAACCTGATCATCAGCAAAAAGAAGCGAATGCAGTGGGCAGTCATTTATATACACTCCCATTCTCGAACATTTCCTGTACCAATCTTCCAGAACTTGTTCCATATATATATATATATATATATATATATATATATATATATATATATATATATATATATATATTAAAAAGGAGAGGTGATAAACTGCATCCTTGTTTTAAACCTTTCGTTATTTTTATTTTACTTGTTAATTTATTTCCAAGTTTAATACACGCTTCAGTATTCTGATATAACTTTTGTGTCAAATATATCCATTTTTCGGACACTTTAAGTCTTCTCATTGCAGACCATATTTTTCCTCTGGGTACACTATCATAGGCTTTTTCTAAATCAATAAAAGCCATATGCGTTTCTAGATTGTGCATTCTATTCTTTTCTATCAGCAATCTAACACAGTGTATATTATCCAGGCATGATCTACCTCCTCTAAAACCACTTTGTTCTTCATTAAAAGTTACTTCTTTTTCAATTTTCTCTTTTAGAATATTGGCGAATAGCCTAGCTATTGTCGGGATGACACTGATTCCTCTATAGTTTGCACATACAGTTTTATCCCCCTTCTTGTATATAGAGCTAATATATGCAGTGTTCCATTCCTCTGGGATGTCTCCTCCACTCTCTATCTTGTTAAAAATATCTTTTATATAATGTAATATTTTATCCCCTCCAAATTTCAGTAGTTCCATTCTCACATTTCCAGGTCCCGCTGATTTATTATTGCCAGCTTTCCTTAGTGCTCTTTTTACATCCAAAATTGTAATTTCAGGTTGATGTTGGTATGTATTAATTGGGTCCTCATCCACCATATATTGGGGTCTATCTTCTTGTAAAAGTTGTTCATAATATTCTATCCATTTATCTGATTGAATTAATTGCAATTTAGTACTAGTCACATTGCTCCTCATATTTTTTATAATTTTCCAAGCATTAGAAGATCTATTATATCCTATAGTATTATCTATGTCTCTACACATTTTATCCCAATATTCCTCTTTCTCCAATTTCACTAACGCTTTTACTACTTTCCTCTTTGCTACATAATCTGATCTCGTTTCTTGATTTCTTGTAGCAATCCACTTAAGGTAGGCCTTTTTCTTCTCTTCTATCTTGTTTTCTAAGTCTTCAGAAACATTTCTTTTTTAGAAGGCTTCCTTCTTTTCTCTAGCCCCAAAGCTTCCCTTGCAGCTTGGAAAACAACGGATTTTAGATGTTGATACATTTCTTCAGTACTTCCATTTTTTTGGATACCATCAACAGAGTTTGTAAGAATATTATTGATTCTATTTTGATATAGTGCAGCTACACTATATTGCCTTAAAAGGTCCGTTTTAAAAACTTCGTACCTTTGCTCTATTAAAACCTCTGCTCTATTCTCTATTTCTTTGCCACGTCTAAATGGGAAAATAAATTTCCCTACAACCATATTGTGATCGCTTCCACATTCTGGTTGTCGAAACACCCTTACATCCTTTATTTTCATTTTCCTTTCCTTCCGTACAATAAACAGATCAATAATGGACTTAATATCTCTAGATGGGTCTATTCTTGTATATTTATGTATATCCTTGTGTTGAAAGAAGGTATTCGCAACACAATATTTTAACTCCTTACAGAAATCTAGTATTCTTTTCCCATTATCGGTAACAATTTCTTCTCCAAATGGACCGACAAACCCTTGTTCCCTGTTGCCGACCCGACCGTTCCAATCACCTACCAAAATCACTTCGTGATGAATTGGAATATTTCCAATTATCTCATTCAAATCACCAAAAAAGCTTTCCTTCTCATCTACCAGAGCATTGTCATTTATTCCATAAACTCCTATAATTGTAGTTGGGTATCCATATAACATCATCCTAATTTTAATTATTCTATCACTTAGGCATTCGATGTTCCTTATGTATTTCTTCCATTTTTGTTTCATCAGGACTGAAACGCCACTTCTAGCTCTATGACTCTTAGGGACTCCACTCCACGCATGCCAATATTCCCCTATATCTTCTTCCCCTGTGGCCTTTTTCTTTGTTTCCGTCAGAATTATTATATCTATGTTCATTTTGTTTATTTCCGTTACCACCTCCTCCCGTTTTGTTCTTAAACCCTATATGTTCCATGTACCTATACTCATAGTCCGTGTTCTTATCCTTTGTCGTTTTAAATTTGAAATCCGAGGCATATGAAAATCCTTTTTTGCATATCAACTTTTTCCATGGAATGGGGAGCAAGCCCATCGCCACAACCCCCAACCTGGGGGACCAGAGAGTTTACTTCGGACCTGCTTTGTCCTAGGGGAGTCGCCTTCACCTACGGCTACGAGGCCCCCCTCCCCGAATCTCCTCTTTAGACTCATGGAGACTTTAGGTGAGAGATTATAACCCTCTTCCTCCTACTTCTCTCAGCAACGGTAGCCCCATCCGCCAGGTCCGCCGTCACGAAGATTCTCTTCTCCGCCGTCTCCGCCGTCGTGGACTTCCCGTTGCCGTCCTCTTCTGGCGTCTTCTTCTCAATATTTTATTGTAATTGTTATTTTTATTATTGGTATTGTGAAAATTACTATTAAATGCATTTCTTTAATAATATGTTATTATATTTAAAGAAGTAGTTGAATTGTAGTGTCGTCATTTGTTGTGATGTGTAGTACAATAATGAAGTAGAAAGAGAAATGAAGTGCAAGTGTAGTGAAGTGAAGTGCAGTGTACTTAAAAAGTTCTTTTTCTGTTAAAATATCTGTGCAGGACAGTCATAAAATATAGAGTTAATGCTGTTATTGTTATTATTGTATTTATTGTTATCATATTATTACTATTATTGCCTGAATTATATTGTATCAATATTCTTAACTGTAATATGTTAATTGTAGTGTTCTGTTAGCAGTTGTGTAAACCTACCTGCAGAAATAATAAATCTATCTATATATCCATCTATCTATCTAAAAGCACCCGAATGTTGCACCGAAAATCGTCCGAAAATTTCCATTTTTGGAAAATTTCCATACTTCCGCAGTTTATTGTTTGAAACATTTGCGGGAAGCACGCTGAAAATCATGTTGCAGGTAGTCTCAGTATTACAGGTGACCTTGACTCCCCCGATACCGGACGAAGGGAACCGACAAAATCAAACGAAGTATCAACGCCCGACAGCCGATGTTTCTAAACGCCGTTGGAAGAGGTCGTTTGGGTTTCAATTCGCCCATATGCTAGCGCATGTTAGAACGATTCGGGCAATCCGGCAGCAGACGTTCGATATCGGCCAACCAAAACCGGCTTCACTCGTTCTGCCGTCTTAATGTCATTGATTTTAAATAACACAAGTACACACACAACGTCGTCAGACCCAAAGACACATGTTTCTCCATGTATGTCAACACGGTGAATGCGAATCTCAATCCAGAATTGCGCCACCACGCCTTAATTGTTTTTAAATCGCGAAAGAAAAAAAAGGACCGTGAAATTGTATTTTTTTCGGGACTTGTTGTCAAACGGAAAGATTTGACGCATGTCACATGTTTCTCTATGTATGTGGACGCACTTAATCCGAATCTGAAACCAGGATTGCGCTACCGTCCTCCAGCCTTCTTTTTTTTTAATCACGAAAACACGCCTTGAAATCCTTTTTTTTTCGGGGGTTGTTGCCAGACCGAAAGACATGACATGTGTGTGTCGACGCGCTGATTCTGAATATGAGGCCACAATTGCGCCACCGGAAATCGCGGAAAAACACAGAAAAATTGTATTTTTAGTTGGTTTTGGAGGTTTGTTGTCAGATTCGAAGATTTGCTCCGTAGTTTTTTTAAATCACCTAAAATCACTGTTGAATTGTACTTATGTGTGGATTGTTGTCAGACCCAAAGACTTGACACATGTTTCTCTATGTATGTTGACACCTTGAATCCGAATCTGATGCCAAAATTGCGCGTTAACTTCCACTTCTTTTAAATGGCGAAAACAACCGTGAAATTGTATTTTTTTGTTTTCAAGGCTTGTTGTCATACAGAAAGAATTGACACATGTTTCTCAATGTGTGTTGATGCGCTGAATCCAAATCTGATCCCAGAATTCCGCCATCAACCTCTAGTTTTTATTTTCTCGCACTTACTAACGTAAGAAGAGAAATTATTGTGATCGTGCGCCGGAAAACAGCGAATTTTCGACATAAGAATTCCTATTGCTGGGCCCTAGTAAGGAAAAAGTGGATAAAACCAATTGCTAAATGTAGAAAAACCGGCGGTGCTACAGAATTGCACAGACCTTCCAGTATTAGTTTTCTATTTCCCTTGGTCTCGGCTAGCTATTCGGGCGTGCCACATACTCTTGCCAGCTGACATCTATCGCCGCCAAAAAGACATTTTTTTGACATTTTCAAAATCTCAAAACTTTGATTCAAGCCAGATGGACACGGGTTTCTTCAATTTGGAAAAAAAGCCTACGCATGACTTAGGCACTAGTAGTATTGACAGACGAACAGACAGATGGACGGACAGACGGACGGACAGACGGACGGACCGACGGACGGACAGACGGACGGACAGACGGACGGACCGACGGACGGACAGACGGACGGGCAGACGGACAGACGGACGGGCAGACGAACAGACGGACGGACAGACGGACGGACAGACGGATAGATAGACGGACAGACGGAGAGACAGACGGACAGACGGACGGACGGACAGACGGATGGACAGACGGACGGACAGACGGACGAACAGACAGATGGACGTTTTGAAAAAAACACTTTTTCGATATCAGGGGACCCCAAAACGTGTATTTCCGTCGAAAACTCGAAATCGATTTTCCGCAGCATTACATGACTTTCCGTATTAGTACGTATGCGAGAAAGTTAAAAAATGAAGGTCGTTGTGGTTGTGATTGTTGTGGTCAGCGAACATGTCCCCGGTGCTGGCGATGCAAACGGACGCTGCGGCGGCCATCGCAGCCGTGTACGGCGTCTGGTTTCTGCTGGACTGCATGCTGGTGACGATGGCTTTGCGCAAGGTGATCGCACAACACCACGCTCGCGGCTTTGACACTTCCCACTGAGTTGGCTCAGAGCCAGCGTAACTCTGCCCAGGAGGTCCTAGGGTTCGGTGGAGGATTTTCGAGTGATTGAAAACTGCGCGAGATCGTTATTCAGATAAGTGCTGGACATGTGTATATCGTGGAAGATAGATATAATCTTTCCCCGGAGAATGTCGAGATCGGCCACGACCTAAAACGTCGGCTTGCGGGCTTTTCCGCATCCAGGCATTTCCCAACAGCCGGACACCACCCCATTCGGGACAACCTGTAACCTCCCGTCCGGTCTCCCGCCAGGTGCGGTAGTGTAGTGCATGTTAGTGTAAGGGTATGTAAAGAAGGGGTGAGGATAGAGCAAGGAAGAGGAAGGAAAGATAGTGCGTTATCCGTGGCCCGTTTGTTAGAGTACTACCCCGGCATTCACCTGGTGCTGATCGGAGAAACCACGGAAAACTACCGATCAGAGCAGCCGACCGCTAGAGATGTCAACCCGACTGTCTGTGACGCTGTTCGTCTCGGATAGCCAACTTTCACGAGAATTCTCTTTCAGACAGCGGCTGAAGCCGACGTAGGCATCTGGCTTCTGTCGAAAGTCCCACGCTGACATGAACTCTAGAACCTCCTAGTCAGAGTTCCTTCCGAATTTGACCCTTTTTGGCACATATATGCCTCTTACATTCCACACATTTCGGAAGATCTGTCGGGAGCATTTAGCTTGGCCCGGTAGGTGCGGTGCCCCGTTGGAGGTAATAACCGGAGAGGGAAATTGATATCTGTGCACGAAAATGTGATAGAGAATGTAGCGCCACACGAATTCACTGCTTCTCTGAAAAGTTGGGTTTCCGCAGGTAGAACCCGAGCATAATTTACAGTGGTAGTTAAACTACACACACTCACACACTTTCACACACACACACACACACACACAAGTATATATACCTGTATACACAAGTATATACTTGTATATATTTACTTGTCTATATATATATATATATATATACTTGTATATACAAGTATATATACTTGTGAGTGTGTAGGAAGTAGATAGCACACGAACCAAGATACCTCACATCAAACAAACTCCTTCATCAAATGTTCAAAAATTAACCTGCCTTCTCATGTGCCCAAAAAACAATTCAAGATAAATAATGGCCAGATATTAACATTTACCTTCTTCCTTTGAATTTTCAGCGATCAATCTTCGCTGTCTTCTTATTCGTTTTTGGAATAAGCTTTATTTTTGCACAGAAATTAGGAGCCTGCAGAAACTGACTATTCATTGCATATCAACAATTAAGCAAACAATTAAGAAAAAAGTATAAAAAAATTATACTGGTTATTGTGATATTTACAATCATCATAATTATAAAACTAAGTATAATATTGATATCAAGTGTCATAGTTATCAAAAATATAATTATCAGAAAGTATACTAATTATTACATAATATACGTACAACAAATATAATTTTCACAAGTATCATAATTATCACAAACCATAATTATCACAAAAGTGAGAAATATCGCACATCATATTTACAACAAATACAATTTTCGCAAGTATCACAATTATCATAATTGTCAAAGTATATCAATCAACATAATCGTCACAAGTGTCATTATTATCGCAGGATTTATAATTATTCACAATCACTGAGAGCATCCTCGTTGACGTGACTGCCTTTGTTTCAACTGCTGTCGTGACGGAAGGGGCGCGTGCGCAGGCCGGGCTGCCGGGCTGCCAGGCGTGGCTGCTGGCGACGTCGCTGCGCTACCTGCACGTGGCCGTGGACCCCACCTTGATGGTGTACACGTGCTTCCACCTGCCCGACTGCGGCATGCGCGTTCTGCCCAGCGTTCTGTCGCTGCTCGTCACAGGTGCGCCTCCGCCGCCCTCCCTCCCTCTTTTGCTCACTCACTCTGTCTCCCTATCACTCCCTCTCTCTCACTTTCTCTCCCTCACTCCATCTCAATCACTCTCTCTCCTTCATTCTCTCCCCCCCCAGCCTCTCTCCCTCACTCTGTCTGCCTCACTCTGTCTCCCTCACTCTCTCTCCCTCACTCTCCCTCACTCTGTCTCCCTCACTCTCTCTCCCTGACTCCCTCTCCCTCACTCCCTTTCTCTCTCCCTCTTCCTGTCCCCCTCTCTGTCTCTTCCTCTCACTCCCTTTCTCCCCTCCCTACTCTCTCTCTCTCAAACACATACACACTAAGGGCCCTGGCCGGCTCTCCATTTTGAACAAGGTCAGCGCGAATAGTATCTGCTCGAACAATTCCAAACGTATCAATTCATTCCTCAAACTAAGCTCAGAGAATTCTATCTCGGACTATCTCGCGTCGTCCAATTCTATTTCGAACCAACCCACATCCCATAATTCCAGTTCAAAAATTTTCATTCCTAACAGTCACACTTGCCCCAATTCCACTTCGAACGATTCTGTTCCACTCCAATCATTTCACGTCCATATTACCAACCCTAACCACTCCATTTCGGGACTCGAGATTCTTCATAAATCTTACCAGCGTACCCCAATAAGCTAGGTTAATAAAAGGTTTCGAACGATCCCACTTCTCGCACTTCCATCTCGAACAGGTTCATTCCACTACATTGGAATCGTTTCACATTGTCAATCCCAGCTCAAATAATTTCATTTCGAACAGTTACCTCATTTCTTCCAAACTCAGCTCGAGTAATCCCAATTCGAATATTTCAGCTACAATAATCCCACTTCCTCATATAGTACATTTACAATAATTCCACTACACCCAATGTCAGCTCCAGTAATCAAGCTTCCAAGAATCCCAGCATCAGTAAACCCGGCATCCTCTTCTTTCACATGTGAGTTTCTTGCGTGCGACGATGGTGTAACGGTTAGCGTATCGGACTGTTCTACCCAAGTTGACGGGTTCAAACCCGATCGTCGCCGTGGATTTTTAATGGCGAAAAACTCCTTCGTACGCCTTTCTTCGGAGGGGAAGTAAAGCCGGCTGTACCATGTTAGTAGAATTACTTCCAAGATCCTCAAGCCTAAATTACGCCTCTGAGCTAAATTCGAAAAGCCTATTTCTCGCCCAAGAAATACCTCCTTTCTCTGCTAGTTGGTGAAAGGAGCGTAGCCAAATTTGCGTGGTCAGACGGAAGAGCAGGCCTCATGACCTGAGTCTCGCCACGTAAAATAAGGCTTCAATTCAATTCCACAAAAATACTGCCTTCCAAATTCAGCTTCAGAAATCCTACTTCCGTCAACTGAGCTTCAGTTTCGCACTTTCCCTACTCTCAGGACAAGCACTCCCACTTCCGAGAACCCTAGCTTCAAATATCCCTCTTCCCCCAATCTCATTGAAATCCAACTTCCGCTAATCCCTGTCCAAAAATAACCCTCCATACTTCAATACGAGCTCTAACAAATGCATCCTTATCAATCTCGGTGCAAACAATTATAGCTTGAGCAAATTCAGGCCCATCCATTCCATCATTACCATATCATTTGGAAAAATTGCCAATTTCATTTCCTGTAAACAAAGCTTGTAGTCCTTAATACCTGTTGCTGCTGCATTTCTTGCTCAACAAATTACTCTTTTATAAATCCCAGCATAATTTTTCACAACCAATTACATTTCCATCATTCCCAGCTCTCCTAGTTTTCTTCCAGAAACTAAAACTTAACTAATCCCACCTATATCAATCCCAGTTTAACCAAATCTACTTCATTGAATTCCATGTAAATCAGTATCAGTTCTACCAATATCAAACCAAGCAATTCCACGAATTGCAGGCAAAATAACAAAAAGTCCACTTTTCGGTATTGGACTAGAAGCGACGTTTTATTTTAAATTCCTTTTACTATATTTATCCCGTAAAATACAACAGGTGCGAGCGTGCGCATACACACACACACTATATATGTGTATGTATATGTACATATACGGGATACATAATTTCATTTTTTTCTCACTAGATACTAATGTTCTTTGGTTGTTAGGTACACAACTCCATCAATTTTATTCCCTGAATGTGTCACTGTACAAGTAGAAGTGTGTATTATGATTCTTCCGTGGTTTATCTGATCAGATCCAGGCGAATGCTGGAGCAGTGCCTTAACAAACGGTCGGCAGACCGCGGGGTATATTTCATCCTCTCCTTTCACACACACACACACACACACACACACACACACACACACACACACACTGATAGACACTACTCTTCCGAACATGTCGGGAGGCCTGAAGGATCCTTTGGGTCTGGGACTCCGCTGAAGTCGTACCACACGGGGGGGGGGGGGAGACATGTGTAGGGTAAAATCTGTCGCAATCCAACGCGTAGATCAGCGCCGGATCTCACCATCCATCAGCGAAAGCACTCAGTCGCCTCCCGGAATAAAACATTCCCAACGCTATCGGGACAAATAACCATAGTAGCGAAGAGCTCGGAAACACCAAAGAACTAATATACACTGTCAAGAAGTTTGTAACATTTATTTGTTCCATCTTTTAGTCTGTTTTAATTCATTATGATTTTGGGAAGGATTAGGATTCATTTTTTTTGACAGACTAATTTTTTGACCATTAATTTATTTCATAATTGTCCAACAGCTTCGGGAATTGTTGTTCCCATTATGAGGCAGACAAGTGACAGCTCCCAAAACAGATTTTTTTTACTTTAACATAATTCGGCAGCTAACCGCAACTAGATAGACAAAATAAAGTTCATTATGTTGGTGAAAGTGGTTGAAATAATCAATTATTTGATAATGGGGACAAAAATCCCCGAAATCGTTGCAAGATTATGGAATAAATTAATGTCACAAAAATTCGTGTGTCAAATTATTTATTTATTTTTATTTCTTTATTTATTTACGACAAAAACAGTTAAAAACTTTGTGTGACATGCTATGGGGAGAAGTTAATTTGAAGTTTCATTACTGTTCAGGAGGGAAACAAGGGGTCATCTCAGCATTTGCTCAAGGATCTGGGAAACTGCAAGAAAACCTGATCGAGATGGGGGATCATTGACCCGTAAGCTGAAGTACAATACTTTTAATTAATTGGACATTGGACATTATTGGACATTAATCCAATATGGACCCTACTCCTTCAGAATTTGCTCGAGGATCAGGGAAACTGGACGAAAACCTGTTCGAGATGGGGGTCATTGACCCAAAAGCAGAAGTACAATACTAGTACCGTAACCCCTCTATGGACCCTAGCCTTTCAAAAAACCATAATTGTAACATTTAACTCTATTGTACGTAATTTGTGGGCCAAAACCTATGGACTCTAACCATTCACAAACCCATAATTGTAACATTTAACTCTGTTGTACGTAATTCGTGGGCCAAAACCTATGAACTCTAACGATTCAAAAACCCATAATTGTAACATTTAACTCTGTTGTACGTAATTCGTGGGCCAAAACCTATGGACTCTAACCATTCACAAACCCATAATTGTAACATTTAACTCTATTGTACGTAATTTGTGGGCCAAAACCTATGGACTCTAACCATTCACAAACCCATAATTGTAACATTTAACTCTGTTGTACGTAATTTGCGGGCCAAAACCTGTGGACTCTAACCATTCACAAACCCATAATTGTAACATTTAACTCTGTTGTACGTAATTTGTGGGCCAAAACCTGTGGACTCTAACCATTCACAAACCCATAATTGTAACATTTAACTCTGTTGTACGTAATTTGTGGGCCAAAACCTATGGACTCTAACCATTCACAAACCCATAATTGTAACATTTAACTCTGTTGTACGTAATTTGTGGGCCAAAACCTATGGTCTCTAACCATTCACAAACCCATAATTGTAACATTTAACTCTGTTGTACGTAATTTGTGGGCCAAAACCTGTGGACTCTAACCATTCACAAACCCATAATTGTAACATTTAACTCTGTTGTACGTAATTTGTGGGCTAAACCTGTGGACTCTAACCATTCACAAACCCATAATTGTAACATTTAACTCTGTTGTACGTAATTTGTGGGCCAAAACCTATGGACTCTAACCATTCACAAACCCATAATTGTAACATTTAACTCTGTTGTACGTAATTTGTGGGCCAAAACCTATGGACTCTAACCATTCACAAACCCATAATTGTAACATTTAACTCTGTTGTACGTAATTTCTGGGCTAAAACCTATGGACTCTAACCTTTCACAAACCCATAATTGTAACATTTAACTCTGTTGTACGCGTGTGTGTGTGTGTGTGTGTGCCAGTGCCGCTGCCGCTCGCGCAAATGGTGGTGATGAAGTACGTCCGCGAGATGCGCGAGGCGATGCTGCTGAACGTGCAAGTGAAGCACCTGGAGCACATCCTGCCGTGGATGTCGACGGAGGCCGACGCCGACGCCGAGCCCACGACCGACGCCGTCGCCGAGGCGGCCCTCAGCAGGCTGCACCCCATCAGCGAGGATCGCAAGTCAGTGTGCCTTCCTTTCTCCTTTCCCCACTCTCCGATCGTCCGTTTTCTCTTTCTTCCTTTGTTACCCCCATCTCTCCGACGTCTCGACCCTCTCCTTTCGTCTTGATGATTAAAAGCTCTCTAAAATTGGCTAGTAGATCAAAAAGTGTTCGTGCAGAATATATATATATATATATATATATATATATATATATATATATATATATATATATATATATATATATATATATAGTGTGTGTGTGTGTGAATTACTGTACTCTCGATTCTGCACGAAATACAATTGGTCTTATGTGCTGCAACGTTTGGTGTACTCACACACACACACACATGCACACGAAAAGAAATCTGAATTACTTCACTCCCGATTCTGCACGAAACTAAAACTTCCAACAATGTTACACCCACAGTTGGAGACACCCACTCTCTCCCTCTCTATCTATCTATCTATCTATCTATATATATATATATATATATATATATATATATATATATATATATATATATTTGTTGGAAGTTTTAGTTTCGTGCAGAATCGGGAGTGAAGTAATTCAGATTTTTTCGTGTGCGCGTGAGTGTGTGTGTGTGTGAGTACGCCAAACATTAGACCAATTGTGTTTCGTGCAGAATCGAGAGTACAATAATTCACATTTATTTTTCCTTCGCCTAAAAAAGATCGTGTAAGCAGACGCGAGGGATACAGTCGCTACTTGGCTAGCCGGGGGATTCTCCGCGTCCGCAACTGATTCGCTTGGTGGAGAAATCCTTCATACCCAATGAGAACGTATGCTTCGGCGGTCGGACGCAGTAACTACTTGGCTGTTCGACTGATTGGTTGTTTTAGTGATTCCGAGTAACGTCCACTACAAATGTCGTTTGTCCCGTAAGTGCAGTGCCTGTTTTTGGTCGGGAGAAAGCTGTGATCTATCTCTCTCTGTACGGCGAGATCCCGCGCCGATTTACCGACGGTTAGATACTTCCCAACAGCGGGGCTCCGCCTCATCTGGGACAAGCTCTAAGCCCCCGACCGATCTCCCGGCATGTGTGATAGTGTATTGCGTGTTGGAGTAAGGGGAATGGATACGACAAGGAAGAGGTAGGAAAGATCGCGCGCGGATTGTGGCACGTTTGGTAGAGCACTGCTCCGGCGTTCACCTGGCGTTGATCGGAGAAACCACAAAAAAATTACCGATCGGAGCAGCCGGCCGCTAGAATTCTCCTCCAGACAGCGCTTGAACTCGACCTTGCTGACCAAAGCTAGTGCCGGAAATCCTGCCGCCGTCGTCGGGCCCTGAACCTTGGACCTCCAGGTCCGAGGGGCTGAAGTGACATTGGCTATTCGGGAGGTGCCCCGTCCTAGGCACAGGCGCCAACGTTTCGTCCGCCCTTGTGCGACCTTTTGCATTTCGCCCTGAAGAAGGACGCACTTGTGTTTAGGACGCAGCGGCGTCTCCTGGACGAGGCGGGAGCCTACACGAAAAAAAGAACAGTTGCAGTATACCAAATCCATAATACAGTAACGAGGGAACTTGTTACAGTATCACGGTTCTGGTATGCTGCCACAGTCCTTTTGTTTGTATTTACTAGGCTGTCCGGGGGACGCCGCGTCCATGGCGAAGGTGCCGACGTTTCGGTCGCCATTCTGCGAACGTATATCAATACGCCGTGAGGAAGGTCGCAGAATGGCGACCGAAACGTCGGCCCTTCGCCATGGACGCGGCGTCACCCGGACAGCCTAGTAAATACTGACTCCGGCCGCGGAAGCCTGCGCTCTCACTTGTTCTTTTGTTTTTCTGCGTACGCTCCCACTGCACGAGACGGAGCGTTCGCTCGACGTTTGGGTCGATGGTTCGTAGGTTGTTCCCGGAGAGGCCGACCGCCAGCCAGTCGGCGCAGCCGCGCCGCAAGGGCGACCTGGCGCCGCTGGCGCAGCAGGAGATGATGACGCTGGTGCAGAACCTGCAGAAGAGCATCCGCTGGCCCAACCCGAGCGTGGTGGCGCGCATGGCGGCGTTCGCGGCCTCGGACGAGGCGACGCGCAAGCACGGGCCGCAGGCGGAGGGCGGCGCGGGGCTGTCGCGCTCGGCCCCCGGCAGGTGCTTCACCCCCCCCCCTTTGCTTAACCCGGGTTAAGGGAAGGTTGTCCTTTAGTTAAGTAACCGCTATACCCAGTTGACATTATCCTGGTGCGGTTATCCCTAGTTAGGTAATCATAGAATGGTTGCCTCTAGTTAAGTAATCCTAGTATGATTGCCCCCAGCAGGTGCTTCACCCCCCCTTTGCTTAACCCGGGTTAAGGGAAGGTTGTCCTTTAGTTAGGTAACCGCTACACCCAGTTGACATTATCCTGGTGCGATTATCCCTAGTTAGGTAATCATAGAATGGTTGCCTCTAGTTAAGTAATCCTAGTATGATTGCCCCCAGCAGGTGCTTCGCCCCGACTGTGCTTAACCCGGGTTAAGGGAAGGTTGTCCTTCAGTTAGGTAACCGCTATACCCAGTTGACATTATCCTCGTGCGGTTATTCCTAGTTAGGTAATCGTAGAATGGTTGCCTCTAGTTAAGTAATCCTAGTACGGTTATCCCTAGTTAGGTAATCATAGAATGGTTATCTCTAGTCAGATAACCATAGATCGGTTATCCCTAGTTATGTTATCCTTGTATGATTGTCCCTGGTTAAATTATCCTTAGTTAGGTAATCATAGAATGGTTGCCTCTAGTTGCAGGCTAAAGCCATGCGATATGTCAATAGATCTCCCGCCAAAGACTTAATACGCAGTTATAACTCGATGATTGATTGGTAATGATTTTGAGCGCGTTAATTGCTGAGGTAATTATTCCTGTAAGGGTAGTAAACTTTTCCTCGGGAGGTTGAAGTGATATTCCCCTGCTGTATGGCAAGATTTGGTGCCGACCATGTGTCCGCTAGCAGTTTTTTTTCAACCAAGTATCACCCAACAGCTATGAAAAGCACTAACCTCTCAACCATTCTCCCTAGATGTGTGGTAGTGTAGTGCATGTTATTGTAGGTATTTGTAAGTATGGGGTGAGAATAGAACAGGGAAAAGGAAGGATAGATTGCGCGCGGTCTGTGGCCCGTTTTTTAAGATACTGCTCAGGCACTCGCCTGGTGTTGAGGCTAGAAATCACGAAAAATTACCAATCAGAGCAACTGACCGCCAGAATTCTCCTCCAGACAGCGACTGAACTCGACCTAGCTATCTAGCAAGTGACCTCTGCTATCGAGATTCAAACTTCAGACCTCCCCATCAGCGGCACTGCAGTTACATAACTCAGGAAGGGGGGCTCTTGCACATCGTACCAACTTCAGCCAATGATCTTCAGACACCAGTTTGCGTGTCACAATATTAGCGGGAATTTGAAATGCAGCAACAGGCCAAAATTATTACCTTTTATATGGCATTGAAACAAATTTACGAAGCATTTCTAATAAATATTATATATTTCGTGCACCTTCATCGCATTATTTTTAGTCGGTTACTATTCAAAATTGTCACTTTGTACCACTTTCAAAATATTTTTCAACACTTCTTTCTCTCCATACCCCATTGTGGCCAGCGTGTGGCCTGTCTTTTCAAATGAAGTGCCAAAGCTGTGTGGTCACGTGGTTTGTGACGCAAACTGGTGGTAAGCAGAACGATAAAAAAATCGGTAGGCGCGCCGGAGGAAATCACCCACGTACTTATACCATGATACTGTAGCGTCGTGCCACGCTCAAATCGCCGGATGTGCAGCATCGCGGGATGTTAAACAAAGGGTGGAGTGATGACGCACTGGGCCCAGGGCAGCGGCTTTGGGGGAGGAGGCATTGGGGCCGGTGGGCAGCGCCAAAAGGGCCTACATAAGACCAGGAGAACAATCCCCCATTCTTCTTGTGCCAGCGGCGTCGGCGACACGTGAAGCGCGTGTCTGTGCGTGTAGGTGCACTAGGGCGAGGGGCCGGTAATTCATTGTCGTGACTTGCGAGACGCGTAGATGGTCTCGAGGTAGTGCGGTGCTTCATGCAGGGAACATCGGTAGTATGTTGCGGTGTGGTAGCCGTTCGTAAATTATCTCTCTTTGTAGTGGGTCCATTTATTTAATTTACTGTGATCAGGGTAGTTGTTAAATTGAGACTACGGTCTAGATTGTTAATAAATCTACTGTTTTACAAACCACTCTCGTCTGTGTTCGATTACACCCGTATGACGCCATCATATAATTGAAAATTAAGTCGATTATTCGATCGCTGGGCGGCAGGGTGCCGGGCAGCCGCCGCCGTCCGCGCTCGATGACGCCGTCGGGGCAGAGGAAGAAGTCGAGCGAGAAGAAGTCGAGCGAGAAGAAGTCGAGCGGGAAGAAGTCGAGCGGGAAGAAGTCGCCGGCTCGGTCCGCCTCCGTTCGCCGCTCGGCGGGCGGCGGCGGCGCTGGCAGGCGCCGGTCGCACAGCAGGGGCAGCGGCGCGGCCGACGACGGGCGAGAGGCGAGCGGCGAGGGCAGGAAGAGCGCCAAGCGCGCCGACGCGCAGAAAGAGAGCGCGCTCGCGAGTCGAGAGCGCGGCGGAGACGTCCCGTGGAGCGGGACGCGCGACGAGCGCAGGGAGCCTTCCGCGGCCGACGAAAGAGAGCGCAGGAGGAGCAGCAGGTACGGCGACGGCGGGGCGTCCTACGACCCTACCGTCAGCCCCGAGCGGAGTGAAGAAAGAGAGCGCAGAAAGAGCAGCAAGTACGGGGACAGCAGGGCGTCTAAAGATTCCACGCTGAGCCAAGAGCGGGTTGAGGAAAGAGAGCGTAGAAAGAGTAGCAGGTACGGCGACAGCAGGGCGTCAAAAGATTCTGCACTGAACCAAGAGCAGGTTGAGGATAGAGAGGGCAGGAAGAGCAGTAAATACGGAGACAGCAGGGTCTCCCCAGATCCTATCATTAGCTTAGAGCGGAGTGAGGAAAGAGAGCGCAGAAAGAGTAGCAAGTACGACGACGGCAGGGCGTCCAAAGATTATACAATGATCCAAGAACAGGTTGAGAGTAAAGAGCACAGAAAGAGCAGTAAGTATGGAGACAGCAGGACGACCAAAGATCCTAGAATAAGTCAAGATCATCTTGAGGATAGAGAGCACAGAAAGAGCAGCAAGTACGGGGACATCAGGGGGTCCAAAGATCCTAGAGTGAACCGTGATCAGGTCGAAGATAGAGAGCGCAGGAAGAGCAGCAAGTACGGAGAGAGCAGGGCGTCCAAAGATTCTGCTCTGAGCCAAGAGCAGATTGAGGGTAGAGGGCGCAGGAAGAGCAGCGAGGTGGAAGAGAGCAGAGAGAGTCGGGAGCTGCAGCGCCCGCGACGAAGCAGAGACCTGCGAGGCAGCAGAGATCAGGTTGCAGAGCCGAAGCCATCGCGCCACTCCACGCCCAGTGTGAGATAGCGAAGGAAGGTAAGGAACGCCCCCGAGTCCCACACCATGATAATAATAATAATAATAATAATAATAATGATAATAATAGTAATAATAATGAAGATAATAATAATGATAACAATAGTAATAATAATGAAGATAATAGTAATAATAATAATAATAATAATAATAATAATAATAATAATAATAACAATAATATGTGGTTAGAGCAGCTGGGCGTAAACCAGAAGGCCCCGGTTCGAGTCCCGGTCGGGTCAACCAATTCTTTGAACAAATTTAATTCGGCCGCGTGGCGCAGACGGTTGTGGCAGCCGTCGTCTGCGCCGAGGAGCCTGCAGGTTCGAGTCGTGCCTAGACATGGTCGTATTTGTGATTGTCCCTTCACCTATCATCATCATCATCCTATCAGCTCATAATTCAAGGTGTAATAGCATAAGGCGTAACAATCTTGTCGTATTGAGGAATACAGCTGAAAAGCTGATCCTGAAAAAATTACACACGTTAATCGTGTAACGTGGTCAGTAATGACTTATACGCAAATAATAATAATAACGTCACCTTGTGTATACCTCAATGTTCGTGTCGCCCATTCAGCCTTCATTACCATTATCATCACTCTACATCCCATGTCCTCAGGACTGGCAACCCTGGGGGATAAAAATTGGATTCAGCATAAGAATTCTGACCCCTCAAAAATTGTTGCGTACACTTGCCACGGAAAATGTAACTGAGCCTCAGTAAGCGCGCAGGTGTATGTCCGCGTGGTCTCAGGTCACCAATTCGTGAACAAAATAATAAATAATAAATAATAAATTATATATAATAAATAAGAGTAATAATAAATAATAGTAATAATAAATAATAGTAATAATAAATAATAAATAATAGTAATAATAATTTTGGAAGATGTAACATTTTTGCCAAGACTTATGAAATGATCCTTGTAAAGTCTTGTATCAACATTGATACAATGTTGTGATATATAGAATTTGCTTTTTTATTTCAAAATACAAAAAATAATATACATGTTTCTGGCACAATTTGCATATTTTTTGGAACTTGTGTTTACAGAGCTTGGCTTTTATTTTTTCAGAGCTGCTGCTAGTATTTAATGAAGAAATATCTGCACCACTTTCTGTCGGTAGTATTCTGTAGATTGATACGTTCCTAAATACTACACGACAATCGCCAAATCACATTTCTAATCCTTATAAAAATATTAAAAATTGTGTTTCTTAATAATAAAAATGTAGTACACCTACAACAGTGAATTGGGAATTCAATATTGTAATGAGTGAGTGTTGTATCACGTTATTATAATTAATTACAAATTCGTCAAAGATGATTTACTTCAATTAAATGCAAAATATTCAATCGAAAATCACTCATCGACAGCTTTTCTTTAAAAGGAACATTAAAGCCAATTCTCCCGTTGCACCGAAATGCGGCATGCAAAAACCACCAAGCTTTAAAGACATCACTGAGACAAAATTTAGGTTATCAGATTGTCAATTTTAACATCACAGTGAAAACGTTCGTAATAATATTCACAATCTCATTACCAATGAGAAAGAGTGAATCCTCTATGCTATCCGGGTGACGAAGTCGAAGTGTCGAAGACTTTGGAATCGACGTTTCGACCATCTGGTTCATGATCTTTCTCAGAGCTGGTCTGCCCACGACCACACATCACAAGATGGTGGAAACGTCGGCATCACAACGTACGACGTGGTGCCAACCGGTTCTCCAAGGGCAAGTGGATGTTCTAGTGGCTCAATGGCGAAGTCGCATGCGAAGTCAATGGCGAAGTCGCATGGCGAAATCGCAGAAATCCCCGTGGAACCTCCTGTGAAGTTTGTTACGACGAAGCGAGTTTGCACGCTTCACAGGGGTAGTCCAACCCCCTGTGAAGTGTCCTAAACACTACCCCAATCCTAATTCCTTCCCAATCTCTGCCACTGAGTAGTGACGGAGGGGCGCGTGTTAGAAGGCGAGTATGCGAAGATGCTACCTAGCGGTCCTCTTTAAAACTGACTACGAAGAGGCGTGACATGACACCTCATGTGAAATTTGTTACATCAAAAGGGGCCTACTTGCCAGGGGCTAGTCTAACTCCTGTGAAGTGTGCTAACCCTACTTCTATCCTAATTCCTTCCTAATTCTGGCCGCTGGGTAGTGACGCAGGAGCATGTAGTTAGAGGCGCGTACGCGGAGATGCTACCTGGCGGTCCTCTTGACAACTGACTGCGACGAGACGTGACGGATATGATATTCTGATAATAGAGGATTACTTCCGCGCTGATATTAATCGGAGGATTACTCCGAAAGCGCAAAGCGCTCAACGCCCCCCGGTGCTTGGAGACGCGTTGTGTCAATTGAAGACGCACAAATTATAAAAAATAAAAAATAAAAAAATAAAAAATAAAAAATAAAAAATAAAAAAAATCATTCGCAAGACTCAGGAGAAGGAGGCCTTCGACTTCACTCATTGGACAAGATTGACCACGATGGATCCTAACGTGATTTTCGACGACGTTTAGGTAAATAGTTACCATTTCATCGCGTATGACTTTTATTATTAGAACATTTCTTTATTTCTAATAGAAAGTTTCATCTTTCAACGCTTTGCGGATGTTAAGTATTAATTGACACGTGAAATACTATTGTTAAATAAACAGTCAACAGTCGTAGTTTTTGTAGCTCGTATCATTGTTTCGGTAACGAGTTATTGTTTCATCTTTTAAAACCCTTATTACTATAAACTCTCTTAACCCTAAGTGGTAGTTTCGTCCTACATTGCTAATCAGATGTTCAGAAAAAAGGCGGAACTGTCGCCGTGTGCAATCGGTTTAAACTCTTACAGCCATGCCTGTCCATAAAAATTATGCAATAAATTAGATTTTTTACTTAATGAAAAATGTTCTTTAAAATTAGATAATTAAATAACGTCAGGTTTTGTCAATATATGTTTTAATAGTTTTGAAAATATGCGTTTCTACGCGTAATTTTTGCAATCTTTGACATGGTGAATTTGAGTATCTTATGCTTATTTTACTGAATTCTTTCACAGAATATAAGTTCGCAATGCGACAATGGTAATGCCATGATACGGCTGTTTGAAATTCTCAAAATCTTTGCTCATTGTTCGGCAATGTTTCTGCCAGTTCGGAATTGTCGAATTTGTGTTGGTGTACTAGCTTGAAAGTATTATTTTTTGGACCATAATGAGCTTTGCAAGTGACGTCTGTGATATGAGAATATGGTCAAAAAGTGTAATATTGTAATATTACGTAATGGTTACTAATCTGAGAATGTTTGTAATATTTTCGCACCCCTAGTTAATAATATGCATTGCAAAGTGCAGAGCTCTTCAGGATTTTTTGAGGCTTCAGATTCTTTCCGACCAACTCAAGTCTTATCACAGTACCAAACAGAAATATTTAAAATGTTTACACCTAGTACATTCACATATAAGCTGCACTCTAAATATGGTGAGTGAGGTAGGTGAAATGTGTGAAAGGGAGAGAGGAGAAATGAATACAGTCGTAAAATTCCGTGTTTACGATTCATTCACGTAACTATGGAGTTTTAAACTTAATTTTATGATGCAAGAAAACGATGCTGTATAAAACCTGGTTTCGATTTGTTTCATGCAAAACCTCTGCCCTAAACAAAACGTGTTTCTCTCGCACACTGAGCTGTAAAACACAATAAGATCACATATGCATGTGGTACGTATCCAGGTATTTTTGTGACACTCAGGTCGAGAAATTATTTTATATTCAATAAATACTTAAAATAGTTTAAGAATTATTCCCATGAATATGAAACCGATATTTTAATTTTGGGGGATACTTTACAAGTCCCTAGGACGTTATCAAAATTTTCCTAACAGCAATGGCTTCTTTGTTTTTGTTTAAATTTTTTGTTGGATAGTATAAAGGATGTTTAAGAGAATGGTGCACGTCTCATTTTAGTAAAAAACTCTGCTTTTTCGAAAATTGCAATACTTTAAAATATTTTCAGTCTTCCTACGACTAAAATATTTAAGATAGAGATTCTTTTCTTTAATGAAATTCTTTTCTTTAATGAAATTTGTTTCTTTAGGATAAATTGTGAAATATCAATGACATGTAGAATTTTTCAAAAATTAGAGTACTTTTCCCGCAACTTTATATGAAATTACGAGAGAGAAATTACATGTTTTAGCACCACTAGTTATTTTATATTTGCACCGAAAAATGAAGATTTCCGTTGATACTGCCAACATTTAAACCATGATCTGGATTGTGAAAGATTGGAAAATGTTACAAAGACAGGATAAAAATTGGATTAAGACCTGTGAAGTATCGTAACTAATTTTAAATATTTTACGTCAAACGTAAAACCACTTGTAAACCAATGTGCGTTTTTGCTAGTTATGAAAGAAAATAATTTCGTTCCTATTTAAATATAAGATATTAGCTACAGATGCATACAAGTATATTAGTTTCAAAATTAATACAATAGGAAAAGTTATTAACTCATTAAAAGTGTGATTTTTAATAAGCTATGTTTATCTTCAGAATCAATTTCATGGATCTTGAAGTGTTATGGAAACGGTTAAGTTTATGAAAATGAACAGATTTACAGATGAAGCAAACTGAACAAATGGGTAACTAAAAGATACAATTTGCTTTAAAAAACAGTAGATTTTTCGTAATTTTTGCCTTAAAGTTAATGCAATTTTAAATGATTTTCTAAAATAAAAAACGTCTCCAAATTGTTTCTTTAAATCAGATAAAATTCTTCGGATAAAATAAAAACGCTTAATATCGCGTAGTCTAATTCTTGTCAAACTATCTAAATTGTGTAAAAATGAAAAAGTTACAAATAATACGAGAAAGAATGTGATGTTAACCATTAGTTTTGCTTAAAAAAGTGTTTCAATACACAATTTGGGTAGGCGAACCTAATATTCCTGCGCAGGGTACGGAAAACAAAATCAAAACTCCACCAAAACTCTCTTATTTTCTATCATTACTCCAGACTACATTTTATAACAATTCTTAAAATTCTCGCATTACATTCTACCTAACCTTCTATGGCAAAAAACATCTATGATTTTAGGCAGCGCCGCTAATCAATAAGATAAGAACGAATTTGGAAAATTATAAACAATATTATTTTTACCAAATATGACTTAATAATACGAGTGTACAAAGTTCCTAAATTATTTTCAAAGATGGATAGAAGATTCTTTACGTTAAAGACTAACTGATTAAATGATGTAACTGGAAGACCAAATATGATGCTTTTGGAAGTGGTAAAGTTACAGGTTCTTAGCTACGATTACATATTTCCCATTATTTACATAAAATTGATATTCTTTGATATAAAAAATCTTTGGTGCCCGTTCATTAAAAAAATACATCACGAATTTGCCGCAAACTAAACTGAAAGGAACTGTGGAGTTAATCCATTCTGATAAGTTGCCCATATGTACTGCAATTCAATTAACTTTTATCTAACTGCTGTTCACCTTCGTCCACCATCCAAGGAAATATTAAAAGAACCATGAAGTAATGATCTTGTACATTACCAGATGCAGTCGGTTGCGTCGTTTAGTGAAAGGAAGCATTCTACAGCCGGGCAAGTTGATAGACATGTTCGATTGAACTCGTGCTTGAACGAAGTGCTTTCGTGCCTCAGTTTGCTTGCCTACTGCAAGACGCGGACGAGAATGCGAAACTGCCGAAGTAATTAGCGTTTCTAAAGTGGGCAAAACTCATTCAAAAAACCTACCTCGGAAGGTCGATATTCCGGAAAATTTCTGTTCTACAACGGGGCACAGACTTTATCGTATTAGTTAGCTCCCATTTTATTGGTGATTTTCGGCGCGTGAATTGCTAATGGACGGAGTCCCGTAAATGTAGTGATTTTTTAGCGGAGGGTAGCAGTGATCTTTTCCCGCTGGATGGCGAGATACTGCGCCGGTTTGCAAGTCTGCCTACGGGGGTTTCCTCAACCAGATGTCTCCCACCAGAGGGGGTACTGCCCTACATAGGCCAAACTCTTAAGATACCGACCATCCTCTCTACATGTGGCATGACTGTGTGTGTGTGAATGCGGTGAGGATAGGACAAAGAAGAGATAGGAAAGGACCGGTGTGGTCCGTGCCCCGTTTGTTGAATTTAATTGAATTGAATTAATGCCTTATTTTACGATGCGAGACTCAGGCCATGAGGCCGTCTGACCACGCAAATTTCGCTACGCTCCTTTCACCAACTAGCAGAGAAAGGAGGTATTTCTTGGGCGAGAAACAGGCGATTTCAATTTAGCTCAGGGGCGTCATTGAGGCTTGAGGATCTTTTACATGCAAGTAAATCTACTAACATGGGACAGACGGCTTTACTTCCCCTCCGAAGGAAGGCGTACGAAAGATTTTTTCGCCCTTAAAAATCCACGTACGAACGTTTGAAACCGCCAACTTGGGTATACCAGTCCGGTACGCTAACCATTACACCATCACCGCGCGCTTTGTTATGGTAGTGGATCAACTGCGGCATTCGCCTAGTGTTGATCAGAGAAACCATCAGAGAAAACTACCGATCAGAGCACCCGGCCGCTAGAATTCTGCTCCAGACAATGACAGAATTCCACCTAGCTAATAAGCTAGTGTCTCTAGAACTTCCCAGTCAGAGGCACTGCAGTGACATCAGTTGATGCCCTGAGCCATCTAATATGCGATGTTTGAGGAGCTCGCAGGGATTCTTCACGAGAAAGGCCCCCATCAAGCGGTAGGTACTAGGGATGCGACATCGACGTCGATGTTTTCAAAACATCGATTGTTTTGTAGAAATATCGATGTTTTAAACATCGGTGTACTAGCACCGATGCTTTTTAACATCGATGTTTTGTGATCAATATGTTTTCTTTTACGATGTTTTGCCTCTGAATGAAAAATTCCCATTCCCATGAGCCCAAGGCCTTGACTGATCCCCTAGATGGATTCCGAAGTATGTCTTGTAAGCTTTTGTTACAAATGAGGTTATGTTTCTTCTCTGCTTCTTCACAATAAAACTACCACAAATATAGCAAAATGAATTTGGATTATTTACACAACACCTCCTTTCCATTATTCTGTACGAAATTACATATGATACAAACAAGAAATTGGTAACATTTAAATGTTAATTTCTTGCTTTACAGAACAGCTATTATGGCCTGTACAGATGAATTCACAACACAAAAAAGGTGGAAGCAGCTTAGGATGTGCTGCCATCTTCCTCCGAAACAGTCAACTTGTTCATGGGAAGCTATTGTACGACGTATGTCGACAGTCGCGAGAAACAAAATATTAAAAGGGAATATTAATATTTTTTAAATTATAAAATAGGAACGTGAGCAGAGCAGGTCAATTAAACTATATAAGTGTGAACATAAATTTTAGAATTGAAAGTAAAGGTTTGCATACAAATGGACAGATCAAATTAATTAATTTAATTACATAAAAGAAAAGTTGTACCAGTCATTCAAATGACCTTCCCAATGGGCAGCCGATTAAACAAATATTTATAAAACCAGTACAATGGCTACCCAACGTGGTGGTAGATCGTATTAAAAATATGAGGCATATATTAATTTCACCAAGATTTTTTTACGTAAATTGAATAATTCACATTTATTTACTTACTAATTAACTAGATGTTAAACTGCCACGGTTTTCTAATATCGTTTTCATCCATCTTTTCATATTTCCCTCCCATAATTTATTTCCATAATTCCATCTCAAAATTCCTTCAAAAGAAAACATGTGGCATCATGCAAGTGTTTTCATATTTTCCTCGGAACCATGATTCTCTCAATGTTAGGCAGCGTATATCCAGATCAGTATGGAAGGCAAAAACACGCAACAACATCGTACAAAATACAGGATATATTATTGACGTATCTTCACGATCCACATCTCATGAATCGTATATTCCCCTCTTTCACCATAAACTACAGTAAACTCCCTTTCGGTTGTTTGATCGACCGATGACGACCTTGTTCTCAGTCCGTGTGCGAGTCTGCCCCCTACGCTCGTAGAGTTGCCGGCTGATCGATGCCCAAACCAGTCGTGTGGCTGCGACCTGCACTAATTGGTAGAATACACAACTAACTCAGCCGAGAGAGCGTCGAAGCGGCCTCGCCAAAGCGAACGCGTTCCACATTCACCCAGCGGCAGCACTCTCACCCACACGAAAGGCTGAAACGGGCTGCGATAACTCGGTGGCAAGAGTGAATTGAATTTGCCTTATTTTACGTGGAGAGACTCTATCAGGCCATCAGGCACGCTCTTCCGTCTGACCACGCAAATTTCGCTACGCTCCTTACCAACTAGCGGAGAAAGGAGGTATTTCTTGGGCGAGAAACAGGCGATTTTGAATTTAGCTCAGAGGCGTCATTTAGGCTTGAGGATCTTTTACATGCAAGTAAATCTACTAACATGGGACAGCCGGCTTTACTTCCCCTCCGAAGGAAGGCGTACGAAGGATTTTGTCGCCCTAAAAATCCACGGCTTCGATCGGGTTTGAACCCGCCAATTTGGGTATAACAGTCCGGTACGCTAATCGTCACACCATCGCCGCCGCCATCTTCTTCTTCTGAAGTGCTTCTGAAGTGTCCAGTGGTGGATTTGCAGAGGAGGCAAGGGAGGCCAGACCTCCCCCACAAAATTAACAATACTAAAAGATATATTTTTTTAAACTACATTTTTTTTATAACTAACTTTGTCTAAAATTGGCATTGTTACCGTCATGTCATTGTTACCATTTGCGCGCGGCGATGGCGGTAACGGTTAGCGTACTGGACTGTTGTACCCAAGTTGGCGGTTTCAAACCCGATCGAAGCCGAGGATTTGTAAGGGCGAAAAAATCCTTCGTACGCCTTCCTTCGGAGGGGAAGTAAAGCCGGCTGTCCCATGTTAGTAGATTTACTTACATGTAAAAGATCCTCAAGCCTAAATGACGCCTCTGAGCTAAATTCAGATCGCCTGTTTCTCGCCTAAGATATACCTCCTTTCTCTGCTAGCTTTTGAAAGGAGCGTAGCGAAATTTGCATGGTCAGACGGAAGAGCAGGCCTCATGGCCTCAGTCTCGCCACGTAAAATAAGGCATTAATCCAATTGAATCATCTCCCACAATTAAAAAGGGAACACACTTACGGAACTAATGACCTTACCCGTTGGCACGCGCGGAAACATAAATAAATAAATCAATAAACACCGCTAACAAATGGCTGTATGTACAGGATCAGTCACTATAAACGTTCAATTGGAATATTTTGCGAACGGTTCAAGATATTGAAATGAACAGCAAACAATTTAGGAGACCAAAAGTTACAGTTATTAACGCTTTGCAAACATTTTTTCATTTAATGATATTGAATTAACTTTATTTATTGAATGGAATACATTTTTTACACGAACAAAATATTTTTGAGAAAAAAAACTTTCATCAACACCACATATGTTGGTATTTGCAGCACATAATATGTTGAAATCTGGCGTCATACGAAAAGCATGTACAGTGAAACAACGGTTTTCTGAACTAATTGGGGCTGAGGTGCGTTTCGATTCTGAAATGTTCGGATTATCCAAACAGTGTACCATACTTATACGTATACATTATAGGATTACCAGATACAATCCAACGTAGCCTGCGATGAGAGAAAATGGCTACGTGCCGTACCGTAGCGATTGCATCATCACATCGCATCTTCAAGCAGATTCAGTTCCTTACGGCCAAAGAAAATTACCGATTTTGCAAGTTCCTCTAAGTGATAATTACCGCAACATATACATAGTTACCATTCAAACAAACGTTTCATTTCGACTACTTGTGTTTTAAGAATTAATTACTTGTCCAATTCCACAATTATTGTAAAATCCTTTCTATACACTACAAATACGCATTTTGTTTATTTTTTCCTGTATCTTGATTTTTGTTCGGATTATCCGAAATTTCGGATTTACGAGGTTTAGATTAACGGTGTTCTACCGCACTCGTTTCGCGGCGCGAGACAGCTGAGGGGTCGTCCATAAATTACGTAACGCTGAAGAGGAGGGGAAGGGGTTTGAGGTAGCGTTATCTGCGTTACAGAAGGGTAGGGGGTCATAGTTTAGTGTTACTTGGTGCTGATATTTATTATTTTAATCTTTCAACATTTGCTGAAATAATTCATTTTATTCGGTCTTATAGTAAAACTTTACCACATTAACAAATTAATTGTAAAATGTAATTAATTAAAGAAGTTATATTCTATAAATTGTTACAATAAATGAAATTTTTTTCATCAATGGTATATTGATTTAATCTTTTAGATTAAGAAGAAAATATTCAAAAGTGATCTATAGTATATTCTAGAATTCAATTAGTTGCAGTAGATTTGGAGCCTATGCGTCATCCACGACGGCATGTGCACGACTTATTAGAAATTGTGTCGCCTACGTGTCCTTCTGTCATTAAAAAATTGACCCTAATCACAATCCGCTTATCACAAGCTTTACGTTGCACTTAATATTAAGATTTGGGGAAAATTTTAAGTGAAGAAAGGATGCTCAGTCGATTAAATTTCTGATCACAGCCGAGCACACGCCGCCGTTTTGGATAACGCATGAACGAGAGTATATTGCACCAATTTAATTGTATTCTACAAAATGCTACAGATCCGTTTTGAATGTTTTCTTCGTAATCTTACAGATTAAATATAAAATTCATGAAAACATATTTCTATTTATTGTAACAAATTCTAATAACTTTAAATTATTTATGTTTTAAAACAACTTAATTAGGTAATATTTTAATGTTTTAGTATAAAACTATAAAAATAAAGTATTTCTACAAATGTTAAAAAAATGTTAAAAAAATCAAAGTTATGTAATACTGATCTAATACAACCTTGCCTCTGTGTAATGCAACGTAACGCTGCCTCAACCCCCTCCCCTCTCTCTAGCGTTACGTAATTTACCGAGTTTTTGCGTTACCGTAATTTACAAGCCCTTACCAAAACGAAAAAAAGGTTTACGCAAATTACATTGTTGATAACACAAATGGGTCGCCCATTTCAGAAAGTTTCTAAGTCTACTGTCCGCAGAAACGACGCGACACAATCTCTGCCCTGCAATCTCCACATCATTCACTCTGTGGGTAAAAAAAATATTTCGTGATTTCGGGACTGTCTCGTTTATTCTTGTTTACCGTGGTGTCGACTGCCGTTTAGAAGTCATAACATGCGCGACACATCTTAATTTGCGACCTTTTGTTTCGGCGAACGATACAAGGGCGCCGTGGAAGCTTTTAGACATCCAGCTGCATAGTAAACATTCGAGCATCATAAAACGTCAGATTTTAAAACTCATAGTCGAATAATTCATTTCTCAAATACCAATATTGATGAATTTGATTCTAACAATGAAAAACAATGTGTGATTTTGATTCAAAAAAATCATTCCTCAAATCCTAACATATGTAGCACTGCTGAATTTAATTCTAAAGACCTATCTAATACTGTAAAAAACAGTGCTCATTTCAATAAAACGATGTTAGTTCAATAACTTTAAAACTAAAAAATCTAGGGAAGAGCTATTAATTATTAATGGTGAACCCTGTTGTCGTGATTCTTTTGGTGAAAATTTCATCTCAATCTCTTGAACAGTTTAGAAAATATTCATGGTTTGCGTTTTTATTGACTACTCGTGTATATAATGGCTGGAGATGGCTGGGATAAATACCCAGTGAGGCCTGGGTATTTATTCCCCAAAACTATTTATTAAATGATGACGAATTCTATTTAATCCCACCTTTCTAGTCTACTTCTACATTATGTATCTTCACCTGACTCTGCACTTCTTTTTCCTGCTTTGCCATGACTTGCTTTCACCCACAAATCCCTGATCTATCTCATTCACTTTATAAAAAAATGGTAAACAACACTTAACTGAAAGAAAAATAAACTTCTTGTACTCACGTTTATTCCTTTAGTGGAGTTTTGTGTATCATAACAAAACTTTGAACGAATTGCAACACTGGAAACTTCATTTTTTTAAAAATTTTTGTTTCTACATCGATTCATCAAGATTCATTTGAAACTAATCTTTAAAACCAGGCGTTAATTTTTTAAACGCAATAAACTGACCTTTATTTGTACTACAAATGTGCTTTTAGTCGTATTCGTGTAAAAATTAATTGTATGGTATATTCCGCATGCACCCAATGAAAGCACGAAAAACTACCGATCAGAGAAACCAGTCGCTAGAATCCTCCTCGAAACAGCGACAGAACTCAACCAAGCTATCTGGCTAGTGACGAAACCCTGCCGCCGTGGGAACTCGAACCTAAGACCCAACAGTGACATCATTTGATGCCCTGAGCTACCTCTCGCAGTCCGAAGAAAAGTTTTTAATATTTACAATAAGCTCTCTGCTTCCATTTTGAACTGCCTGGAAAAACGGCATTCACACAGACGTTTCATTTTTGCCGAATATTGACATCTCACTCAGTTTTTTTTGTACGTGTATTACCTCACTTTCTCTTCCCAATCTTACTCTCATCAGTTTTAAAAAGCAATTTTTCACCACCCAAAGATACACACTCTCTCTCTCTCCCCAGAATTATAAAACTATTCCCAACAAAAACTCGTCCAATCTGTCATAGTGTTAGCACCAATACTTACACCATTCACGATGTTTCACTTTCGCTCGTGCAACCCATAAACACGTCATAAGAATCTGAATCATGCTTAGTTTACAACAACTAAAAAAAGAACTGAATCATACAGAAGCAAAACACCCATATGCTTTGATACCCAATTTTACGACAAAACCAAGCATATCCATCAGCAAAATAACATTTTTCCATTAATATCATTTCGCTTACACACATACATATTCACGCATACATGCAGTTAATACCAGTATACAAATAACTTTTGTAAATGTATGTAATATACCCAATCATTCTTAAATAACAACGTATCTGACCAGACGCAAGCACTGAAATTACTTTACTATGACCCCATAATGTGTGATGACGCTTCTCCATTTTAGTTATTGTACTGTTTTATATTGCGAAGATTATTAAATTTCATTGAAAATGGGTACTACCCATTTGTTATCGTGTTTGACAGACGTGTTTTAAACATAACCAATATGGCGTACTGGCGTAAACATGGCAGAAAATGGTAATGCCACCTCCATATATTCATAAATCCATGGTAATGAGGCACTGTTGTTTCATACACATTACTATTTTATAACTTCTACATCGTGGTGATAATAATTACAAAATTTAAAATTAATAGCAATTCTGGCATGTCACAGGAGTAGTTCAAATCTGCGGACGCTGTAGTATCTAATTTATTACCCACATTTTCGAAGATATTTACGAAAAACCTTTGACCATTTGTTGAGAAATGAGTGTGCATCTAAGTGAGTTGCTAGAAGGTTCATAATATATTACGTGTTACAGGTACTTTCTAATTATCTGTTAATTGATAATAATAAGTTAATAGATATTGGGAAGAGTTTAATGGTAGGGAAATTAAAGTGTTTTGCTTTCATTGTGTGGTTTATTTACTTCTCTTGCAAGCTACCTACCGTGTGTAAAAGTTTTTTCTCACTCTGTGGCGCCATCGAAAAATGTATTTTACGCACGTTGACATGATTTTCAGATGTTTTAAGGAAAGAGTAACTTTATGCGCACATAGCAGCATATGGACACCCACATTTTATAAAAAGAAAAAAACATTTTTCAAGCGTCTCCGTTAGTCTATTTGTTTGCAGTCTACACAATTCATTCAGCAAATGACCAGTTAAAAACTAGAAGTTCTTGCAACGTTCACTTTCGTATTAATTGGAGGCCGACCGTATCCCTATCATGACTCATGAGAGAGCTGGTAAAAGGAATTGCCAGAGAGGAGTGAATGTGAAGGTGTGTGTGTGTGTGTGTGTGTGTGTGTGTGTGTGTGTGAGAGAGAGAGAGAGAGAGAGAGAGAGAGAGAGAGAGAGAGAGAGTATGTGTGTATGTATGTGTTGTGTGTGTATTTACACCTTTTGAGTTCCAGTACCCCTACTTTTTTCCTTCTACCATATCACCGTTTCCTGAGGGGATCGGTAACGACCACACGGGGTTTAATGATGATCAAGGGAGTGATGGGGGTGGATAATCAAATATGCACTGAAACTGATAGATATAACCAAATTAGGAATAATTATAAAAAATAGAAATGAAGTTGTTAAATGTTTTCTCATATAATGGTTCAAAAGATCAAATAATATTTATTATTTAATATTATTAGTGTCTGTCACAACTTGAATATAATTATATGTTACGTTACTTCGCCAATTAATTAAACACAAACCACATTGCAAACATGAGAACGTTTATTCGCTATTCAACCAATAAAACAGAATCAGGTAAATTATAAAAAAGTGTATTCCAATTTTTGAAACAGTTTCGAGGAATAGTTCTCCTTCTTCATCGGGCTAGAAACAAAACACAATGAAAACCGTCTACACATGAGAGTTTTATTGGTTAAATAGTGAATAAACCTCATGTTTACAATGGGGTGTGTCCGTAATTAATTTCCCAAATAACATAAAATATAATAATATTTGTATGTTTCTAAAGAAATATCATTATAATAGTATAAAAATAATAAAACAAATAATAAAACATTTTTTAAATTGTTGTTCATATTAATTGTATAATTGTTACCACGTCATTTACCTGCAATTACTGGTGAATTATTTTTTGTAGCTGTATATTACGGATATAAATATTTTTTCGTATATAAATACCGTACATAAATAAATTAAGGGGGTCCATGAAGGGAATCTTTCTTTTAAGAGGGGTCGATGCACGAAAATGTTTGAGGATCCCTTATTTTGCATAATTGAATTATGAATATAAGTAAAAACGAATGTTATATCAATATTTGTTAAACAAACGATGTTTGCGCTCGTGTAATAGAACCAATTTGCATCGCGAAACGAGCTATAAATTTCATTAGATAAATCTCGCGACGAAAAACTCCCTTCTCCTCTCGCTTGTGGTAAAAGGAAACCCCGAGGTGAAATGCCGAGATAGTGTGTGTGTGTGTGTTTATTTGTGTATGCGTGTGTGTAGATACGCAACATTTATGTGGTGAAAGGGCTGAACACACTGCTATATAATGCAGACCATTGCACCGAAGTCGTCACTGTTCCACAGACGGTGAGCCACTTCAACTCAAGTCATGATCAGCGCACAGGTAAGTAACAGAACATTCTGAATTCCTCTTAATTTTGATTTCTCGAATACTTATCTATCTATCTATCAATCTATCTATCTATCTATCTCTCATTGCAACGGGTGACAAATTTCTTAGTACGTCATTGTAGAATGTCCAACTTTGGCATTGATACTACAGTCTTCAGTGGGAACTGCACCAACCCAATGAAAGTAACCGTCTCTCATGTATTCTTTAGAGAAACTCAAACCACGAATTGGCAGAGTGGCATCTAGTGCATAGACATCACGATAGATTCATCGCCTAGATTACACTATTTTGTTTCATATTGGTAGTAATATTTTTCGATTTCCATCTGTTCTCAAAACGTAAGGTACAAACTGATTTGCAGAAATTACGATCCTGTCTTTTGGCATGAATCCTTATGCAATAATACTTTACTAGCAACTAGAGCAGCTGCATTAGATTCGCATATTATAAGAACGTTAACGATTATTAACGATTATGTAGTTTTGCCATACTATTTACGCCCGCAGAAGTGATTCCAGCAAGAAAAAAAACTAGTGGTGTTAAAACATCACATACTTTCTCGCCCATACCTTCACGCAAAAGTACTGAAATTTTCGAAAAATTTTACATGACTTTATTTCAAAATATATCTTTAAGGAATACATTTCAATAAGAGAAAAAATCGCTATCTTCATAATTTAAGTTGTAGAAAAACGCCGAAAAAAATTAAAATTTTTGCAATTTTCGAAAAGTCAGAGTTTTTAAGGAAAATGAGTTTTGTACCATTCTCTTAAACGTTCTTCACACTATCCAACAACAAAATATAATAACAAACGATGTAGTCCTTTTTTTAATTTTGAAAATGTTCCATGTTCTTCATGTAAAGTACCTACAAAATTAAAAGGGGCCGCGACATCAGCAGATCGATTAGATATTATCAATTTTGGAGAAATTGGCTGAACGGTTTAGCCGCTAGCGTTGTTCACAAATGAACAGAGAGACAGACGGACGTTCAGACGGACAGACGTTTTGCCGTCAACCGATTTTTCGGTATCAAGAACCCACAAAACAAGGATTCTGCCTACACCATGTGTCGGTATTTTTCTAAATTTAGCAACTGGATTTATCCACTTTTTCGTTACCAGGGCCCTGTATTAAGAGTTCATATGTCGAAAATTTGCCGCTTTTTCCCCCCAGGATTACATAAGAAGCCCTCTACTGCGTAAGTGGTAGAGAAAAATAAAAAAATAATTCGCCTGCGCTGAATTTGGAAGACACGTACTTACATTTTGCGTGGAACAAATATCCAATATACCATCGACATATCAACATTTGTGCAATAAAAAGTTGGAATTTAGTAATTTTTGAAAATTAAGAGATCTTAATGAAATCGGACCTATTTTATTTAGTTGTGCAAACAAAAACTCGTGACTGTTTTGAGAAAATCTCGTTATGATTATGTTTTTAATTTCCACGAAACCTTTTAAAACTACAGCGAAACAACTCACACTTCAAAAGAAGTACAAGTCATTATTTTAAATAATGTTAAATAAAGTTAATTTAAAAAGCTATTATCAATAAAGTAGGATAGAAACACATAAAAAATTCTGTCACTTTTCAGAAATTTGAAGTAACCTATTGATGAAAGTCGGACATGGGCCCTATTTCTACGAGTACTAGGTTCTATTTAAGAAACAAATTGATGGAAGGAAAATTATCATTTTCAAATTCGTAGGACCGCGACATCCATCAATTTTTAGGGAATGCCAGTTAGAGTGAAAACCTATGTACGGTAGTTCGTGGTGCCAATAGATGGATAGACCAGTCCCGATGGCGGCAGGATTTTCGACTCTAGCTACAGAGCTAGGTAGAATTCAATCGCTGTTTGGAGGAGAATTCTAATGGCCGGCTGCTCTGATCGGTAGTTTTTGGTGATTTCTCCGATCAACACTAGGCGAATACCGGAGCAACACTAGGTGAATCCTAACAAACGGGCCATATTATCTTTCGCGCGCGATATTTCCTTTCTGTTCCTTCGTTGTATCCTCACCCTCTTACGCACAGTTACACCAACATGCACTACATCACCGTACATTCTGGAAAACCGAGTTTAGAGTTTAGAGTTTAGAGTTTGCCTTGCTGGTGGGAGATATCTGGTTGAGGAAAACCTCGCTAGCTGACGGTAGGTCGGCACCGGACCTCGCCATTCAGCGAAGGAATATCACTGCAACCTCCCGAGAAAAACATGCACTACACTTACGGGACTAGTGACCTTACTCGTTGACGCGCCCGAAATAACTAACAATTAATCAACCAATAAATGGAGAGATTTGAAGTCTGAATTGTCCCCAATTGAAGTCGGGAGGGGAAATGTTATCCCGTTCCTCCTTTAAGAAACCGCTCCTGCTACTCTGACGAACTCCGCATCTCGATCAACGAGATAGAATATACTTCATAGAGTGGCTGAAGCGCCTTTATCTTTGCAGCAAATTCATGTCATGTTTTTTGCAGCCAAAGCAGCGCCCTCTGGAGAAGCAGAGTATTCTAGTATTCCGTGAGGCATTGGTTAAGGCCGGGTGGGTGCGGGCTATGCGTAATATAAATCGTCTTACTAAAAACCAATAATTTTAAAAATAAATCACAATATGTTAGAGGAATGAAGTGAGAAACTTTAAATTCACGTTACTTCCTGCATCAGTTGTCATAAGAATAGAAGCTGTTGAAATGTTATTGGAGTTTGCATAAAGCCTGAAAGTGAATGTTATTGCAATAAGAAACAAACAAACGGATCACAAACAAGGTTGCGAATTTTAAAAATTATATATTTGTGGTTTGATGACTTTTATTTTTACTGTTATATGTCGAACATACTAAAGGCATTGTGAATATTATTATTCGTACGACTAATATAATTTAAATACAGATAAACGAAAAGACAATAATATAGAAATAAAATCTGATACTTACAACAAGCCACCATCAAGAAACTCTCGCATTTTGACTGCAAAAAACATGGCGGTCCCTAGTTCGTCGATTGTCCACCGAGAGCGCTGAAACAATAGGTTCAGCCACTGTGTAGTAATTCTAGCTCGTTGGTCCCGCTGTGTTGCTCCAGATGAGAACGGCCTGTGCGGTGGTGCTTCTGGCGGCCGCCGCCGCGGCGCTGCCGTCGCCTGGTGTCGTGGGCGGCCACGGCATTTCCGCGGCGCTGGTGCAGCCGCCCCCGCAGCTGGTGCAAGAGCCGCCCATTGTTAAGACCCAGGTGCGAAAACACGAGGGATATTTTTGGTGTTTTTCCTCTGGTTCAGCGGCTCTCATCGTTTCATGCATGAGTTCCCCCTTACGCCACAAACACTTGTTTGAGATCACGCTTCCCCATAAGATTCTATTGGAGACGACAGGCAACTTAGGTTCAAATTGTTAGCTTTAAATGTATTTTATACAGTTTTATTGGACATATTGGTGAATAAATACTTTTTTCCTGTTACGTAACATCAATGGCTGGTTCTATTTGTCTTTCGCTAGTTTTTCTATAATTGACGTTGTTGAGGCTGCGAAATATTCGTTATACGTTGGGAGAGCAATTACCAGGAACTGCGAGGAACATGGATAATTTTTCATCAGACAAGAGTGTTCTGGAACAGAAACGACACACAATTGACAAGGATTGTTATTTTGGGGAAAGAATCAACGAGTACTGAAGAGATTGTCATGGTTACCTCTGTCCAGACGAAATCAAACGTTTCGTTACGAATTTCGTCGTTTTTACTGCATGTTAGACTGTAGAAAGGTTGCCTGGCACCAGAGGTGGATTTACGCATAGGCACAGTAGGCACGTGCCTACGGCGGCAAATTTTCAAGGACGGCAAATTTTCAAAGGCGCAAAATTTTCTTGATATTTTCTAAAACAAATTTAGGTTCTCTAAAAACTATAACAGCATAAATCATATTTTTATTTTAAAAATATCATATTAATATTTAAAACAAGCTATTTATTTGTCTTCTTCATTAGAGTATACCTTATGATTTCAGAAGTATATGAATCTGAAACTAAAGCCCGTTGACGAAAGAAAACATGTTGCATTTCTAGTTGTCATGTTTTAGTTTCCTTTTAATGTTAACGTTTCAGTGTTGAAACGTTAATAATGTTGAACGTTACTTGCTATGAAGATACAGTTTATATCCAAAATTAGCTAATCCAAAAAAAATATTTAATTTATGAAAACAATGTGCAAAATATAATGTTACTTTTAAAGTTAAAACGTTTAAATTAATGAGGAATTGTTACTGAAACGTTACAATTTGAAATGTAACATTATTTTTAAACAGGGGGCGGCAAATCTGATGTGCCTACAGGCGGCAAAAATATTAATCCGCCCCTGCCTGGCACGCCTCGAATCGAACCTTGAATGCTTCCAACACGTTTTACTGAGGTTTCTGCACGTCGCCTCTGGTGATAATGCGCGCTCGTCGCGTCAAAAATAGAAATATCTGGATTTCAATGACTTCGACAATGTCCATATGTTTTCGCACGAGGAGCTGCCCAGGCGATCTTTCGGTGACGCTCCGAATTAACAGGAAGCAATTGACAATCTACGTCAAGGAAATTTGTAGGAAAGAAGTATTTGGTCAACTGGGAAGAAATTCGCGCGGCTTTTTTTATTAAATTACAACATTAAACGTTTGATTAAATTAAATCTTGAAAGCGCGAAGTTTGAAATACATGTAAATGATCTTTTCCTTAGAAATACCTTTCAGGAGCAACAAAAGTGAATTGTTCGAAACGTGGCGCCAAATTTCAATCAATTTGGCGGTCAATGTGCCAACAGACGTTAACGTCACATCATTTTCAACGTCCATCATTGCACGGTAGTCGGCTAAAATTGTCCCCCACTCCACACACACACACACGCTGAGAACCACTACAAGAGCAGTGAGTCACAGTTATCACAGGGGGAGCATCGCCTCCTCCTGTGATAAAAAAGCAAGCTACTGATTGGCGCCCAATCAGCCAATGGTAAGAGCGGTGCGCGCGTGGTGCGCAGGTGGTGCCGCAGGCGCCGCGCGTGCACCAGCCGCCGCCGGTGGTGCGCACGTTCTTGGAGCAGCAGCCTGCGCAGCTGGTGCCGCAGCCGCCACTGGTGCGGTCGCTGGTGGTGCCCGGGCGGTCGCGACTGGTGGCGTCCGCCCCGCAGCTGGTGTCCGTCGCCGCCCCCGCCCCCGCGCCCATCGCCTTCGGTGAGTGCCCACACGTGCGGTGATTTTGCCTACCCGTGGACGAGCGAACTGGCATTTATTTTCCCGAATTAATGGGGCTAAATCAACGCGGTAGAATATACTACGTAGAGTGGCTGAAGCGTCGCCATCTCTGACGCAAATTCAATCCATGTTTTAGACAACATCTGGGAAACAAAGTCTTCTAGCATTATCTTTAGCGCTGGTTACGGACGGTTACACCAGCTCTCGTACGTTTTGACTTCAAAAAACATGGCGGCTACTAGTTCGGCGAGCCTCCACCAAGAGCGCTGTATGTATAGGGACAGCCACTCAATCTAGTATATTCTAGCTCGTTGGGCTAAATCGTTATTTCCTTCTAACTTATCCGGCAATGGTTCACTTTCGCAGTGCATTAACACATTCAAGTCGTAGCCTCTGCCCAGCTTTTTTCCACCAGAAGTCGGAAAGTTTAGAAGAAAATTTGAAGGGTTATATCTTCTAAACCAATAATCATGGATGCAAGATTTTTTTCTTTTATATTTTAAAGTAACATTTTTGTACTTTTATGTGAAGTTCCAACTTTTATGTTTACATTAATAGTTTCAAAGATTTTTTAATATAAATGACACAAAACAGGAAGGGTTAAACATGTTCATTTTACTTAACTTCTTACAAGTTCTGTTAATATTAGATTATTATACATAACATTACTTTAGTGTCTATTGCAATGATGAAGAAAATACTACATTTTATTCCCAATTGGCTTTGATGTGGTAATTTTGTACAGCACTCCCTAAACGTCAATGCAGAGGCCATGCTCATCAGTGTTTTCCAAAGCTATTTATTAGCAATTACATGACAGCAGACCAATTCTAGCGATGTAATTAGGTATTTTATTGGTGTAGGAACCTCCATGAATAGTCAGCGAACAGAATCATGGCGCATATAAGTAAAATATGAACAGCTCACCCGCAGATTCTTCGGGGGTCGTAATTTAAGGCGATTTCTCAGCGCATGTAGATTCTACGGGTAGCGATCTTAACGTGTTAAATAAATACAATTAAAGTTCAAAAATAATGTATTTCATGAAGATTAGCTATGTTTTAACTATACTTTAACTACGTATTAACCATACTTTTCTATATCACAGTACAAGATAAAATATTCGAAATTCGAATAACGATGTGCAACGCCAGCATTTCATCCACACATCCTGCTTTCTAGATCGCATCTGCGAAGTTATTCGATAGTGTGAGCCAAAGCAGGGCGTGCAGTTCAACAAGATATGCATTGATCGCACTTCAAGCAAAGTCCTCTGGGGCGTTGTGGAACCCACCTCATCGATTGACTTTGCAAAAACAACGCCCCCACATGTCCAATTAAATTCAAATCACTTTAAAAATTCTCCCCCTATTAATTGAAACGAAGTGTAAATATTGCAGGCGATGGCGTAATGGTTAGCGTACTGGACTGTTGTACCCATGTTGGCGGGTTCAAACCCGATCAAAGCCGTGGATTTTTAAGGGCGAAAAAATCCTTCGTACGCCTTCCTTCGGAGGGGAAGTAAAGCCGGCTGTCCCATGTTCGTAGATTTACTTGCATTAAAAGATCCTCAAGCCTAAATGACGCCTCTGAGCTAAATTCAAATTGCCTGTTTCTCGCCCAAGAAATACCACCTTTCTCTGCTAGTTGGAGCGTAGCAAAATTTGTGTAGTCAGACGGAAGAGCGAGCCTGATGGCCCGAGTCTCGCCACGTAAAATATTCAATTCAATTTAAAAATCTTTCGAGTAGTTTTTATGTATTTATATGGGACAGATATAGGACAATTCCGTTTTATTTTTAGTCAAAGATACGAATGGTTAAAGTGGCATTTTTTTTTGCGAGTTGGAATCTGCGAGGTTGGTAAAACGTGTCGAGCAACCCTGCGAGTAAAATAAATTCATATTTATCACGTATTTTATACTATTATTTAAGCAGCCTTACTAACTTTCATTTTATTTTAATGCGAGTAAACAAATCACTTAATGATATATTAATGTCAGTAATAGATTATGCATTCTCTATTTTAGCAACTGTATCTGAATATTCGTCTCACTTTTAGCGTGCGTTAAACATTGAACGTCTAGCGCGCAATGCATGCCCGAAAAGTAACCGCTTCTCCTAGGGACTGCCTAAAATAGTTATTTTTATTTTAAGTGCGTGTAATCATGGTTTTTGCACAATCGGATTTTTTATTGAGAGTGATAAGTTGAAGGGAAAAAAATATTTAAACTAAAGCAAAATTCAAACCTGTTGACGGAGAAACTTTTCATCAGTTGAGAAATAATTAGGGCACAACTAAAAGAGTTGTTACAAGTTTCATCATGATTGTGTTAAATGATAATACATATTGGGAAGAGTTTAAAAATAGTAACATTAATATTGTTTGCCATTACTGTGTTATTGTTGTCATTGCTGTGTGCTTTCTTGTCTTACTTCTGAATCAACGTGCCTAGCGACCATCGAGTCTTCTCAAGACTCGAACTGTTACCACGAAAAACGTAATTTGTTACGTGTTTTTTTAGATGCTTTAAGAAAAGCATACTTTACACACTCGCAACAGTATATACAATCTTCGTTTTAAAGAGATCACACGAAAATGTATACACTATTCGGAAAATGTGCTTGCAAATAGGCATTATGTATGAAAATAGGGATGCAATTAAATCATTATTGTAACCAATTTTCAATTTGTTCGATTTGCTCCGTGTCTCCAAGCCCACAATTTTAAATTTGATTACTTTTAAGTATTAGACAATTTTGTTTTAATTAATAAACTGCATCAGGTATTAATATACGTATTTACTCATTTAAAATAAAACACATTTCGTTTTTGAGCTCTCCAATAATTGTGTTTTCTGAACAATATTTGTATTTAGTATTAATGGCTTATAACATTTGTATGTCTATTTAATAATTTTCTCTTATGAAAATGCATCAGTTTTAACTATGTTATTATAAGACGTAAAATATTAGGTATATTTCCAAATTGTATTTTGAAATTTCCGTTTTTTGATGGAATGTTCCCAATACATTTTTCAATATATTTAATTGCACAAAGAACTTGAACAAGACACAACTTGGCAATGATAATTTATTCGCAGTATGATGCATAAGCAGCTCGTTTCGTGCGAACACTGAAATGATATTTTCCTGTGAAAAGTGAAATGTCAATTATAGTTATTTATACACAAACCCTTGATATGTGCAAAAGAATGTTTTGTCTGTTATTAAACAAAGATTTCTCAGTGCAATGCCAGTGCTATCTGTTGTAGAACTCCAAAAGTAAATTTAAGTTTGCTCTTCGCCACAAGAATGCGCTGAGAGAGTTAACTGAAGATTCGGCGGGAAATAAGTTTCCTTCAATCTTTCACATTTCGTTATAACGTCCATTTTTAGTACATAACTAGCTTAACTCGGCAGACGTTCTGCCCTTCATCCCCCTCTTTCTCCTTTCATCTCCCTTTCTCTTTCACTATCTCTCTCTCTCTCTCCGTCTCCCCTCCCTTTGTCTCTCCCTCTCCCTTTCCCTTCGCCTCTCCCACTCTCTCCGTCTCTCCCACTCTCTCCGTCTCTCCCTCTCTCTCCGTCTCTCCCTCTCTCCGTCTCTCCCTCTCTCCGTCTCTCCCTCTCTCTCCGTCTCTCCCTCTCTCCGTCTCTCCCTCTCTCCGTCTCTCCCTCTCTGTCTCTCGCTCTCTCTCTTTCTTGCTCTCCCTTTTTCTTGTTCTCCTTTTGCAGGTCTCTGTGCAGGTGGGTTAATATCGAGAAGCGCCGCACCAGCAAAAATATAATAGAATTTTCAAGAAGATCTCATCCTGTAACTTTGAAGCCAAAAAGCTCAACTATATGTTTATCACACCGTAATTTACAGGATGAAATCTTTTTGAACTTCCTATTACATTTTTGCGGAGGGAGAGCAAAAGAGAGGGGGAGACGAAGAGAGAGAAAGGGAAATGAAGGGTAGGAAACGGTTCCGCTAGTAACTTATAAAGTAGGTTTCACCAAACAGACCTCGAAAATCAAATATACTAAAAGTTCTGTTAAAATTCAACAAAAGTGCTATTTTGTATGTGTCTGTACAACTTTGCAACATAATACAACAACTTCCTTGATTCCACTTCACACGGTCCAATTTTTCTCAAGTTTCTGTAACCAAAAGATCGTGAGAATTGGTCGAGTTTTCGAGCTGTAAAGTAATTTGTCTGCAGAAACTACCAAGTGTGATGCTTAACACGAACAGTTTTTATATGTCGGTTTTAATTTGCGTCCCAAGTGCGGAATATTGAGATTGTGAAGGTATATTAGTGAATGCGAAAGAAGATATTGAGAACAATTGGATACTGAGGAGAAAGCGAATGATGAGAAGGAAGAAATGAATAAAGACACGGAAGGAAGAAGATCGAGAATGTAAATTATATTAAAAAGGGAAAGTTTACCTTTGAAAAGAATGTGGAGAAATACAATAATGAAACAAAGTAAAATATATAGTTAGTATAAACTATTAATAAAATAGCTGGTGAGTTAGATACCTTCTAATAATTAAATAAATAAAAGATGTCCGGAATCAAAATTATATTTCACTTATTTAATTATTTAGTTAATATAAACGTTTAGGCACCCTGTGGATGTGGAGAGATGATGTGATATGCTTAAACAGAGTGTGGTTAAAATGACACGTGCACGCGCTGGTTAATTTTCTATTCTCTTGGGTCGTCGGCGAGCTTTTCGTTTTGTCCCACCATTTTTCCGGCTGCCATCTATCGGCGCCTAAAATATCTAACCGGGGCCTCTGGCGGTTCCTATCGCTCCTATGAAGTCACCGACGAAAATCACCGTCACGCTTTACGAACATTGGGTTATTTCGATTAAAGGCCTCCTCATATTTACCCATGGTGTCCGTAGTTTAGGGTTGCCAACAATGTCCATGCAAAAGGGAGACACTCGATAAGCAAAAATGCATTAACACATTTCTTTTTATAAATATTTAATCTAGACCAACATCAGCTCTTTCTTTCTTTCTCTCTCCATTTACGATTCACGTGAAAATATTCGCTCACAAAATGCAGATGAAAATGGTCTGAGCGTCTCTTTTTTTATTTTAGTCGCTAGACAGAGACAACCATTATGCATGCGTGTGTCAGCATTCAGAAAAATAATTTTCATGTTTCCGATTCAAAATTAAAGAATAAACTGTCCAACACAGCTGATGCTAGTCACGTGATAAAATAAATGACAACAAATGTTAAAAATATACTAAAAGGACGGCATTTAAAGGAAGACAAGAGGACAATTGACGTCAATGGAGGCTGTCCTCCCAAATTGAGGATGGTTGGCAACCCTATCGTTGTCCTATCTCAGCGCTTGTGGCAAGGACCATTTCCATAATGCCTGCATGTCTCACACACAGTTAGACCATCATATTACGGAAAAGTTAGGGTATAGATGTAATTACACAAAGAACTTGGAATTACCACCAACCCACGTGCACATTTTACATTAATGTTGTGCTCGGGTTTCGAACCAACACAATGTGTCCATGTTCTCCAGCCCTCACAGCCTGTGTTTCATATGGCCGAATGTTCTGACTATTTATAAATTTGTTTAATTATGTGAGTATTTATGTGGTTATTATGTTAGATTATGTGAGCATTTATGTGGTTATTATGTTAGATTGTGTGAGCAGTTAAGTGGTTATTATGTTAGATTATGTGAACATTTATGTGGTTATTATATTAGATTATGTGAGCATTTATGTAATTATTATGTTAGATTACGTGAGCATTTATGTAGTTATGTTAAATTATGTGAGCATTTATGTGGTTATGTTAGATTGTGTTAGCATTTAAGAGGTTATTATGTTAGATTATGTGAGCATTTGTTAGGTAATGCAGCAATGTACAATACAACTAAAATCGACTGTATTGTAACTGAATTTATTTTCAGCTGCCCCTGCTATTGCTGCTCCAGCCATTGCAGCCGCCCCCGCCATTGGTGAGTCTCTGTTTCAAAAATAAAAAAAACAATTGATTTCTACTGACCTCAGAAATACACGTGGAATAGTAGAAATAGAAATAACTTTCCCGGTAGAAGTATCTAAGCTTCCTTATTTATTTTCGTAAGTAATTCAAAGATCTAGGATCTTGACATACGAATGTAACAAATTTTGAAGTGATATTTTTAGAGCCATTTTCATACAAATCGAGTGCAAAATTTTTACTTCCTCGTATACTACTACATAGAAAGAAAGTTATGTAAAAATTCAGAATTAGTGAGATTACATATCCGGACTTTTTCCTGGGTCGTGACTCCTTGAGCACCACTTGGGAGTATGCAAAGAAAATGGTCTCTTCCCCCGGTTGAGGTCTACCTCCAAATATGCAACATCTTGGATTTTTCTAGTCTCTCGTACGTAAGGGAGAGAACAGGGTTTGGGGTAAATGGACCACAACCCCACCACCACCCCAAAACAATTGAAAGAGGTCTCGCTACTTTAGGTTTAAAAAAATTATTTTCAATCCTTCAGTTATCTCCTTTACTTAAACTGATAATTTCAGGAATTGTTGTACGTAATTTGTTAGATAGTCTCAAAGCCATCAGGCAACTGGTTCGACATAAAATAAATGACATTCTATCTCAGAGTTCTCATATACAGCACCTCATTAAAGTGTATTTGGTTCGTCTCTTCAACAGTCTCTCGCATATTATACATAATCAAGGCACGGGCTTCCTAAATATTGGAATTAGCAGTAGATGACGCTCGACAACGTGTTCTTTCTAATCCTGCATGCTTGTTTGACTGCTTTAGAGTGTTTCATTCCACTGTTAAACTCTTCACCACGAAAAAAAATGCCTCAACCTTGGGCTGAAAGTTTTTTGAATATTTCTGCCATTGGTACATATTCAGATCACAAAACAACGCATTACAAAAGGGTGTTCTTTTTGGGCACATAAGAGAGTGACGCAGTCATGTTAATGTCGCAACAACCCAAATAAGCATTAAGTGATATTGCTGAAACCTACCACAAGCATAGTGAACGATGACCTCTGAAGGCTAGTAAGTTACAAAACTGTACAGTTAACTTTCTTCTACTTCATTTGGCGCTACAATCCGATGTGGATCTAGGCCTGTTAAAGTATTTTACTCCACTCTTTTCTGTCACTTGCTTGTTTCTTTCAGTTCTTAATATCATTAATTTTTAGCTAATAAGAGATTTTTAGAAATTAGAATTATGTCTAATGAAAATTACCTAAAAAGGCTTAAAATAACGGAAAAATGACCTAATTTTTCAAAAAATACTAAAAAATGTGTACCAAACGTTTATTCATTCCAAAGAATTTTAAAATTTTATATCAAATTTACTTAATTATATTAAATATAAAGCCTTTATATTACATAGAAATGTAATGCGTGTAATTTTATGAGTTTGAAAAATAGAGTCCAGTGCAGTAGTGAATTTCGTCATGATATAATAAAAACTTTGTATTAGTGTGTCATTGTAAATTCATGAAACATTCTCCAACAAAAACACGGAAAGGAAACAAAATGCTTAAAAATGCCACAAATGACGGCAAATGCCACAAAAATGTCCTAAAACTGAAAAATGGCAAAAAATGAACAAACAACTGTACATTTCTATGATTTACATGTCGTAATAACATTCATTTCCACGATAGCTACGTCTAGAGTGCACCAATGAAAAGACGACATGTCATCAGAAGCCGAGCCCTGGAGACGAGTAGCATTGCCCGTTTCTGAGAAGTGTGTGCGTGTGTGTTTTCAGCTGCCCCGGCGCCCGCGTTCGGTGCCTCGTTTGGCCCCGGCCTGGGAGTAGGTCTGGGCTTGGGGCAAGGACTGGGTCTGGGCTTGGGAGCGGGACACGGATTGGCATTGGGAGCGGCACACGGTTGGTGAGCACGCACGCCCGCCCTCGTCCCAGCTGTCCGGTAAGGCGTTATCCAAATTCTGCACGTTTTACTTTGTGCTCTACTACTATTTATTATTAATTATTGTTTTTTAATTAACTAATCTCTTTTAATTTAGTGTTAGTCAACGTAAACTTCATGCATCTAAAGTTAAGACATTCTGTCAAGTACGATACTTAATTGCAGAATGAATAATAAATCTAATCTAATAGTAGTAAAATAGTTACTTATGTTAAGAGTGACGTTTTATTTTGCGAGTAGGAAAAGTTGCGACAGTAGGTCGGGTGGTGCAATCCTAGGAGAAAAATATAATTGTTGTTATCACGTGCATCATACACTGTATTTTAAACAGCACCACTATCAGATATATCATTTTATTTTTTATTGAAGTATACTAATGACCTAATTATATGTTAAGATGAGTAGTAGCTAATGCGGTCACGCGAATCTATTTTTTGTCTCTTTACTGCATTCATAGATTTATCTGAACATTTGGGCAGAACTTTAGGACAACTGCTGTCTCACTTTTAGCAATAATGCTAAAAACTGCCCTTTTGGGGAGCCATGCAGAACTTGAAAGAACTTCGTGTATAGCTTAATTAGTGGCCGTGTAAAAAATGTTGTTTTTTTCCTTTGAAGTATATCCTAGGAATATTTTCTACAAAACAGTCGATCTAGATGATGTCACTTTCCCTCAAATTTCAAACGTATCCTTTAATTTTCGGTGTCACTTTACATTGCTTCTTTACGATCGTTTGATAATTTTGTCAAAAGTATCACATTTTCTTGAAATGTTTTTAATTTATTTTTTACTGAATAGAGGAATCTATGCTTTTAATAACTGTGTAGTTTACATTTTCAGTAAATCACTCAACCATAGAAATAACCAAATTTTAAAATTTAACAATTTAATTATTCAAGATAGAAAAGGTTTCTCAATGAAATCTCTTTTAGTAACTTCGATCTTCATTTATTGTAATATACAATGTTTTTAAAAGCTATGAGTGATTTTCGCGTAATTTTGAGTGCAATCGCGAGAATTGTGTTGGGCGCCACACTCAATAGTGAATAAAGAATATGCCTGTGTGCAGGCGGCGGCGATGGTGTTGGCGGCGGCGATGGTGTAACGGTTAGCGTACTGGACTGTTGTACCCAAGTTGGTTCAAACCCGATCGAAGCCGTGGATTTTTAAGGGCGAAAAAATCCTTCGTACGCCTTCCTTCGGAGGGGAAGTAAAGCCGGCTGTCCCATGTTCGTAGATTTACTTGCATGTAAAAGATCATCAAGCCTAAATGACGCCTCTGAGCTGAATTCAAATCACCTGTTTCTCGCCCAAGAAATACCTCCTTTCTCTCCTAGTTGGTGAAAGGAGCGTAGCGAGATTTGCGTGCTCAGACGGAAGAGCGGGCCTGATGGCCCGAGTCTCGCCACGTAAAATAAGGCAAATTCAATTCAATTCAATGTGCCAGGCTAGATCGGTTAGGCGAGTAGGTAAAACTATTTCTTAGAGACGTAAAGGTGCGGGCTTGATTCCTGCAATTTGCTGGGTAACAATTTCAATTATTTTTTCTTGCGAGTGAGCATTTCGCGTTAGGTAGTCTAATATAAATCCATTTTCATTACAATCGTAAACTTTCAAAACTTTCAATCTTCGAAAATTGCAAATTAGAATTACTAGTCCTTTTTTGAAGAGAGTAATTCACGAGGGTGTTGAATAATTAGTAGAAGAGAATTTGCTTTGCATAATTATAATAAATTATGTTCTTTTATAATAATACCAGTAAGTAGGTACTGTTGTAGGACCACTAGTTTAAGATATAATAAGGAAGGCAAAGTAATATTTACTAAAGTAATACTCAGTAAAAATTAGATTATTAAATTAAAAATTCAAATTTCTTTCGAAACTTTTTTAAAAAAACAATTTATTGATGGTACAATAATATAAAAATGAGGCAAAAAATAGTTTTATTCTCATACAATAATGATTAATTACGAACGTAATGTACACATAGGACATATTTGTAATAGCAAAAATGGAGAATCCTTAACGACTGTAAATATGAATGGGTGAAAACCAGAACGGTATACGTTACATTTCATAAATTCTGAAAATTTTTGAAGACAATAACACTGTAAAGACAAGGTGCTTTCTTTGATCATTAAAACCACAGCATTTCAATTGTTCATTAAAACCACGAAAATACATTGCCACTGAAATAAAACCTACAATAAACACGTTTTTGTCAGAATTTATAAAATGTTTACCTGTTCGTATTATACTTAAGTCAGGATAATGGGGCTTGATCATTAGGAACAAAAATATTTTAACACATGGTTCTTTTCCAAGGTTTCGTAAAATGTTTTTCCATACTCAGGGCTGTACAAGATGAGAAAGAAACAAGAAATTCATATAAGGCTCCAAAAAGAACGTGTCAGATTCTAACAACTCTTTCTTGATACAGTTGAAAACAATTGCGAAGGAATCAATATATGACTAACAGACCTTGCAACCATCAGCAGAGTACACTTACACAAATTAAAAACCGCAACATAATCTGTGGTTCTCAGGTGCCCTATCGTAAATAGGGAACCTCACAGCATTTGAGAACCATACGTGCACAGTCACAGAACACCAACACACCCCATGACAACTAATCGCAGAATGTAGGTAGTAAGAAGAACATTAAACTGTAGTAGAATGTACACGTATGGTTGTCATATTTCGTGAGCTGCCCTATCGTAAAGAATATGTTGCAGTTTACGTATTTGTGTCTATGTGTACTCTGCTGGTGGTTGCAATGTCGAATTCCTTCGAAATTGTTTTCAACTATATCAAAGAGTTGTTTCTTGATATCATCATTCATTGATATTATCTGTCACGTTGTTTTTGTGGCCTTATACAAATTCCTTGTTTCTTTCTCATCTTGTATAGCCCTGAGGATGGAAATACATTTCCCAGAAGTTGACAAACAACCATGTGTTAAAAACGTTGCTGCTCCTACTGACCAAACACCGTGAACCTGACTTCAGAATAGCAAAAATGTTCATAAAATGCATATCACAGGTTTTGAGTACATTACACCACTGACGATATTTTCGTTAATTTTTCCAGAACTAGAGTATCCATCAGGCTTCATCATCGACCATCGCACGTCAACAGCATTGTTTTCTGTACACAAAAGTCATTGCTCGCACAAAACTCATGACCAATAAACGCTTTTTCATCCACTGAAATGGCATGATTTCTTTTTCTTCTACCTGCATTGCATTATTGCCCTTATTAGATTGCTGCAGATGATAGTCGTTATCATATACTTTCATTATAGTAAATGTGTTTGACTGATCACGAAGAAGTTTATTGTTGATAAGTAATCAATAATTTGTTAACTGTCTGACTGTACTTGGCGCGACAGCCCGCGAACAGACCAGCAGTTCCCTGGCCACGGGGGTACGTGTGGTTAGCACGAAGCCATCCCTACGCCTTATTCTGATCTTCTCAACCTGAGAAGTGCGTTTTCTCATCGCCACACAGCAACAAATACTGAGACATTCCAAGGAAAACGCACACTATACATCTTACCCGACCGGGAATCGATCCCGAGGTCTCAGCATGGAGAGCGGGCACGCTGACCAATGAACTTAACCGCGAGGGCAATCTTTGGTTAACGTTCTATTAAATGTTTCGTTGCATTGTGTATATTACTGCGCTGATACGATCCCAATCCGTGGAGGATGGCAGTAAAACGTACATACCCTTCCTATTTCCAAAACTTAGACGAACGTCCGAATATTGAAGCCACCACTGTGTGACTGTATCAGTTGTGAATCTGAAGAACAGTTACTGTAATGTTACACTAATCGTGAGTAAAATAAAATATACAGTATGTCCTGGGAGGAAACGTCGAAACTTCGAAAATAAGCTCTTAAAACGTTTTTAAGCATCTTGTGTCTATTAAACTATTGGGATATTCCGAATGGTTGAGCCGCAATAAGTACTCAAAAGTTGGTATGAAAAAATGCTTTCTATGCAAAACTTTGCATTGCAGAAGCATAGCTACACTCCAGAAACATGTAAATTGTTTATTATTTACAAAAAACGAATATATTTGTTCAGAAAGAAAAAAATAATGCAAAAATTAAAAAGCAGTCGAAATGTGTAAATTAGGTGTTTTTTTCAATTTCTGTGTCAATTTTTCTTTCAGAACAAATATATTCGTTTCTTTTGTAAATATCCAAATTTTTCTTTAAAATTTTGGTAGGGATAGTGCTAAATGCACTTTATACGATGACATAAACTCCATACTGCTATATTCTTATGTATTTTCAAAAAAAAATATAAAATTTTTTTACTTATATCTCACGTTGTTAATATTTACATTAGCGGCGATTTGTTCACGTTATTATATTGATAAGTACTTCTGTTTTAAATAATGTTAGATAAAGTTTCTCGTTTTCTGTGAAATCTGGCACAAAATTCCGCATTTTTAGAAATGTTCAAACGCCATTTTTCTCATAAATTGCTCCAAATTGTTTCTTCGAACTTTTCAAACATAAAAGTACTTCTAGCACTAATTGCACTTTTGAAGAGGACGTAAAGTTTATTTCGAGGTATTTTTTTGTTTTTTTCAAATATTACACAAATGTATTTTTTTAACAACTCTCACGCCATTAATATGCACATTTCCAGCAATTTGTAAATACTATTATATTTGTGACTAAAAGTGATTGATATGACTTCCTATCAAGTTTTACTAAAACTAAAATAGTTTTCTATGAAAATGAGGTTCAAACTTTGCATTTAAAGTAGTGCTTAAACACAATTTTTTTGAAAACGGCTCCAAATTTTTCCAAGAAAATTTCCATTTAAGGCAATTGGTTAGTGTTCTTTAATATTATTAAAATAATATTTCCGTTCTACTATTTAAAAACCGAAAAATTAAGAAGATTTCAAAAAATTTACTTTGGTCAGCGACAGATGGCAGCTGGCAAGAATATGTGGCAAGTCCGAATAGCTAGCCGAGACCAAAGGATACAGAAAACTAATACGGGAAAGTCTGTGCCATTCTGCAGCACCACTAGTTTCGATATGGATAAATATTTTTTAAAACCAAATATACTCTGGATTGTTGCTACAAACTTAAGGATTCCAGTTTGTCCCACTTCCCCTTTATATACTCCACAACCAAACAGACTCCACTGCTGCCTGGCGCAAACGTGGGCAAGTGATGTCTGCCCCTCCGTTTTCGGCGCATACTCGCCACCTCCGCTGGCGTGACGGTGGGTGGAGGAGGCGGCTGGGAACAGAGGAAGGTCACCAGGGGGGAGGGGGGCCTTGGGGCAGAGGGGGCCGTGAGATCGGAGACTTCCTCCAGGTGGGCCTTACGTAGGGGAGACAATTGAAGACGACAGCCATCTGCCTCGGAATTGCGAGTACGAAAGCAGTTAGAAGAGAATGCAGTACAACACAATACAATTCATCAATAAATTATAATAAAACATTCTCAAAAATAAGTTTAAATGGTACTATCATTTATCAGGAATGCCAATGACTTCCATTCATAGCTATGAACTATAAAAGGGACATAGGTCTAGGGATGCGGGACATAGATCAAGGGTGATGGATCAAGCCTCATGAGCTAAACCCCTGTGGAGAAGAAGATCATAGAACCGAAACGAACAAAACATCAGAGAGCAGAATGGAACAAAATAAACACAATAGAAGAGAACAGACTAGAACGACATAGAACAGAGCTTAATAGAACAGAATTGACCAGAACAGCTTAGAACAGAACAGCACAGAACAGCATTGGACAGAAACGAACATCATAGAATAGAGTAGAAAAGCATAGAACAGAATAGAATAAACAAGAACTCAAGAGAACAAAATTGATCAAAATAGAATAGGATAGGACTCGGCCTATCGACCTGGAGCCGCAACCTTTTCTTCTCGCGAAATAAAATGTCGCATGTACCAATCGTATCATAATTCACTTTGGAATTATAATTAATAATGTAAGTTCCAGGAACGATATGTGAGTGGGGAAAATCCTAAACGGAATATTTTTTTAAAACTCGATTTCGAAATAACGTGAATGATGCGAAACAGTATGTGCTGTTCCAGCATCACTCGTTTTCAGTTGCCGTTAAAATCACGTGTGGTCAGTATGAAACATATTAGTTGGCCAAAATTACTGAAGTTTTAACAAGTAATAATAATAATAATAATAATAATAATAATAATAATAATAATAATAATAATAATAATAGGATTATTTCGATGCGCGTTTGTGTTTTTAGTGAGGATAGCTCAGATTACACTCCCAGGTCAAAGCTTGCTTGTGCGAACTTACTTAATGGGTAGAGTAGAACAGTAGAACTCAAGCTCCATGAGCCAAAACTGTCTTGAAAATTGTGTACTTCAACTATTTTTGTAACTTACAGTTTGTTTGTACCAACTGCCTACCAACACCATGTAGCTCCATCCTCCGAACTGAGTGGTAAGAAACTACAGTAGAGACGCGGTAATCCGAGATTCCGTGCAATCCCAAGCAAACAAACGGCGATAATCGAGAACTGACTCTTTCCGGGTTGGCAACACTGCATGGAAGGTCACGTGTGCGGCGGTCGATGTCAGTGTCAGTCTGTCTGATAGATTGTTGTGATCAGTTTACGCTATGTGTGTATATCTAATTTTAATAGTGTTTGCACATTAAATTTAACTTCGTTAAACATTGTAGTAGAAAATTGCGTCATGTATTTTCCTTTTTTTTTCTTGTAATCAGAGCTTTTTGCAATTGAGGTACCATCAGCCGCAAATACTTCGCATTTAGCAATTCTACCGTAGAAGGTAGCGCACCACAATGCCGATGCGATTGCCGACTCGGAAAACAACGCATGAATGTTTACAATTTAATAACACAGGCATACACCCCCAAAGAAAGAACCTTCTCAGGCCCAAAGACTTGACACATGATTCTCCATGTATGTCAACGCGCTGAATCTGAATCTAAATGTGAACCGGACTCCTTTCATAATCATTAGAATAATTAATCCTAATAACAATACGATCGTTCTCGCATTCGAGGTCGTAGCGAGGCAGGCAACACATTTCGATGATCCTGGCCGTCGGTCACTCCCTTCAGAATCATTAGAATTACTCCTTGTTTAATACTACCATTGGGGCCTACCATGAGATATAATACCATCCTTCTCGCATCTGAGGAAGGAGCGAGGCCGGAATCACATTCGGATGAACTTGGTCGTCGGTGACACTATTAAGAATCATTAAAATGCCTGTGCCCTTTGTTTAATCCTACCGTTAGGGCCACCATAAGGGCGCCTTCCCACGCCGCCACGGCAGCGCGCGTACGTCAATCGGCAGGGCTCTTCGCCGACCCTCCGGCGACGACAGACAAAGGGACCGCAGCAGCTCTGCGCTGCGGCCGTCGCGCGGTAGGAAGGCTCCCAATTAAAGCTGTATTCTGCTAGCGGTGGCGCGTACGCCCTCCTCCGCTTCGCGTAGCAAGAGCCCGCCACCGCTTGCCGCAGCAGCGGACGCCCGCTGCACGTGGGAAGGGGCCCTAAGATATAGCACGTCCTTTTTCGCATGGGAGCGGGGCAGGCCACACATTCCAATGATCATCGCCGGCGGCGACTCCCTCAGTGACGTAACACCTGTGACCGGAAACTTCCTCTCCTCCCTCCCCCCCCCCAACCGTCACGCACAAAAGCGCGCCCTGGATGACAAAAGCGCGCCCTGCCCCATCACATGCCGAGTCACACGGCTTCCTGCTGGGACAGAACGCCGCGTTGCGGTCGGGTGAAGAACGCACATTCAAAACTATAGAAATAATTGATATATTCCGCCGTTTGGCATGGCGGCTTGGCGTATGGCAATCGACTCCACCTTGGAGTCTCTGTACATGCGCCAAACCGAAATCGTGCTGGGAATGAAAGAAGAGTCCGCTACTCCACCAGGTTTAACCGGCGACTTATATCTATCTATGTATGTATGTACTTAGCGCGACAGCCCGTGAACGGGCTCAGGCCTACCGGCGACGTCCCTGCCTCGCGGCCAAGGGTTAAGGGGGAACGTGTGGTTAGCACGTAAACATCCCCACGCCGTATTCCGGTCTTCTCAACTTAAGAAATTAATTTTCTCGTCACACAGCAAAATATACTGGGGCATTGCAAGGAAAATGCACACAATCTTGGCTCGACTGGGAGTCGAACCCGGGCCCGCGTAGTGGAAAGCGTGAACGCTGTCTAAGAGATAGCAACGTGCACGACTTAAATGCTACGTGCACGACGAGATTTTAAATTTTATCAATTGCTAAAATTGCGAAATATTACTAAACGCTGATTAAATTAGTAATTATACGAATGTTTAACGGTCGGTGCAGCATGTTTCTGCAGGTTTTTAATCTGCGATAGAATGCGAAATGAATCGCAAATGGTGAAATCACGTACAAATTTCGAAATGGTAGGGAATCTCGATGTAATTGCTAAATCGAATTTTATGCTATCCTTCGTGTTCGCTCTCAAACTAAGGATGCGACATCGATGTTTGAAAACATTTAATTTGTGGGCGGTCGTGTTTGTCAATTTATAACTAAGATTTAACTAAAAAACAAGTAAAAAGTAATAAGAACAATTAATATGGTAAATATGATACGGAAAATAATCTCCACAAAAGTTTTAATAATTTTTATTAATGATTTTCCAGAGTTAACTTTCGGGAAAATACTTTTCCCATCCTCAGTGGATCTCTAGCAAAATGGAGAAATGAAAACATTAACACAAGTTGAACACAAAAAAGGGGGTGTACAGTGAATTTAGTGGAAAAACAAACAAATAATATCATATAAATACAAATAGAAAGAACAATTAAGAATATCTTGTAAACCTGAGCACTCAGGGTCATCGAAAGGGCCACAGCTTCCTCTGTTTCCAGTACGGAGATGATGCAGGGAAGAAGTGTAAGGTCCTACGTCTACGGCGCTTGAGTCGCGTCTTATGCTATTTACGATTCTTATGCTTTTATATTTGAAGTTCATATATGGTGAAATATAAAATTGGTTTCCCTTACTTAATGGGTAAACCAAAAAAGCATCAAAATTGGATTTTTTATCTCAGTCTTTACTTAATAATAATTTTATCAACAATTGATTCGAAAAGCTAAATCTTAATTTTATAGTGCTATAAAAAGTTATAGCCTTATTTTCAAAATGCAGATTTGAAAAAAATTAATGGGCTAAGTTCTACCATGTCAATCGATCACTGAGTTTTATGTCAAACAAATGTGAATCAAAAGAATGCGGCATTGTGGGAATTAAGCATCTATCTATTACTGCACTTCCGAACATCTTCCATTTCGACCTTAAAGTCGGCCAAACACCTCTTTCTCGACTTCATCTGCTGTAACTCAAGAGATTTCTGTTGACAGCTGTACACCACGCCGTGCTTAATGTCCCTATTTTATGCTCCAATATATCTTCGCATCGATAAACCCAGTATCGTATGTCTGTTTGTTGCTTGTAATGGATTATTTGACATATAAGTTAGTGCCTGTTAGTATACTAACACTTTTTCGTTTGCTTCTTCGTAGCAAGAGAATTTTACGTAATGCTGCAGGTAAAAGTGTTGATTTTGCGACAGAAAAAGGATGTTACGAATTTCTGTCATGAAAAGAGTGGATTTAATATGCATACATACCTAGTAAATAACATTCTCGTTACAATCTGTAATCAAAATTCACGTTCTGTAGGTCCTGATTGCGAAAAAGTGTTGTTGTTTTTTTCTTAAGGCGGGGCAGTTGAATCGACTGTGGACAAAACTGGCTTCGAAACCGTACGCTGGGTTTGCACCAAAATTGACATTGTTCACCTGATCAGTAATTTGACGGGGCCTCTAGATTGAAACGGCCGTTTTATTTTTATTTGAGAAAGACATTATATAGGCCATTAGGCAATTTTCGATTTCTTTTTCGAAGGGAGCAACAATTTTTAGGCAAAAAATTCACGATGAAGACAGACAAAATAGACCAAAAGCGTCAACTGCAAGTCCCGTAAGTAAAGCAAATGTGATATCATTACAGATGATCATCTTCCCCAGCTGGTTGGCGAGATGCGGCGCCAACTTAAAACGTTGTCTAGTGTCATATTCCCATCCAGGTATTTCCCACCAGAGGAGCATCATTCCAAACTGCGGCAAGTTCTGAACTTCCAGCTGGTCTCCAGACATGTGTGGTAGTGTACTATACGCGCAAGTTTTCTTAATATTCCACAGCTGGGGGGAGGGTTCTGGCTACGTCACGGCTTAAAAGGGCTTACCAACTCTGGGCAACTTAACCCGTCAAAGCGTGCCACAAGAAATGTTACGATTGTTTTGAAAGTACGAGGTTGTTGTTGTCACGAGCTATTCCGAGTCGAACCTAAGTATCCCAACTATTCAGCGCTGGTGAGAACAAGGGAGCTCGAGTATCAAGAAAACATACGCGAGTAATAATGCATGTGAGTGTGTGTGTAACTAAGCGGTGAGTATACATATAACAGGGAAGAGAGCGCCCGGCGGCGACTGTGACGGGGGTGGGGTAGTGGAGGCGGCGGAGGAGGAGGAGGCGGGGGCGGAGGCGGGGGCGGAGGCGGGGGCGGAGGCGGGGACGGAGGCGGGGGCGGAGGCGGAGGCGGAGGCGGGGGCGGGGGCGGAGGCGGGGGCGGAGGCGGGGGCGGGGGCGGGAGCGGGGGCGGAGGCGGGGGCGGAGGCGGGGGCGGGGGCGGAGGCAGGGGCGGAGGCGGGGGCGGAGGCGGGGGCGGAGGCGGGGGCGGAGGCGGGGGCGGAGGCGGGGGCGGAGGCGGGGGCGGAGGCAGGGGCGGAGGCGGGGGCGGAGGCGGGGGCGGAGGCGGGGGCGGAGGCGGGGGCGGGGGCGGAGGCGGGGGCGGAGGCGGGGGCGGAGGCGGGGGCGGAGGCAGGGGCGGAGGCGGAGGCGGGGGCGGGGGCGGAGGCGGGGCGGAGGCGGGGGCGGGGGCGGAGGCGGAGGCGGGGGCGGGGGCGGAGGCGGCGGAGGCGGCGGAGGCTGCGGAGGCGGCGGAGGCGGCGGCGGCGGTGGCGGTGCAAGGTCCGTGATTTGTTTATTACGGCGCTGCTCCACAATTCGCCTGGTGTTGATCGCAGAAACAAGGGAAAATTACTGATGAGACCAGCCGGCCGCTAGAATTCTCCTCCAGGCAGCAACTAAACTCAACTTACCTACGTAGGTAGCTAGGGTCGAAAATCCTGCCACCGTCGGGAATCGAACCTTTGAGCCTCCTAGTCAGAGGCCCTGCAGGGACATCAGTTCATGTCCGGAGCCATCTAAACCCCGCGCACCCCGCTGGGTTGGCAACTGTTTCCACAAAAACAACGATGTCAAGGAAACATACACATCGATGTCACCTCCCGAGCTACCAGCGCCACACAGAGCGGAGCGTCCTCTGCCGGAACCAGAGTGAGAAGTGGGAGGGGGAACGCGGGGGCGGTGCCTAAGTCTCCGGGCACCCGGCGGCGACTGTGACGGCGGTGATGGAGGCGGGTGTGGGGGCGGGGGCGGTGTGGGGGCGGGGGCGTTTATGGGGGCTGTGGGCGGTAGGGTTGGACGGAGGGCGGTGGGCGGTGGCGGTGGCGGTGGGTGGTGGATGTTGGACGGAGGGCGGTGGCGGTGGCGGTGGCGGTGGGCGGTGGGCGGTGGGCGGTGGGCGGTGGGCGGTGGGCGGTGGGCGGTGGGCGGTGGGCGGTGGGCGGTGGGCGGTGGGCGGTGGGCGGTGGGCGGTGGAACTATCAGTCTCCCGCGCGTGCCACGGCCGCCTGGACTCACTCGGCAACAGCAGACGCCGCGACGCTCCAAGCAGCTGAAGAGCCTCGCCCCCTCCCCGCCCCACGCCGCGCCGGCACCAGGCGCTCAACGAGGTGAGTGACCCCGACTGCAGAAGGGATGCGACATCGCAAACAAAACATCAATGTTCCTAAACATCGATGCTCAATGTTTTTACATCGATGTTAATAAAACATCTACCTAAATCCATCGATGTTATTTAACATCGATGTCTGTAAAACTCGATTAGTAAACATTGAACTCCACGCAGGGAAAAATTAATTTGAAAGTGGTCTTGTTTACTAATATTTTGAATAGAGATTTAATTGGCAAAACCAAGTTTACAAAATCATTAGCACAATTAGCAAAACTTGAGATATCTGATTCCACAATTCAAAAATTGCATACGCTTGTTTATTGACGATAACTCGATTTTTTAAATTTATTTATCATCATTGTTCACTTTGGTCTTAAGAATATTCAATTTATGGACATCTGAAAATTATTATTATAGAATATTTTATTCTTCATTTAATAAATAACGAACCAGTAAAAACATCGAACACGATGAGACATCGACATTGATGTGAAACAAACATTGGCTTTAAAAATCGATGTTAAAAATTTCGACGATTTTTTAAAAATAACTATGTTTTGGGAACATCGACATCAGTCCCGAATTTCTCACCCCGGCAGGAATAGCAACCCTGGGAGATAAAAATTGGATTCAGCATAATGCTGTTCCCCCAAAACAGAAGTCACCTACACTTGTCACGGGATAAATGATATTGAGCGTCGGTAAGTGCAGGTGTATATCAACGTGAGACTAATCGGTCAATTCGCGAGAAAAAGTCAATTATAATAATAGGCAAGGAATCTTCGATGAAAATTAAACCATTGAATTTGCAGTTGCCAATTAAACACTTACAGAGTAATTCGTAAAACCGATTTAACTCCACCTTCTGTCATAAAATATCGATATCATCAATTAGCGATACTTCGTTCAAGAACTATCATGATGACATTCAAGATTTGACAAATGTTTTAGTAAACTCTAACATAAATAATTGGAAAAAAAATCACGACTATCTTTGAATGATTGAATGATCCAATTCCGGTTCATGAAGCGATTTGATCAAGAAACGCTGTGAGCCAACGTTTCGAAAGATATAATTGCATCATCAGGGCTATAACATAGAAACTAAAAACAAAACTTGATATTCATTTGAAAATGGAGATACATAATTTCAACTCACGAAATACAATATTTTACACACATTATTTTATATAATTGTATTTAAAATTGTGTTATTCTTTTATTTTTATTTTATGTACAAAAGCACTTTTAGGTAAAAAAGTACTTTTAGTGAAGTTTGGTGGAGTTTTTTATTATATGTAAATTAAAATAATGTAATATTTGAATTTATTATTGTAATTGTATTGTTATTGTATTGTATTATTGTATTATATTGTAATACACATTGAATTTATGCTAATTTTTGCAACAGACATTGAAACAAAAGTCTCTATCTTTAATTTTTCATTTTAGAAATGTTAACTTTTTGCACATTTCGAAAAAATGGAGAGATATTCGAAAATGGGACAAGCACCACATTTTTACCGTCTCTTATTACATGTTGGTGAAATTTTAAAGAAAAAATTGTAGCGTTTTTTTAGAATTAAAAAAGTCAATATTTCGCACAAAATTACTTGAAAACTACTCATATTTCCGAAAAATTGAACATAAACGTATTGAAGATCTGTCGCTGACAAACAGATTACGATAAGAAAAAAATCTATCTTCAATATTATAGGTGCATGAAGACGCCAAAAAAGTGCACTTTTGCAATTTTTAACAAAACGAAAACATGAGATGAGGCCATTTTCTTAAGCGTCCTTAACGAGGACATAGTTTGATCAGAAAATTAAGTGTCATTTTTAAGAAAATTTTTAAAATGTTTTTTTTACGCTTCATGTAATGTACCCTCAAAAATCAAAATATCCGTTTCAAACTCCCAAAGCTTGGAGTTCATTCAGATCGATCGGAGAATATCAAGAATTTTCGAGAAAATCGACTGAACGATTTAGATGCTGTTGTTAACCACAGACGGACAGACAGACAGGCGAATCACCCGAATCGATTTTTCGGTACAAGGACCTGCAAAACATAAATTCTGGTTACACCACGTGATAGAGAAATTTTTATATATTTAACAACAGGATTTATCTACAGGATTTCCGTTACCAGGGACCGAAAATAAGAGTTTTCTGCAAAAAATTCACCGTTTTCCGGCGCATGATTACATAACTTTCTCCTGTTCCTTTGTAAGGGCGAGGAATTGAAAATTAATATTGAGAAAAAAATATTAATTTAAAATTAACAATAACAGTTTTTGATAGTTATCCCTTCTTTGTAACAACACATTTTTCATATAATTTTGTGTATGTAAGATAAGTTTATGGTTTTGTGAAACTGTTTCTTGTTTGTAAATTGTCTTGTCTTCTTATCATATCTCAATTTTTTATTTATATTTATTTATTTATTTATTTATTTATTTATTTATTTATTTATTTATTTATTTATTTATTTATTTATTTATTCGTGTTTAGCTTACTTAAATTGCAGCTGAGCTCGAGCACTGCTCATGTGAGTTCACCTCCTGAATTTGTTAACTTATGTAAAAATGAATAAAAATAAATATTATTATTTACATTTATTTAATTAAATATTTTAAAAAATATTTAAAGTTAAACTGCTTTATCGTAATTTCATTTTCACAAAACTCTACACATTATGCATGCCAAAAATACCATATTCCAAATTTCGGGAGTTCTTTATAGCACTCAGTATAATAGTTCTATTTTTTATATAATAGACATACATTATAGATACAGTAAACCTTCTACATTGTGGCATCAGTCATTTTTTAATTATGTGTTAAAGGTAGTTGAGATCATTTTTACGCGTTTGCTTACAAATCTCAATAAATGTCACATGAACGACATTTTTGACCACATATTTTTCTGCGATTTCGCCTATCTTTAGAACCTTGAGTTGTTTGTATTATTTTCCTTTCACTAGTACCTAAATGTGCAAACATTCTTTCATGTACCTTCGCGAATGCTCTCCACGTAAAAAATACAACAGATTTCACTTATCAACGAACTTTTTTTTATGAACGAACGTAGTTTCAAAGCAGATTACTCTTGTACACCTTATCCGCATACCTGTGGTTTCCTTCCCTGATAGTGTTATCGTCCCTTGAAAAGTAACCACAACTCACTTGAGCCCCTGCCTGAGATGACTCAGAGCAATAACCAAGGTCGATTCAGTGTGTCTGACCAAGGTGACCTACTCTTCGAGTTTCATCGGTAGCGAATTTTCGACACAAGTTTAAACAAACAAACAAACAAACAAACAAACAAACAAACAAACAAACAAACAAACAAACAAACAAATAAACAAATAAACAAATAAATAAATAAATAAATAAATAAATAAATAAATAAATAAATAAATAAATAAATAAATAAATAAATAAATAAATAAATAAATAAATAAATAAATAAATAAATAAATAAATAAATAAATAAATAAATAAATAAATAAATAAATAAATAAATAAATAAATAAATAAATAAATAAATAAATAAATAAATAAATAAATAAATAAATAAATAAATAAATAAATAAATAAATAAATAAATAAATAAATAAATAAATAAATAAATAAATAAATAAATAAATAAATAAATAAATAAATAAATAAATAAATAAATAAATAAATAAATAAATAAATTTATCTCAGTGTTGGGCAAGGCCTCCCACAATAGTGGGGTGGTTCAAAATTAGCTTATCTTTCGGGTGAGCTCTTCCTGGAGAACGTCCCGCAGTCTATATTGTTGTTAACGTGTGTCATTATTGTTGTCACTGACCATATTATTGTTTATCTTGTTTTACTCTGACCACCGACTGCACCGACAAAACTGTCCTCTGTCCACTTATTGTCCGCTGTCCAGTTTGTTCGCTGTTGTTCATTGTTGACCGCACTCCTGACCATCATTGGCCGCTGAAACCGCTACAATTGTCGGACCTATGCCTTCACTATGTGTAAGAAGTTTCCACAAACATTTATTTCTCTTTTTTCTTGACTTCAGCCTGCAGGCTATTGCTCTTATTTCATCACACCTGCGAGTTTTTTGACGTCTCACTTTGCTTTTGCCAATTCTTTTGTTCCAGTAGCTTGATGTGGCCACCTCTACAGATCCATACGCATTATGTGACCTGATATAACATAACTATATTATAGTTATGTAGCTAGGTGGAATTCTGAATATGGAAGATAATTCTAGCTCTGTTCGGAATTGGTCCGAACTATACTGGGCAAATGCTGGAGCTGTTCCCAAACAAACGGGCCACTCACCGCGCTTGATTATTTCTTCCCCTGCCTAGTTCCTTTTTCTCGCCTTTACTCCCAATACACTTACAAGCACTGCGCTATTACAAACTTTTACTTAATTTACCTGAAACTATTTCGTTACATTTTAATGTAAATGGAACACTTCATCTGCAATTTACGTTTCTGGAAGCATCTTTCTTACAAAGCCTTCACAGCTTGTTACGATTTGATGGGAAAACGCTGATACTGAAGAAATTACTTTTCGCTCCCACGTGTAGTAAATTACCTTTCATGTGTACATAGGGTAGTGAAGATTAACAGATTGTGAATCTTTGATGAGGAATCGGGTTGGGTTTTTTTCAAAATGTTTGATTGTCTGACCGTATGTCGATACTATGTGGATGTATGTATTGTAACACCCCCGGTCGTCTCGTGAGAGAACGCCCGGTAAGCGGCCCTGGTTGTAGCTCAGTCGGTGATGGAAGGAATTGTTAACAAAGACAAACTGGTAACATGAAAGAAACACTTTGATCACTGGTAAAATCACTTTTATTCCTGGGCAAAATAATTCAAAATGCCCCAGGGAAGTTACACATTAAATAGAATCGGAAATCTGAAAAATAGGTGGACAGATAAGAAGATGAAAAGTTAGTAGCCAGTGTAAAGCTTAGAAATTAGGAAGACTTATAATTAGCATCACAATGGTAACAAATGTTACAGATCATTGTGTCTTAGCGCGACACCTACAGGATTTTCGCAGGGATGAATACCCTGAATTATATTGCCTTGGTAAAGTTTCTTTTTGTGGGCCCGAAGCGGGCGCGTTGCGGTCGAGAGGGCGGCGGCAACCTTCACAGAGGGGCGCGGCCGGGGCGAGGAAACGGCTGCCGTCCTTCGAAAAAATTCGGCAGAGGTCAATAGCCCCCCGGGCCGTCAGCTGGCGGTCGGGTCGTGACGTCACCACAGGAGTGGCGACGCGTGGCTGCGTTGACGGCGTCTAGTAGTGTTGTCTGCGTCTGGGAGAACTGGCAGAAACTGGTAGACTTGGAGCGGCCGGGCGTTCACAATCTCAGGAACGTAGTGGTCGATCATGCGTCTCTCTGATTTCCGTGATAATAATTGTCGGACACAACTTCGGACAGTTTAGCAATCCTTCGGAGAAACATTCGCCTCACGACGAATTCCCACCCCAGAGAATTTTCTCTGTCTACTGCAGCCGGCTCAATGCTCAAAACTCGCAGCAAAATAATAAAATCCCACATAGGCACATTCGCCCGAATAATCCCACCCCAGATAAGTTTTTCTCCCAACTGCCCTCAGCCTAGAACTCAGGCTCCTTCCGACAAAAATTACAAGTCTTTCAGAGACACACTGGTCTCTCCCCGACGAATAATTATTCCCCCCAGAGAATATTCTCTCCCGACTGCTCCCCGTCTAAAAGATCTGGCCCCGTCTGATGCTCTGCACTTTCTGAGATTTTGTCAGTCGAAATTGCATTAGGTTAACTCTTACCCCCCACTCGTTTTCTCGCATGTTCTGGCTCCTTAAGATAGTTACGTCGCCATTGGCCGAAAGAAATGGCGCATTGCGTTATTGCGACCAATGGTGACAGGGGTAGTGAATGGAGATCCGACTCTTTGCATAACTGTGAGCGTCCAGAAATTTTCTTTGCCCTTCGAGAACATGCTCGCACAAGACGGGCGTTGTCCGTGAAAGAATTGATGTCGATTTCAAAAGCGGTCTAGAAGGTTCTCGCAGCCGGCCGTGCGAACACGTGCTCCACAGTAAATCTGTCGACGACTAACCCTTGTAACTACTCTCTTAATGGGCCGGAGGCGGAGACGGCTGTCACGCGCGTGAGGCCATGTCGCAATCTGTTCCCAGTATTACTCAGGGTGGCCGAATCTGTTTATTTAATTTAATTTTCTTGGCGTGAATTTCGTTTCAAAAGGTATGACGAAATCTGTATCGCTACAGTATGTTGGTTGGTTGATTGATTGATTGGATTGGTGTATCCGAGTGCGTCAACTACTCTGTAGTGTAAGTTTTTTCCCCATGATCTGGCAACGATCTTCCCCCTCTGGATGGTGCGATCAGGCGCGACTAGGTTTACGCGGTTTTCTCCAACTAGGTATCTCTCGCCAGCGGGGCAAAATCTAAGCTTCCGGCAGGACTATGGGAATGTGTGTTAGTGTAGGGCATGTAAGTGTTTGTGTAAGTAAGGGGAGAGGACAGGATGAGGAAGAGGACGGAAAGATCGCGCGCGATCCGTAGACAGTTTGTTATGGTACTGCTCCGGCATTCGCCTCATGTTGATCAGAGAAGATAAAGAAGACTACCGATTATAGCCCTACACGGCGCTACAATTTTCCCTCACACGACTGCTCAATTCGATCTACCCATGTTGGAAATCCTTCCATCGGACTCGAATTCTACGACCTCCCGGTCAGAGGCACTGCGCTGACATCAGTTGACACTCTAAGCCACCTATGTCGAGTGTGTGTGTGTGTCTGTGTGTGCGGGGGGAGGGTGCTTGTGTGTCCGACTGTTTACTGAATAATCCGTTCACAGGATTTTTTTCGTAATCGTACCGAATCCCCGAATGATCATGCTAATATCGTGGTCCCTTCAATTCGAAACGAATATTTCAATTTTGGATCTTGCTTTCCACGAATATTTAACGAGGTTTACAAACGAAATGTGAAAAATAGCTCCGTTTTTTCCTTTAAATTTTGTGCTCATATAAATTGAAGTTCGTTCATGGAAGTGGCATAATATGTTTGATTCTCAACGTCAGTCAGTCGTAACGTCAGAACTTTCGAAAATTGCAAATGTTTAAAATATTCAGAGGTCTTCTTTAACAGTATTCAATATATTGTTTCTTAATGAAATAAACTCCACAAAATTATATCTGTATATAACGTGATGCACAGTTTTTTTAATATGAGTATTTTTTTGCGTATTTCTGTAAGAGTGTTTTGCGTATGTGAGCACGATATTATTAAACATTTTTTACAAATTTTCCAATCTTTCCAAATTTCGTGTTCAAATATTGTAATTTTTTCTTAAGAATTTGTCGTAGACCATTTCTTAAAAACCCTTTAAGTTTTAAAAATGGTAAATATTCAAAAATTTCCAAATGGACTCTCCCGCGCTCCTTTTGTTGAAAAATAGTTAAGAAATTGGCTGTATATTTAGAAGAAACGCGTTTGCATTATAATATTACGTAACTGCTACAAATAAAACGCAATGCATGTGCTTTTGTAGCAGCACTAGTCTTCGTCGTGGTTCCGCTGTAGTACACGACATTCTGTTAATCTGTACACTGTTGTTACGCAATTTACAACGCGCTCCCACTCGATTCGCCGAAGTGAACTTCAAAGCGCGGGCGTGTTCAGGTTCACGGGGCGTGAAGGCTCAGCTACGCACGCGGGTACAATTTTATTGTGATGGAACCTCTTACAAATATCAAGGGGAAAAACTGGCACTTCTACTATACATTTTTGCCAGATTAAGGGTTTCCTCCCTAATTTTGGGGGGTCTCTAGTGGTTGGCATGCGGGGCATATTTATTTGGGGGGGTTGTTGGAGGTTTTCGTTGAGTTTTTTACTTTTTTTGAAAAATATCTTGTGTATCACAAATCTTAAAAATAGTTCCCTATGATTATTGTAGGCATTTATTGAAATGTATCTACTCATAGTAAACTAGTGGTGCTACAGAATAGCACGACTTTCCCGTATTAGTTTTTCATTTCTTTTGGTCTCGGCTAGCTATAGGAATTTGCGAAATACTCTTGCCTGCTGCCATCTATCGTCACTCAAATAGTACATTTTTGAAATTCTTAATAGTAGCACCGAAATAGTATTTTAATAATATTAAAGAAGGGTTAAACCTCATCCTAAATTGCAATTTTCTTTGAAAACATTGAAGCCGCTTTTAAGAAAATACCGTTTAAGTGCTACTGTAAATGCGAAACTTAAGACTTTTTTTTACAGAAAACTATTTAGTTTTCGAAAAACTTCATACGAAGTCATTTCAATCACTTCAGTCAGAAATGCAACAGTGTTTAGAAATCCCTGGAAATGTGTATATTAAATGAGTGAGTGATATTAATAAAATACATTTGTGTAATTTTTGAAAAAAAATAAATTTAACAAAATTAATAATCCCATCTTAAACAGTTCAAATGGCACTATTTGTTGGAAAATTTGGAAGAATCAATTCTGAGTCATTTTTGAGAAAAAAGCGTTTGAGCGTTTTTGAAAATGCAGAATTTTGTGCCGATTTTCACAGAAAACTGTTGAGTTTTCGGGAAACTTTGACATTATTTAAAGCAAATGTACTCATGTGTACTTTAATATAAACAAACTTCCGGTAATATAAATATTAACGACGTGAGAGACATGTCAAAAAATTACATTTTTGCAATTTTTGAAAAACAAAGAATAGAACAAAATGGTGTTTATATCACCTTGTAGAGTCAGTTAGTACTATCCCTACCAAAAGTTTAAAGAAATAATTTGGAGCCGTTTTTGAAGAAAACTGGTTTTTGTATTTTTTTAAACTGAAAATATTGCACGCAATATTGTTCGAAAGGTACATTTTTTTAAAATGTACATGAATATTTAGGTATACAGGGGTCCTTTATAAACTAGCAATGGGGGCATAGACCCCTCTGCCCCCCTGCTTACGCTTATGAATTCCACACATTATGGTTGATGTTGGAATTTTCTCCCGTATTGTGGAAATTTATACAGAAGCGAGTAAAATGAAGTTTTATTCGTGAGCCAATATTGAAGGAAATATTAAAAACAGCGACATTTGGAACATTTTTTTTACATTCATTATCACTTTTTGACCTCTACACTTCATTAATATTATATTTCATTCACTCCTCTAATCTACTCGTTCCCTATCGTCACGTTGAGAATCAAACTGTTCCTATGTTCTAATTGGGAAATAAAATCTTATTGAACATTCCTATACTGCAAATGACTAATTATTACAGTATATCACTTTATTTTATAATATTTCTGCCACAACCGTTACTGATTTTAAGATAGCGACTCTTCTGTAGCATTACTGGTCTGATTTTGGCAAGTGTGGGTCATTAAAAAATATAAATTTTGTTATTAAAATTATTTATAGAAAATATGTATTATATCCATCTGAAATTCTTTACAAGGAAAGAAGACTACTGTAGAAGGTTTTATTTGGAAAAGCTGTTAATTTGAATTATAAAGATATTCGAAAGAAATATGACAAATTATCAATTACTAAAACAAACAAGATATTTGTACGCATGAAGTGCAATAAAGTGCATGTAAGAGACGATACAGTGTAATGTGCGTTAAATTTAATACAAGGGGCAATTCAGGAAAAATCAATATTGAAAATCCTGGGAATAAGAATTTAGTAAGTTTAGAGAGAATCGTTTATAAGCCAAAACAAAAAAACTTATCGATAAGATATTTCATCCATTGTAAAAAAATTGTGATGTTAAATATATAAATTAATAAAATTCGATTTTCTTAAAAAATATTTTATTATCATTTTATCTTCTGTTGTTTACATTGTATGCGTCTATAGGTGTTGTGGTGCGTTATCGTTGGCATTTTTCATGAAATAATTGTAAACGTTGTCATTGCCAACAAAAGTATTTAATATAAGAGCAGCTTTCGATGGCTTAGCCATCATCATCAGTTGTCTGCTGGATGGAAGCCACAAAACGACTACAGTAGTCGTTTTGTGGCTTCCATCCAGCAGACAACTGATGATGATGGCTAAGCCATCGAAAGCTGCTCTTATATTAAATACTTTTGTTGGCAATGACAACGTTTACAATTATTTCATTGTATGTGTCTGTAAAATTATGGTATTTGAGGTACTTTAAAAATTGTGAGATTTACAGATTTTGCGTGGTTAACCCCAGGAATGTAATTAACAAAATATATTATGCCAAATTGAATATAAACATAATAATATGTTTAAGAAACAACTATTCATTTACAAAAAGATACTTTTTCGGCCATATTATTTAGTTTACAGCTATGGAAACTGTCATCCCTCTACAAGTGAACACATTTTCTACTTTTTCCCTCTTAACATATTAAAACGTAAACATGAATGAAATTTTTACTATGGTCCTCCCCAGTGTCTTTTTTATGTAATTAACAAAATTTATTATGCCAAATTGAATACACGCATAATACAATGTGTTGAATAAACAATTATGTATTTAAAAAAATATATATTTCGGTTATACTATCCAGTTTACAGCAGTGGACACACTTAGCCCACTACAAGTGAACACATTTTTTCCAAAATTTTCCTCTTAAAATATTGAGAACGTAAACACCAAGAATGAATTTTCTTACAGTGGTCCTTCCCAGTTCTTTCAAATCCTCGTAGTTTCAGTTAGAGTGGCGATTACTTCTTAACTGCGGAAGCAATATCATCGGGGTATCAGCAGTCTGACTCGTAAACATCCGTTGAATCGAGATACCCGCTTCTTGAGCAGACAGATGTACCACGGAAGCGTGTTGGAAGAAATCCATGCGTCATGTGGACAGCTGAGTGCGCTACTCATGTGCTCCAGCGATTACAGCAGTAGTCAACAACCTCTCTCTTCTGCACTGTGTTAAGCGTTGAACCTTTAACATCAAAGAGATATGTTCTATCGAGATTTAGTATTTAAAAAACTTATTTGAAAAGTGGATGTTTGTACAGGAAAGAACTCTCAAGAAAATTTAGTAATGCCTTTTGTTATGGATGCAAGAATGCAAGTAAAAGATAGAATTCCCTGTTTGGATGTTTTAATTGGTGAGAGTGAATATAAAGAATGCGCCTATTATACAAGAAATAGATAAAATAGACATACTAGATCAATGCAAGCATTGAAATGCATAACTAGTGACATTTAAAACACATTTGAGTGATGAGAGCATAGTACCAAGTTTTCATAGTCGGGGTGTTATAATAATAACTAAACCACCCTCTTCACTTCGAAACTGCATGATTCATTCGCTGTGAAAGTCCAGAAAAGGCATTTGAACGTCCCCTAAAAAATATTTTTTTTTCTATTTACATTCATGAAAGGTTTCTTTACCTGAATGTGAGATCATGTTAAGACATTTTCCACATATGTAAATAAATTTCAATATTTCCCGGACTCGCGTACGTGCATATATCTAAGCGAAACTCAGACATCTCTATAGCGATGTCTTCGCGGGAGCCGTAAACAAACACTACGAAGGGGCGTAACAAAACAGCTGACGCGGCGGAGGAACACTCCTCTGAATTTCACGCGATGTTCACTTGTTTCGCGAACTGCCGCTTTAGCCCATTCTTATGAAAATCGCTCTAGTATATCAACGTTCGTAGACATCGCGCGAGGAGTTAGTGCACACCGCTGACGTCACGGAGTAGGGAGACGGCTGCATTGGATGCCGTGTTAAAAACGTCGACTTCTAGCTTTTCGACGCGCAGCTTCAGCACAAAAAATTGCATTCTCATTTGCTGTAAGAGACTACACAGACGCACAAAAGCCCACGAATCAAATTACTAACGAAGCCAAAATAAATTCCTGAGCGGCTCCAATCCCTTGTTCTCATTAAGCTATCTGATGTTTTTTGCGAACTGCCGCTTTAGCCCATTCTTATGAAAATCGCTCTATATCAACGTTCGTAGACTTCGCGCGAGGAGTCTGTGCACACGGCTGACGTCATGGAGTACGGAGACGGCTACACTGGATGCCGTGTTAAAAGCATCGACTCCTAGCTTTTCGACACGCAGCATCAGGCCAAAAAAGCACATTCTCATTTGCTGTAAGAAAGCATGCACAAAAGCCCACGAATCAAATTACTAACGAAGCCAAAATAAATTCCTGGGTGGCTCGAATCCCTTGTTCTCATTAAGCTACCTGATATTTTTTGAATAGCTGTAGTATGCGTAGATTGATAGATTAATTAATGATTCCTGACGTAATAACGTCTAAGGTCATTAGACCCGGAAGCGTAGTGCACGATTTCATTGCGATCTCCCGCCACAGTCTGGCAAGATCCAGAGAAGGAACATCACCATCACCACCACCACCACCACCTCCCGAGCAAAAACATGCACAACACTTACGGGACTAATGACTTAAGAAGTTGACTCGCCCGAAAACTATACTCACCGCACATTGGAAATGGACTCAATTTATTGTAAGCAATTGCATCATATTGATCGCATCACATTCCAATGAAGTATTCCCATTGAGCCCCAGCGAGTGGGGGTTTCTTCAGTTGGTAGAGATGTTAAATTTTAGGTATTGCTAACAATGCGAAATGTTCCCAAACTCTGAAAAAGTTAGTAAATCTGTTTGACGGCCAGTGCAGTATATTTCTGAAGATTTCCAACCTGCGATAAAATGCGAAATCGAACGCAAAATGCGAAATTACGTGTAACGTGTGAAATGGTCGGGAATATGCAATGTAATTACTGAATTACATTTTATGGTTTCCTTCGTGTTCGCTTTCTAACTAGGGATGCGACATCATAAACTACCAATCGATATTTGAAAACGTTTAATTTGCCGTGTTTACTAATTCGTAATTACGATTTAACTGACAAAACAAGGCAAAAACAATAAAAAGCAATAAAAAACGTGATCCAGTATGCCTGATTGCTCAGGGTCATCTCAGAGTGGTCTCAGCTTCGTCAGTTCGGGGTACGGAGGACACGGGAGGAAGAGAAGGTCCCTACGCCTACGGCACACGTGTTGCTTCTCGCGCTCCTTATGTGTTTATTTTGGTAAAGTCCACAAATGGCGAAATATTAAATTAGTTTCCCTAATGTCCTGATTTTAATGAGAAAACCTGAAAAGCATCTATATATTTGTATCGCAAAATCATTTTCTCAACAAATGCTACTACATGCTAAATTTTTATAATGCCAAAAAATGCTATATATATATATATATATATATATATATATATATATATATATATATATATATATATATATATATATATATATATATTGTGACATACCTGGTGGTGCCGGGTATTTTCACTGCAATATAACACTAAGAGAGGGTATCTTTTACGTGAATGGGTCCCTGGATAAGTTGGTGCAACGTTGGGGTGGTTAATCATAAATTGAAATACAATTATAAACAAGATTTATTTTAAATCAAATTTGTTATTTACATAATCAGACAACGTTTTTACACTCTGCCTTGGTACCAAGATTAAGAGTGAAATGCATTTCTCATACCTTCGGGGCCCAGATCGAATACCTATGAAGTTCGTAGAACCGCTCGTGCCGACCGGATTGTCGACCTCTGCTACTGCTGCGGGCCGTCAGCGTCGGATGGCATGGTAATCGCCCACGGCTGATGCTCCAGCAATTCTTCCCCGATCAGGATCTTGACACCTCGGCTTCGCACCTTCCTCGAATCACTGTCCGTCAGTGGGTTTAATTACACAACCCGCGCCTACTCTGTATACTGGTCACAGTTCTGCACCGCGCAATTTCAAAAATGTTTCCACCGCGCCAACTAATAAGAACAACATCAATTATTCTACCAAGACTAATCTTTCACTATACTGATACTTCTAATGTTCTATTTACACGTCAATTACTTTGCGGTTCCTAATAGCACATAAAATACGTCGCAATGTTATATGCGTCCATACACCGGCGGAGAACTCTCGCCGCACGTCCGCACTCGCCGCCGCTCTCCTAACGTCTCCCTCTCTGTTCTGCCAACGGCTCTCGTCCGCGATTCTCGTAACGAACTTTTGCACGTGCGCGTTGCCCAGTTCCAACCGAAATTCACACGCTAGCCTCCCGGCGGCGGTGGCACCGTCGGCGGAGGCAGCGGTTGCTCGCCGGCCCCGGCGCGCCGCGCTCAGCGCGCGCACCACGCAGTTCAAAATAGCAATTGGTTTCTTACACTAATGATTTAATTAGTGTAATGAAACACATATTCTGGGTTTCAATATATATATATATATATATATATATATATATATATATATATATATATATTACGATTTTGCAATTTTTAATATTTTAAAACTCTCAATGAAAATAGTATCCAGGACATATTAGTAAGTAAACTTCAGGCTATTTGAGCATACAAATAAAAGAAACAATTAGGATAAGGTTTTGAGATAGTTTTGTTAATAAAATTGCCTTTATTCAAAAAACTTAACTATACAATTTTTTAAAATTAAAAATGCTTAACATCTACCATCACTATCAATAGGTTATAAATTTTTGCGTGCCTGACACAGGGCTGTTTATTTCTCGGCGGGATGCTGGAAGCGCGATAAGGGATAAGTTATGTTTGGGTTCTGTAAAATATGAGCAAGCATCTGGTTGCGATTTCTTCTGCTTGGCAAATATTCGTTCTTCCTTCATTCCGAGTACGCATTTCCGTGAAGCAAGCAGTAAATTTGATAATTCACGGCAAAGAAAAAACCGGAGGTCATAGAACTGCAGTAATACTTCGCTTCGTCTGACAGAAAGGCGTTTCCAGCAACTTTTATTTGCAAAGTCGTACTTGCAATTTTCCATTTCGACATGTCAATACATTTCAAATGTAGCGAAATATGTACTAATATGTAAATTGTGTAACTAGTATGTAAAATGTGTAACGTATTTTCTCCCCCGTTGCAAAATTACGCGATAAGTACTCAAATTTTCGAAAACGTGTAGATGACCTTATTTCAAATTCTCTCTTTAAGAAACAGATTTCGTTAGGGAAAATATATCTCATCTTTAATATTTTAGTATTAGGAAGACTCCGAACAAATTTTGAACTTTTGCAATTTTTGAAAAATTAGTATTTTCAACGAACATGAGAGCTTCACCATTCTCTTAAACGTCTTTTACACTATCCAACAACATTTAATCAAAAACAATCAAGCCATTTTTTTTGCAAATTTTGAAAATGTCCCAGTGGCTTCATGTAAAGCACCCCCCGAAATTAAAATATCGGTTTCAAATTCACGGGGCCGCGACATCATCAGATCGATATTATTAAATATCATTATTACATTATTATTTTATTATTATATTATTATTATCATTAGTCATACATATCAATGTTGAACAGGACTTCCTACTCTGGAAGTGGGGCGACTCATTACAATCACACCACCAGGGGAGTCAGTCCTGACGTGTGCCTCCAAAGACATTGCACAAAACAAACCGATTTTCAAAGGGATATCCGAAGCAACCAAAACCTACAATATTAACCGAAATTATAAAAATTTCACTACATCTTCCTCATTACTGGCCACTGCACTCAGTACGAAAGTTCACCACATCTTTAAAGTTCACTACATATTTTATGTCATCTTTCTTTTACTGTTCCCTATACTGTTCGTGATTTCTTGCTACTCACTTCGATTCCTTTCTTTTTAATTTATTTCTTCTCGTTCGACGGGCTTGTCTTTCGAGGACGTTAATTATGCAGTGCATAGTTTTTAGCTTTTTGGGAATGGCCATCCATAAGCAGTGGTTTTTATTACTCGGAAGAAGGTAAACATGGTGCTATAGTAAATGTACTCAGGTTGAATGATTCAGTTTTGATCCATTCATAGTTATGGGGGATTACGGTGGTTTGAATCGGTCTTTGGGATACCTTGATCTGATACGTGGGTATGCAGCATTGCGACCTAGACGGAAGATTAAAGAGCATGGGGAAGAGTGAAGGTTTTGATAAAAAAATTTTGAGCTATTTGTGTTGTATGGTCGCTTAATGAGGGCACTTTTTATTCTCTGCAAATCTGGATGTTTGCAAAGAACCAGGGCGCATTTAAAATTCTCCTTAACATATATATTCTGAATGCCTGTTAATTTTTAGAGATTGCAAGTGGCAGCACATCCCCCAACTGGACATGCGTAAGTTATGGTTGGTACAATTAAGGATTTAAATAATACAAGTGAGCATTCAACTTTCAATGAAGAACCTGCGTTAAATAGAGAGAAAAGTTTTAATATTTTTGCTGATACTTTATTGGCTATTGCAGTTTTCAAGTGAATCTTTTGTCAAGAAACACTTAAGAATTTAACCGGAGAATCGGGGAATCGGTGTCCTCAATATTGGAAGATGTTTCACTGAATCAAAAGTTTTATTAAAATCTATGAAGGTTACAAATATTGAATTCTTGTGCTTTTTCCAAATTTTGATTTAAAACTTGTAGGTGATCGGCTGTCTAGAAACTTGGTCAAAATCCTGCTTGATCGACCAATTATTGTTCTTCTATTGTGTTTCTGAGCCTTCGTGAATCCATTCTCCAACCTCCAGATCGATTGTGGAACATGAATTTTGTAGAAAATCGGCTGGACGGTTTAGCTGCTAGCGTTGTTCACAGCCGGACGAACGGACGGATGAACGGACAGACGTTCTGCTGTCATTCGATTTTTCGGTAACAAGAACCCAGAAAACATGCATTCTGGCTACACCACATTGGTAGAGAATTTTCTCCCTAAATTTAGCAACTGGATTTCTCCACTTTTTCAATACCAGCACCCTGTAAGAAGAGTTTTTCTGCCGAAAATTCGCCGTTGTTTCGCGCAGCACTACGTAACTTTCTGTCTACTCCGTAGGGAGAAGGTAAACATTTGTAAAGTAGTAATCATTTTAATTTTTGCTGACACGTTATTGCTCCTTATTGTATTCGATGCAGAGCTGGAAATTCACTGCATTACTTATCTGGAACGAGAGGATCAAGCTTACGAGGGAAAAATGAAAACAGTTAAATGATGCTACATATTCTCTTAGAGCTTTTTGTGACCACATTAAAACTCTTATAATGCACTTGGTGGACGCATTCAAAATGTGATGCTAACTCAAGAAAGAAATTTGAATGCTGGTGTCTTCTACCAGTAAAAATATAAATTTACATGAAAATCCATTCCCTATTTACGGCAAATAATTTTGTTTTTTTAATTTAAAAATTTATATATTTTTTAATCTACTTTTTCAATATAAGGAACGCTGAAAATGAATTTTTTCACCTTAAAATCGCCGAAAGTTCGTACGTAAGTAGCATGATAAAGTTGAAAGGTTTGATAAAAATTTGAAAATGTTCGGGAGGATTCATGTCAAGGAAAAGTATTTTTTAATTCGAACAAAAACAAATATATAAATCAATCTTACCAAATAAACGAAGGAAAACGAAAATTCTAGGCCTTTAGGTGGCATCGCCCCCATCCCCCCTCCCGCATCTGCCAGAGGTGGGTCGGCCGGTAGGTGGGTGGGTGGGTCGGTCGGTAGGTCGGTGGGTCGGTCGGTGGGTGGGTGGGTGGGTGGGTCGGTCGGTGGGTGATTGGGTCGGTCGGTGGGTGATGGGGTCGGTCGGTGGGTGATTGGGTCGGTCGGTGGGTGATGGGGTCGGTCGGTGGGTGATTGGGTCGGTCGGTGGGTGGTGGGTGGGTGGGTCGGTCGGTGGGTGGGTGGGTCGATCGGTCGGTGGGTGGGTCGATCGGTCGGTGGGTGGGTCGATCGGTCGGTGGGTGGGTGGGTGGATGGGTCAGTCGGTCGGTGGGTGGGTTGGTCAGTCGCTCGGTGGGTGGGTGGGTCAGTCGGTCGGTGGGTGGGTTGGTCAGTCGGTCGGTGGGTGGGTGGGTCAGTCGATCGGTGGGTGGGTGGGTGGGTAGGTTGTTTTGAAATATAACAAAATGGTTCATCAAGAACTCCAAAAAACACGTTTTCCGTCAAAATCTCGACATGGAACTTTTGCAGCACGACATAGGTAGCTAAAGCCCGTACACCCCGGTACACGACAATGTCAAAACAAAATCTCGCGTGTTTAACCTTCAAAAACAGAATGCGGAAAGTGACCGCCGTGGCGCTGGCTGCGGAGCGGGAAGGGCAGCTGCGTTCCACAGCGGTCGCTTTCGCCCGCCTCCTCCCACGCGAGGGGGCGGAGGATGAAGGGCACGCGACGGCCATTCGGGGCGTGACGCCCGCTTCCGCCCCGTGCCACAGGCACGCCACGCCACGCCACGCCACGCCATTCCACGCCCCGCTCCGTCCTGCTCCGCTCCGCTCCGCTCCGCCCCGCTCCGCCCCGCTCCGCCCCGCTCCGCCCCGCCCTGTTTGTCCTGTGTATTAATATTTATGATAATGAAAGTCGTAATTAGTTGTCGGTGCTAACTGTATCTAACAATACGATTGGGAGCAAATTTTGAATGAAGGAAGGACACAAGTCGGGCACACGCCGCGCCGTCATTGTGGGTGGTGCATGAGCGAGAGTCCACTGCACCAATTTAATTTTTTTCTAGAAAATACTACAGATCAGTTTTGAATATTGTTTTCGTAATCTTACAGATTCATTACAAAATTAATAAAAAGAATTTACATATATTGTAACAACTTCTAATAACTTTAAATTATTTGTTTCAAAATATTTTAATCAGATAATATTTCAAAGTATTAGTGAAATGGAATTATTTCAACAAATGTTAAAAATGTAAAAAGAATCAATGTTTCGTAGCACTAATCGAGTACCCTCGGCTCCTATATAACGCAGCGTAAGAGATACCTCAAACCCCTTCCCCGTCTATAACGTTACGTAAGTTATGAACGATCCCTTATGGCGTTATCCAATCGGTAGCATAACGACACTATGGTGGCATCACTGTAATGATGTTCAAGCTCCCAAGTGATGACAGCTGACCAATTGGAAATCAGCGATTTTTTTACATAAAACTCCTACTGTAGGTATGAAGGACCCACTGTAGGGGGTTTTGTTTTATGTCAAAAAATCGCCGTTTTCCGCTACAGCATTACAATATTTTCTGTACACTACGTAGTCCGCGAGAAAGTATTTCTTCTTTATTATAAATTTGCAGGCAGCAGAATTAGGAACTACTGTTGCTTTGAAAGTGAAGAACCGAACACACATCCTAGAAGGCACCAATAGTGCCGATGTCTAACAGCATTTGACCGCTTCTGTCGCCAGCCGAGACATCCCGGGTAAAAGTGCTTATTTTGTTTTGTAGTTTCTCTGATGTCTGCGGAACAGCCAAAATCACCTCGGTATGCGAGAGGCGTTCTCTCTGTAAATTGATTATAAATGATGCGGTGAAGTATTGCCGCGAGGAAAAGAAAAAAATGGCTTATTAATATCATTAGAAAAACCTACGGACACATCAGCACTACAATACACTTCGCCATCGACAAGACACGTTATTGTCACTACCCTGAAGAAGCCTGCGACATGACAGGCGAAACGTCGGCATATCTGCCAACGATGCGGCGTCACCCGGTCAGCCTAGAAGCCAAGACACGTTATTCACAAAAGACATGGAAAATAGTTATTTATTACCAAGACATGGAAAATAGTTATTATTATTCACCAAGGGCGATGTAAAGGTTTTAATGATCGAGCGGTGACAAAATGCCCAAGGGAGTTTTGTCGCCCGAGGTCGTTTGAACCAGTTAACGCCTATGGTACATACATAATTTTATTCCTTAACTAATTTTCTTCATTACGAATTACTTATTTACAAATTAACTAGATGTTAACTAGACTGTGTTTGTCATTTCATATCTCCCTCGCAAAATTACCTCCCATAATTCCCTCCGTAATGAATCATGTAGCATCGTTCAACTGTTTTCGTATTCGTAACCACGGTTCTCTCGGTAAGTTATGCAGCGTGTATCGAACTTCGTATCGAATGCAATAACAAGCTACAACATATCAGTAAAAAATAAAATTTATTTCTTCACACAATAGTTACGTTCTTGCCCGCATGTGACCGCCGTACACTGCCTGCAATTAGCGGGCCTGTATTCCGTTCACCGCTATCTACATGGTATCTAATGAATCCGTATCCACTGTAGACGTGTGATTCTCATTCAGTCAGCCATCTCCTCCTGTAAACAGATCGCAGCGCTCCGTCTGCAAATGTAAAGAGAGCGCGTAATGTAAAGAAAATCGTGAGTGAAAGAAAAGCTGTATGGATGGTGAGCTAATAATTCGCACAAGAACACATCGAACAGCGTGCGGCGGCGATGGTGTGACGGTGGGCGTACCGGACTGTTATACCCAAGTTCGCGGGTTCGAACAGGACCCGATCGAAGCCGTGGATTTTTCAGGGCGAAAAAATCCTTCTTACGCCTTCCTTCGGAGGGGAAGTAAAGCCGGCTGTCCCATGTTAGTAGATTTACTTGCATGTAAAAGATCCTCAAGCCTAAATGACGCCTCTGAGCTAAATTCAAATCGCCTGTTTCTCGCCCAAGTAACACCTCCTTTCTCTGCTAGTTGATGAAAGGAGCGTAGAGAAATTTGTGTGGTCAGACGGAAGAGCGGGCCTGGTGGCCCGAGTCTCGCCACGTAAAATAAGGCAAATTCAATTCAACAGCGTAACTAGTCCCTCGGCGGAATGCCCATCTTTGTTAGGCATAGCCATTCTACTCCTTCCATCTCTCTGCTTCTTTCCCACTCCCACTCGCTGTCTCTCTTCCTCGCACCGTTTTTCTTGGCACAATTCCCCAGTCCACTGTATACAGCCTCGACAGCCTTTTAATCATCGTTCACTCACGAACGCGTTTGTTTTCAAACCCACCACACGCTCCCCGGAGTGATCTTGGGATGGGAAAGTTTTCTGCACATCGTCGCGCGCACGTGTCTGTGCGTGAATGTGTGTATGTGTGTGTGTATGTCTCGGGATAAACGTCCAATGAAAGTATACATGCGGTTTAGCACACGTGACAAGACGCAGATGAAAACTTGGCGCGGTGGAACTCCTTCGGGATCTTGTGAACAGAGCGGTGGCAGATCCAGAAATTATTTGGGAGGTCGCGATTTCAGTACACTCCCACACAGATATTTTTGAAATAGTATTTTGTGTTAGCATGCAATGAAATACCTTAGGGGTTCAGAACGAAAATTTGCTAAGTAACATTTTGTCGAAATCTGAGATAACTAGTATGGTTTCATATAATCGAGTACTACGAGAAAATTCTTGGGAATGTTCCTAAATGTCTTCCATGTTGTTTCGAGATGCGATTAAAATTTCAACTCCCAACAGTTTTTCAGTGTTGAGTAATACTAGCCCATGCTAGAGTGAATAGAAAACTAAGTAATACGAAAAAGTCTGTGCGTTCTGTATCACCTTTAATTTGATTCTGATTTGGAAAGGGAAATTTTTCGTGAGTCTCAAATGTGATAGGGCCGAGATTTGAAGAAGGTTGTACTACTGAAAGTTAGTGGCCAGGTACGAATCTTATGGGTTGATCAATAGGTTGATTGTGAGTGATTTCATGCTGGTCAACAACCAGGGTCATTAGTCCCGTAGGTGTAGTTCATGTTTTTGCAAATTTTTGTTGAAACCTTTTGACCAGAGTTCAAAAGTGTATCAAATACCTACTATTTTCTGCATCAGTAGCAAGCTGAGATTTGTATTGGAGAGTGCCGTCAATGATTCTGGCACGTTTCTCAATTGGATATTCTAAGTCCCAAATTACACGCTTTCTTTATATGGAAAAGTAGCAGCCAAATGTGTCAATGATTGATTGATTATTACGTGTTTTCGGACACTTTAACTGCTATGGCCATTAGTCCCATAAGTGTAGAGTACCTTCCTACCTCGGGAGGTAGCAGTGAATTTTACCCACTGATACCGGTGCCGAGCTATCATTGGCTTGTAGAGTTTTTCCCATCAGATAGGTCCTACCAGATGGTACTGTAGGGCGTATAAGTGAAAAGGGGTGTAAGGGAAGAGGACAGAACAAGGAAGAGAAACGAAATCATCTTAAGCCTACTTGTAATGTAAGAGAAATGGGATCAGTGAAGTTCACTACATGCGAGGGTTCACTACAACCGAGGGTTCACTACAACCGAGGGTTCACTACAACCGAGGGTTCACTACAACCGAGGGTTCACTACAACCGAGGGTTCACTACAACCGAGGGTTCACTACAACCGAGGGTTCACTACAACCGAGTTCACTACAACCGAGTTCACTACAACCGAGTTCACTACAACCGAGTTCACTACAACCGAGTTCGTCGACTGTATTTCGTCTTTAGAGCATGGCAAAAATGCCAACGCATACACCCTGGACGTACGGCCTTCCCTCTTCTTCTCTTCGATCGGCGAAGTAAGGACCGACCCTTCGACATGATCCTTGTCTCTCAGGCATTGGCTTGTACATTGTTGTCATTTTTATTTTATTTTCTGTAATTATATATTAATAAACTGGACTCTGCCAATTCAGTTTTGTTTCGCACGAAATTAATGTTGCGTATTACTAAACAAGCTCTAAAACATCAATGTTTAAAAAATCGTTGGTTTTGGGGGATGTACAATCAACATCAATGTTTGGTTATCGATGTCGCAGCACAAATGGTCAGGAACATATCTTACATGAAACTTTTCTCTCTAAGACCAAGTAATGTTCCTTCTTTTGTAATGGGTTTCGTTAATTTTGTTTTATTTTTTTTCATTTCACGCATCATTCGTGCTTTATTATATTGAAAACGTACCGCCTCTCGCATTAAAACCCCCACTAAATATCATGCATCATCCCTCACCTTAGTGGATTCATTAATGCACTTACAGAGTCCCACGCTGCCATCACAGAAGCTTTATGCAACCTGACATCTCTTGCGCACAATTGAATGGGTGAAGCTTAAACGTGAGAAACTAAAAAGCCTGTTGCTTCAAAAGAGCTATTTATACGTACGCGAGTCCTTGCCTTTGCTTTGCCAAGGTCAACGTGCATTTGCATACTGCTGAAGATCCATCCACCAGATGTTTCTTTTCTTCTTGTTCTTCATTGCAGGACGACAGATCAACTTGAGAAATAACTCGACCGCCGAGTACAACCTGATGACTAACACTGTTCTGTTCTCACACCTGTTCCCGACCGCTTAAAAACAAAGGGAGAGCTTTAGTCCTACACTTTGTTATTCTTGGCTCTTCAGTATCAACTACACGGAATACTGTCTGGGATGTGATCGATTCACAATAAATCTTTCTTTTCAGTTTACGTGCTTTGAAGTTCTTTCTTACGTAACTAAGAAGCAACTGAATACGGCAGACTCATACAACCCATTATTCTAGTATACGTACGTACAAATACTCATAATATATGCATATTTATAGAGACATCTAACAAAACAAAACACATCTTACACAAATTTTGAATACGATTGATTCTCGACCTTTTCACATGAAAGACATCTTAAGTTGAAAATATTCTGCGCGTGAATCCATTACTAAATTAAAACATAATCATCTATATTCTTAAAAATAGGAACTGACTGACATATCAAAGCAAACAGAGGCGGCTCATGCTCTATCGTAAGAGGAGGAAAGACAAAGTTAATTGCACGAACTTCTTTACATGAATACACAACAAATTACATTACATACTCTACTTGCGGTGGCATAAACTAGCTCCCTCACAATTGTAATCACAATGTCACAAAGATGTGGATCGGAGAGAATCAATTTTAATTTCTGAAATGATTCACGTTCATTAAAATAAAGCCATTTTCATTGAGAATTATAGAATTCTATCCAACTGATATCACTCTTTATTTCATTCTAGTGCTTTATGTTCATATACTCGTATTTTACCTTTGTTAAATTTGATCTATAACTTTCTGAACAATGTAATTTGGGGTGTTTAATTCCTTGTATCAGTTACTAATTTTTATTTATACATTTCCTGTTTCTTTTATGCACGCCAAGTCACTCTGTGTTGAGTTTTCACGAGCTATCTTTGCACTCAAAAACCTTTAAAATATGAACTTTAACGGTCGAACTTTAACGGTTGTCGAATGCACAGAGATTCAAATTACAGTCCCCTTCTTCCTCACATTTCTTTCTAATATGGTCGTTGAACAAGTGGGAACGTGGATGTGTTCGATTGTGCTGTTATTTGTTATTTTATGTAGTTCTTATCGCTGCCAATTCCAGTGACTGATGGTGAATTTGAGTATGAATGACTAATAACAAAATGATTCGTAGACCCTGTATTAAAGATAAATACTAATAAATATAAAGCCGTGTCGTCAATGATTACGTTTTCATTTCCAAGTGATGAAGCAATGAGCGGTGATCTCAAGATCTACAAATCCGTCTGACTTTCAAACTTCGATGTCTTCAATCATTTTTAAAAAAGCACTTCGAAGAAAAACAATTTTTTAGAGAAAATGTGAAGATCGATCTGTTATAACACTTCGCCAGAACTTGAAACTGTGTGAAGATACTTATTCTACCATATTGGAAATCAGCCGAAGTATTTATCAGAACATTCGCCCCGAACATATACAAATGGTTTTACTTTTTTAGTGTATCAACTATCACAAAGTATCCGAGAATGTATCAAGCGATGCTAGGTCGGTGGCTCAGAAGGAAGTCGCTCGCCTTCAATGAGGTCCGGGTTCGATTACCGGACAATGTCATGTGAAATTTCTTTTAACAAAACGATTTCGGCTGCTTCACAATAACTAGTCCAACCCCTGTGAAGTGTCCTAAACCCTACCCCTATTCTTATTCCTTCCCAATTCTGGCCGCCGGGTAGTGACGCAGGAGCGCGTAGTAGGAGGCGCGTACGCGGAGATGCTACCTGGCGGTCCTCTTGACAACTGACTGCGACGAGACGTTACAAAGACATAATGTTAAGTGTGGATTACTCGAAGTGCACAATTTATCGGAGGATTACTCCAAGTGCACAAATTATCGGAGGATTACTCCAAGTGCACAAATTATCGGAGGATTACTCCAAGTGCACAAATTATCGGAGGATTACTCCAAGTGCACAAATTATCGGAGGATTACTCCAAGTGCACAAATTATCGGAGGATTACTCCAAGTGCACAAATTATCGGAGGATTACTCCAAGTGCACAAATTATCGGAGGATTACTCCAAGTGCACAAATTATCGGAGGATTACTCCAAGTGCACAAATTAACGGAGGATTACTCCAAGTGCACAAATTAACGGAGGATTACTCCAAGTGCACAAATTAAAGGAGGATTACTCCAAGTGCAAAAATTAACGGAGGATTATTCCAAGTGGGAAACGGTCGACGCCCCCTATGGGGTTTGCAGATGCGTTGCGTAAATGCAGACGATACAATGTTTTTTTTTAATTATTACAATCGAAAATCTTCAGCCTGAAAGTAGGTCCCCCTTTTTCCCTGGCCCGCCCGCGTTGCAGGCCTCGCGGGCCCGAATGTTACGGTACTGAACAAGCCGTCCCGCCAGACCCTCCTCGCCCGGAAATCCACCACGAAACTTCCTTCCGGTGTGTGGGCGCATCATCCTCGGAGAAAGCGGAGGCGGAACGCCGGTCTACTTATCACCCCCGACGAGTGAGGCAGTTTCGAGTATCGATTCCGAGCGCGTCAACTACTACACTGCGATGTTTGCTACGCCGCCACCTTTCGAGATGTAACTCGCACTACACGTATGACAGTGTCGGCTTTATACTGTGATTTATGCAACTCCGCCTCTGGCAGGTATCAGCAGTAAAAATATAATTTGAACGGCGATAGGTGGCAGCAGGCAAGAGAATGTATAGAAACATAGTGGGAGAGGTGGCTCAGGACATCAACAGTTGTCACTGCAGTCTCTCTGACCGGGTGGCTCTGTGTTAGAATCCCGACGGTGGCAGGATTTTTGACACTTAGCACTACACGTACGTCAGTGTCGGGTTTACACTGCAATTTCTGCAACTCTGCCTCTGGCAGGTATCAGCTGTTCACGGTTTCGTCCAATCGGGAGCTTGAACTCACTATGGTGACGTCACTAGGGCGACGTTCAAGCTCCCGATTGGACGAAACCGTCAACAGCTGATATCTGCCAGAGGCAGAGTTGTAGAAATTGCAGTATAAAGCCGACACTGACGTACGTGTAGTGCTAAGTGTCAAAATTCCTGCCACCGTCGGGATTCTAAGACAGAGCCCTTCGGTCAGAGGGACTGCAGTGACATCAGTTGATGCCCTGAGCCACCTCTCCCAGTAACTTCGCTCGTAACCTAGCTGCGTAGGTAGTGTGGAAAATGCTGCCACCGTGGGGAGTGTAACCCTAGGACCTCCCGGTCAGAGGGACTGCAGTGACAACAGTTGATGTCCTGAGCCACCTCTCCCACTATGTTTCTACACGTTCTCTTGCCTGCTGCCACCTATCGCCGCCCAAAGTACATTTTTACTGAAATTTTCGTAATTTTTTGGTTTCCTAATAGTAGAACTCAAATATTATTTTAAGAATATTAAAGAACTGTAAAACCTCGTCCTAAAAGGCAACTTCCTTTCAAACATTTGGAGCCCTTTTTAATAAAATGGTGCTAAAGTCCTACATTTGTGCATTTTTTTTAAAAAAGTCCCCAAAATGAAAATGATATTGTAAATATTAACGACGTGAAAGACAAGTAAAAAATTTTATTTTTGAATAAACAATAGAATAAAGCATTATGACGTTTATGTCATCTTATAGAATACATTTAGCACTATCCCTACCGAAAGTTTAAAGAAAGAATTTTAGACCCATTTTTCAGAAAATCTTGTGTTTGTATTTTTTTTAAATTACACAAATTGCACGCAATATTGCACAAAAACTACTAAAAACTTCAAAAAGTGTACCTTAATGAAAGAACTAATTATGGTCAACAAATTTCATTTAAATTAGAAATCTCTGTCTTTAATTTTGTAGTTGTAGGAAGACCCCGAAACAAATTAAAACCTTTCAAAATTTCGAAAATTAAGAGCTAATCGTGAAAATCGGACCTACCTTTGCTAATGCTACCACTGTAAGTGTATTTTACTATATTCTTAGAAGAAATTTAAAGAAACAATTTGAAGCCATTTTTGAAAAAAATTGCAAATGTCCCAGGGCTTCATGTATAGTAGCCACAAAAACTAATGTGTGATTCAAAATCGCCGAGCTTAGACTCGAGCCAAATGGACAGGGGTTTCTTCAAATTGGAAACAATCGTACGCATAGTTAGGCGCTATTGTTGTTCATCTACACCAGATAGACGGACAGACGGACGGTCGGAAAGACGGACGGACGGACGGAGGAAACATGTTCGGTATCAGGAGACGCCAAAACGTGTTTTTCTGTTGAAATCTCGAAATCTATTTTCCGCAGCATTACATAACTTTTCCTATATTACGTGTATTACTCCATATATACGTATATATACGAGAAAGTAAAATTTATCTAGTGACATCGAACATATTTACTTATTTATTTTAACAGATACAAATTGTCCTGCGTAAATGCATTTATAATATAGCTTAAAATTAACTTAAGGTAATAAATAATAAACATTTTTTGCAATGACATTCATTTAGAACAACAGAACATTTGTAAAACATGTAGCTGAAGTGGGAATTAACAAATTGTATTACAAGAAAAAAATTGACACCATCTGGAACGAAATTAAAGGTACAATTTATAATAATTACCTCCAGAATTATATTTTCTGACAATCTTCTTGAAAACTTTGGAAGGCGAAATTTGATAAATCTGTAACGTGAAAAGATAAAGAATTAAATGAAATAAAATGATAGGATGACGAAAAAGAAAAATTCCGCTCAACTTTCCATCTGAATGACCTTGTCCATGGCTCTCTATGGATGCAGTTGGTACTGCATGTCGCACCAGCCGTCCGCTGTTGACTAGCTGCGCACCCACGGCCTTCTGTCAATTACGGACGTGGCAAAGAAGCAACGCAACTACTCGCAGAGGTCGATTACCCCATTACAGAGTAATTAACGCAGTGGGCAACGGCATTGGGGACTTTTTACGCGGAATGACACGCACCGCAGGATTGCCAACCGCTCCAATTTTGAGAGCTCTTTGTGGTCGGGAGGACGACTATTCCAGTCATGTGTTGTTAGTTTCAATTCGGCCAATAGCGTTTTACAATAAGATGGTTATACAAACAAATTACGGGCCCCTAAAATCGAAACGTTTACATGTGTACGTTTCTCTATCCACTTGCCGCAGATGACGTTCATCTTTTTTGGAAAACAAATAAATAAATGTTCTTCTCATGATGGAAACTGAAATAAACACTACAGTGCAAGCATATGAAGAAATTGACTAAGATTTTTTTCACTATTTTTAACTTTATGTTCACAGTCTTTAATTGATTTAAGCCTTTTGTTCGTCTAAAAAGTTCCAGCCTTGGTGTGAAACATCTCAGCGCTCGTAGCTACGCTACTCGCAAACTTATCAATAAGTTTCAAACGAATGAAATAATTATATGAGTCGTCATTACCAACAATATTGTTTATTACAATAGCAGCTTTTGATAGCTTAGCCATCATCAGTTTTCTAGTAGAAGAAAAAAGCTTGTTCTAGAAAACTGATGATGATTGCTAAGCCATCGAAAATGTCTATTGTAATAAACAATATTGTTGTTAATGCTAATCATAATTATTTCATTGTAAATGCCAACAAAAACTCGCCACAATAGCAATAAAGTTTCAAACGACTAGTGATATCACTTATAAAAAATTGTTGGGCCGTGTATAGGCGGACTCAAGGAGGGATCGTACTCTCTGAACTCGTGCGTAGGTAAGTCTTTCGTTTAATGAAGAACAGTACAACATATTTTTTTTATACATTATAGCGGTATGAAAATTCTAAATATCTCTTATCTTGTTCTCGCTTACAATACTTTTCTTTCAATTATAAATTATAAAAAATAATTTATATATTACGAGTTTTAATTTACTACCTCGGAAACATTTGTAACTACCTGCAATTGAAAAGAACAAAAATATGACAAAGCGCCAAAAACTACTTTCATCAAGATACGTTTCTTCAAGAGTCTTTTTGAAATCATTTTAATCAGCATCTTCATCTTTTTGAATAAGCTCGTCTATTTCTTTTCTCGTGGAATGTTCAACACTTTCGCCATAAAACCAATTCATTGCATATTAGAAATGTCTTAACTTCATGAAAGCTTCAAAATTATTAAAGTCAAAAGATTACATTAGTATATAATTTTTCAAAACAAACATATTCTGATCACATATGCCTGGCCATTAAGCACTGAACTGTACGTCCACGATATTTAAATTTTTGCTTTTACACACACTGTTGTACTGACATAGTATAGAGAAAATATGGTTTTATTTCAACCAAAAACAGTGATTTTCCAAGAGAAAAACTTGTTTTGTTGTTCTCTGAATCCGAAGAAGCAGAAAATTATTGTTCCTGTGTTATGTAGTAAAACACTCCCAAAAACGTGCAAAACGTTCGCCAGTCCGTCAGTGAAAAACGCTTGCGGCTAAACGGTAAAGATGATTCTATCAGAATTCTTTTTCTCCGATCGATTTGACTAATGTCAGTGTTGACACATTGCCGGCCAAATTACTTCGAATGTGGCGCCTTGTCTTCTTTAACAGGGCGTTTGATGTTCTTTGAAGGCGTTTCAAAGGAAAATATCATACATTTTAAACTTGGCGCCTTCGAGATAGTCGTAATTTTCTCCAAAAACCAGCGCGAATTTCTTCTCTGGTGTCCAAACATTCATTTCTTTTTGCAAGTTCCTTGAAGTCGATTTCAACTTGCTCTATTAGTGCGGGGCGTCACCGAAAGATCGCACCAGCTCCTGGAGAAAGATCCACCGGACACTCCCGCGTAAATTTCGGCATGGGCGAAATGCTGAGAATTTCTATATAAGACGGCTGATCGCCTTGTCACGACAAGGAGTGCGGAAAGAAGCGTTTTGCACGTTTTCAAGGTTTGACCCAGAGTGTGCCAGACACTGCATGTAATAGAAACACGCAGCTAAACGCCATGAAATTCGTAAGGAAGGTGCTGTTTTCGTTTGGGTAGAGGTAACTGTGACAACTTCAATACTCTTTGTTTTCTTTCGCCAAGTAACAATACTTGTAAATTGTGTGTCATTTATTTTCCAGAACATTCTTGTCTGACGAAAGAACTACTGCGATAGAAGAAGCGATGTTCCATTGTCATTTTCATTTTCATCAACAATGCTATGCTCTCCCAGCCATCTTTTCAACTATTTCGCTGCCTGAACAGTCAGGGACCTTTGAATTTGAAATATTTTGATTTTTTGTGTCTACTCTACATCAATTCTTAAGTACTTTTGCAAAATTTTCAGGAAAGTTCTTCCGAATTTGTTCTTTATTTTCTTCTGAAAAAGAGAAATGTGGATTATAAAACCCATGCCCATCCGATTTTCGTTGAACTGAATTTTCGAAAATTGTGCAAGTTAATAATTTTTTGGCTCTTTTCTACAACTACATTATTGAAGATAATTTTTCCCCCAAATGAAATCTGGTCTACAAAATTAAATATTTAAACAAAGTAATATTTTTTTTAAAAACATGAGTAATTTTCAGAGAAGCATACGGGATTAGCTGTAATTTTTTTGGGGGGGAGGTCTGCAGCATTATAATACTTTCTATGCATCTCGTATGTAGAATACGAGAAAGTAAAAATGAACAATAAAACTAATAACAATAACAATAATAGTAATAGTAATAATAATAATAATAATAATAATAATAATAATAAAACCAATAGTAATAATAATAATAAATATTATAACGATAATGGTATTGTAGCAATTCTAAAGATATGTGAAAACAAAAAATATAAAAACAACAAAAATGAAAAGTTAATCAGCGGAAATAGATACTATCCGTAGTTGTTTTTTTTCTGTCGTAAACATAAGGTCTTATAATCAAAGTTGTTTTGAAGGTTCACTGCTCATGCTAATTAAGTCCTTGACAATCATGGGTTACAGTCTACATGAGCTGACTCGTAAACAATGAACCGTAATGCATTGCTTCGACCCATCACATTAATCCAGTAAAAAGAGATTATCTGTTTTTTTACGGGAAGTATTCAGTTTAATTCAATTCAGTTGTGGAAAAGAAGGAAAATTATTTTCGAAAAATAGATACTGAAATGGAAGTTTCATTCCATTATGAGTATGGAACTTTTTTTCGAAGATCTTCTACTTGGCGATAGTGAAACCGAATTGCACAATGATTCCATCTATTACTAAATATATCACGCCAGCAGGGGAAAATTATTTGCAACAAAATCGTGTGAAAAATTTAGTAGTTTTTCACTTCCCCTGTCCGTCGTATAAGTTTGTTATTACCTTGAAATGTCTATTGAATGTTTTTGAGAACAACAAAGAACTACACATTGAAACATTCTCCTTCTCAGAGTATATTTTTTTCGTAATAATACTTTCCTGTTTTTGTCTGTTTTTATCGGATTCAATACTTAAAGACAGGATTTGACAAATTCTAAAGGATTTGACATCGTTTCAAAAACGACTGATTTCGCTATGTTATCAAGTATGTACGAAGAAGGCGACGATGAAAACATTGCAGACGAAGACAAATAAGTCGAAATGCGTATTATTCCTTATTCTAAACTTTTCGTTAAAGTAGTCGCTAATGACCACAGCTGTTGATGCGACTATAATAAACTAAAAAAAAAAATTCTTTTCACTACCTTGTAGCATCACCCACTGAATCCAGGCCCGGTGGATAATGTGGGTATGGTGGGTCACAATACTCACACGAAAAATTTCGAGTTGGTGAAATATCCTCTCGGCATTTGGGTCCAGATAAGTACTCCATAAACGTCAAAATCCATAATTGAACGATGTTTTTGGGTATTGCGTCGACTCAAAACATATACGATAACTGTATTGCAAGATCGGTTCAACAGTTTCGCGATTTTGCATGTTTTGCGACATGACCGACAAAATCGAGTTTGCGAAACTCTTTTAAATTAGTGTATATAAAAAAACGCATAGCGTAGCGATGTTTTTGCATTGCAAAAATTAACTCTGAAGTTACATAAAATAAATGTGATAACAATTGGATGACAATTTAAAAATAATCATGAGAATTTGAAACAAAAATTTTGTATTTTTCACACGATTCATTTACAGGATGTCTGGGGAGGAAAGTTTTAAACTTCGAAACTAAGCTCTTACGATTTTTTAAGCACATTTTATCTAACAGACTACGTGGATATTCAGAATGGCTGAGCCGCTATTAGCACTCACAAGTTGGTTTGAAATAATAATTTCTAGGCAAAAATTTCCATTATAAAAGTATAGAAACCCTCCGTAAACACGTAAATTGTTTATCATTTACAAAAGAAATAAATATATTTGTTCAGAAACAAAAATTAAGCGATAAAGAAAAAAGCTGTAGAATTGTGTAAATTGAATGCTTTTTTGTTTGTGTTAGTTTTTCCTTTTCAACATATATTATTTTCTTTGGTAAATAAACAATTTATATATTTGCGGAATGTTTATATCTTTCTGAAACGCAAATTTTTGCATAGAAAGTATTTTCTCAAACCAGCTTTTGAGTGCTTATTTCGACCCAGCCATTAGGAATATTCAAGGAATATATTAGATAAAATGTGCTTAAAATTGTCTTAAGACCTTATTTTCGAAGTTTCGACTTTTCCTCCCCGGACAACTACACAATTTTTGTGGGAGATGAAGGGGGTAGGTAGGGGGACCCCTTCTCCGGGTCAACTACCCACTCGCCGGCCCTGACTGAAACATCAAAGAGGTTCGCTGTAAACAAATTGCAATAAACTACCGTACATCCGCGAAGCACCTTAGATACCTCTTGCAAAGTGCGTTGTTCTAGTGCAAAACGCGCGAAAAAGAGCTAGTTACGTAGGGACTGTCTAACGAGTTTCGTATTCTTTTTCGTGAGGTTCGTGCGGTTAATTTGCTCAATGTTGAGCAGGTAACTAGTCGTGACTTCCGTTTGTAAGCAATGCTTGTTAAGTGTACGCTAATGTGAGCCTCTTAGTACGTGCAAGAATTAATTGTTTGCCAGGGGTAGCCAGTGGTGTGCTTTGGCAGCTCAGAGTTCTGGCTACGCGAAATATGCAATATTTCGGGAGTCAATTCGGATGGTTAGTATGTAGGTAAATATGCAAACACAATGCTGGCGCCTTCTTCTTCTTCTTCTTCTTCATTGTCTTTTTCTTCTTCTTCTTCTTCTCCTTCTTCTTCATTGTCTTTTTCTTCTTCATTGTCTTTTTCTTCTTCATTGTCTTTTTCTTCTTCATTGTCTTTTTCTTCTTCTTCTCCTTCTTCATTGTCTTTTTCTTCTTCTTCTTCATTTTCTTCTTCTTCTTCATTTTCTTCTTCTTCTTCTTCTTCATTTTCTTCTTCTTCTTCTTCGTTTTCTTCTTCTTCTTCTTCATTGTCTTTTTCCTCTTCCACTTCATTGTTTTTTTCTTTTTCTTCTTCATTGTCTTTTTCTTCTTCCACTTCATTGTTTTTTCTTTTTCTCCTTCATTGTCTTTTTCTTCTTCTACTTCATTGTTTTTTCTTTTTCTTCTTCATTGTCTTTTCCTTCTTTGTCTTTTTCTTTTTTGTCTTCTTCTTCTTCTTTGTCTTTTTCTTCCGAGATTTTGCCGATCATTATTTGCTTTAATTTCTATTATATCCCATAAATCGGTATTGGAACACTATCTTTATTTTCCTTTGAAGACATTCCTTTGAAGACAAATTTTTTGCATTTTCAACTTTTCATCATTCAAGCCATGCGTATAACACGGCTTGAATCTGCAACTAACACAATGCGTGTGTCGAAGCCGTCAATTATGTTTAGAAAAAATATTTTTTGCCTATGAAGGGCTCCACGCAACGAACAAAAGTGTAATGCATCGCGTAATGTGAGACCTTCCTCCAGGCAGTAACGTAGTAGTAATGTCAAAATAAGTGTTATTCGACGTTTTATCCACGTTTTTCTGAAACCTTTAACAGTCAGTATAAGAAAATATTATATAAAACGTCCGTAACAGCTCGGATTTACAGCAATGAAGAAAGCAATTAAAAAACAACAGAAAAGTTGAGTGTAAAATCACTTCTGTAAAGAAAGTTGTGAAGAATTTAAACCAAATTATAATGTAAGAAATTTGGATACTTAAACTCATCTTCCAGTTATATTAATTAACTTTAATAGTTTAGGGGGTCTTTTTATGCTTTTTAAAACAGCTTGAAATCAAGGAGATAAAAGAATGTAGGAAAAATTAATCATTAAAAAAAACTTTGGAGAAAGAAGGATAGGAGGACTTCAAAAATTACTGGCCAGAAGGAAACGAATTTTTAGTGATACATAATTGCATACACTTTCTCATTACTAGTTACTTTCCTGTTATCTTCAGGCACAACTAGCATTTTTGTTTTCCTTACGGTCATCGCAGTATCCTATTTGTGCCTAACCGATCAACCAGAATTTCTCAAAATATCATTTCCTTCTAAAGGGTCATTTCTCTCTAACCATCCGAAGTGACTCGCAAAATGTGAAGTGTAACTTAAGAGTGTATGTGATAGTAAGGAGGAGAAAGAAATATCCCGTTTGTTAGGGTACTGCTCTGGCCTTCGCCTGGTGAGGATCGGAGAAACTATGGAAAACTACCGATCAGGGCAGCCGGCAAGTAAAATTCATCACCAGACATTGGTTCTTTCATTTCGATTTAGAAATGTTTGTCCTAAATTTTATTTAAAATCTTTCACAATAGCAGAGAGTGATTTCAAATGAACAGAAGAAAGCGGCCAGCGATTTGAACAGCGTCGACCTTTTGTGAAGTGGTATTTCTGTTAACCAGTCTCGCAATATTTTGGGAACTGCCAAATTGGGCTACCGCTCATTGCGTACTACAACTGCGATCGAGAGTTGATATCGGCTTGGGTAGCTCAGGGCTATTTATGTCACTGCAGCGCTTTGTAGCTGCTTAGCTATCTTGCTTTGTAGCTGCAGCTTATAGCTGTCATCCATCTTGAAAAGAAATTAATCGGCGGCTAAGTAGTCCTACATACATCAGTAGGCGGGATCACAGGCACAAAATAAATTTAAGACCGCAGAGAACAGATGTGGGGAAATTTTCTTTTACAAATCGAACGATAAAAGAATGGAATAGATTGCCTGCAAAAAAACCTTGAAATTTAAACCCCGTTCCTCTTAGCATACAACAGTTTAGAAAATTAATTTAGGGTATTACCAAGTAAATGTGGGACTTAACTGAGAATAGTAGGTTATAGGGCGATGCGTAAGCAATACTATATTGTGAAGTGAGGTGTCCTGCAGTGTAGAACAGAGAAATAATGTACGAAGTGATTAAAAGGTCATAGTGAAGTGTAGTACAGTTGAACAAAAATTCAGTGCGGAGTTAGATTGCAGATGTTTCTTTTTTTAAAGTAATTTAAATGTTTTATGAACTAGACAGTTTTTATATCATTATTATTTTGATTATTGTTATTATTATTGTTTTTACTATTATTATTATCGTTGTTTTATCAGCTGTTTTTATTGTTTCTATGATTATTATTGTATCATCATTATTATTAATATATAATTTGCATGTTAGATGTATTATCTTATTTGTGTAATTAGCTGCCACCGGGTTATGTCCATTTGCAGTTCAAATAAATTTATCTTATTCTTATTTAGTAGGATTTTCGATACTAGTAGGAAAGATAGGTCTGAAATTACAATTAATGGAAATATTTTTTCTTCAATTGTATATTCATTGAATTTGTTGGAAAAAATATTTAAAACTGATACGTATTCTAAAATTTAATAAAATTGGGGCAGTATACTAGCCATCTGTGCTTCATTCAGGTCGATGTATGCACGGCTATTTTCAGAAATGCTCTCGTATAAACGTCCTTCATTCAAAAATTGTTCCCAATCTGGTTAGATGCAGTCCGCATCGCCAACTAATTTTAACTTTAATTATAATCTATTTTAATATACAACACAAATTATACAACTCGTTGTTTTCGCCTTATAATATATTTTTACTTATTGTGAATTGAAGGGGTCTTTTCGTAATCGCAAGCGTTTCGTAATTATATAGAGGGAATCAGACGCGCATTACAAAGGAGTGTGCTGACGCTACGGCGTGCACAATAGATTTTCTGCGCATGCACAGATGCACAAATTGGTGCGAATTTCAACTGCCCACCAATCTTTATAAATGAGGTCTCTAAAGAAAGAATTTCACGGAGACGTGACGGATTGCAATTTAACTTCAAAAATGTGAAGGATTTTTTGAATAAACACATCTAAATATTCAAGTAAAATTCAACCCAAAAATTCAATCTGAAATTTTGAGTCCAAATACCTCAAAGAAACGCACATCACTTCGTAGTCTACAGGATAACACCTTCTTGGATATTTTATTATATTTTTTCTGGTTCGCCGCTTTGCGATTCTATCCCACCTGTTCAGATACGTCCAGAACGTATGTGAAATTAAACTAATTGCTTCATATTCTTTGCGACTGAATTGCACAGGTGTATATCTCTGCTCGGTATAGGTATAGTTTGTATTGACGAGGATGTATTGAACTGTTATGTTCAACAAACGTTCAGTTTTTACAATTACAGAGGCATATATTGAGGATAAGAGGGTTTTGTAGAAAAAGATATATTACGGGCTTAATAAGGGAATGGACGAATAGGGAAGGGGGTGGGGTTTACCATGCGAGAGTTCGCGCATGGGCCCACTAATTTGATTAAATACCTCCGTAGGATGTACTTCAAATCATTTGGATGATCTTAACAGGATTTGTATTTTATGTCTATGAGTATTATTGGATATAACATACTGTGTAAATACTAGTATATTAACCTTTTTAATACACGCGTATCAATTACTGTTTGTAGAAACCTGATGTACACTTATTATAATTACACGTCCGTGCTGATGGCATGCATGCTGTGACATGATTGTCCCCTGGTTTGACATCTGAGTGTTCTTGTTTTCTTCGCTCTGCCGTGCTTCACGATTTTGCAGCGTGCTGTTCAGTGAATTTCAGGTTTATCAAGCATCGCTGACAGTAGAACTATCGACAGTAAAGCTACTTTACTTCGCTACGCACGAAACAGTACATTTAACCATTTTGGAAGCAGAAATGCACTCCTACATCTTATGTTTTGTTGAGTAGATATACTGAAGGTATATTTCTGTTACTCTTTTTCTTTCGTTGCCCTATCAAGTTCTAATAGTCGTTCGCTAAAGGACACTTTTTTTTTTATTTAAGGTCGCATCAACTTCTAGATCATTAGCGACCACTATTGCTTGAAACGGCATGGTAACTGGGAGGATGACACGATATAATGATAGGGGGTGAAAGGACGAACACAATACAACTATGCACGAGGCGGAACTCTAACCCGCGATCCTTCGGTCCGAAATCGCTACGGCACTACTGCCTTAACGGTCTCGGCCATCCGGACCGGCTAAGGACACTTTGTGTAGTAATTTTTGTCATGTTCCTGTTTAACTTCTATGAGTAATCTCATTACAGTGTCATCTGGATAACTGGACACTCGGTATGAATTTTCATCTTCTTGCTTCAAGAGTAAACTTCTAAATATTCATGCGACATCGATAACCCAAATCCAATATTCACAAAAATCGATATTCAAAATCAATACATCGATGTTTCGAAGTTGGTTTAGTAACTTCTAACATTAAATTCGTGCGATAAAAAATTTAATTTTTACAGTAGCCCAGTTTATTAATTTATAACTAATATTTACGTGAAAACAAAGTTTCAAAAACGCCTCTCCATGTGCGAAACACGTTGCAACACGTGGGAAAACCGGGACGTTGGGGTCACCTTGGGAGAGAGGTAGCCTGTTCGAAGGAGATAGTACAAACAACAAACAACGTTAGTTTGGATCGACACTTGCAAACTGACAGTCGTACTATTAGTTATCATTTCATATTTTAACTTTTACAAAATCCTGATAATGGCAATATTTCATCACAAAACATCGCTCACAAAACGTAATTTATCGAGGGACAAAACATCGACGTTAAAACAACTTTAATATACCGATGTTTAAAATATCTACGTTTTGACAACATCGACATTGATATCGGATCCCTACATCAGAATTGCCAATATAAAATCTTTTGGCGCAATGTTATTGAATGGAATTAATGCCTTATTTTACGAGGCGAGACTCAGGCCATGAGGCCTGCTCTTCCGTCTGACCACGCAAATTTCGCTACGTTCCTTTCACCAACTAGCAGAGGAAGGAGGTATTTCTTGGGCGTGAAACAAGCGATTTTAAATTTAGCTCAGAGGCGTCATTTACGCTTGATGATCTTTTACATGCAAGTAGTGTGATGATCTTTTACATGCATGATTTTTTACACGCTATACTAACATGGGACGGCAGGCTTTACTTCCCCTCCGAAGGAAGGCGTACGAAGTGTTTTTTCGCCCACGGCTTCGATCGGGTTTGAACCCGCCAACTTGGGTACAACAGCCCGATACGCTAACTTAACACCACCACACATATGTTATCTCCGCAGCGTAAATCATAAGTTCCTAGCGTGCACGTTTTTTTCGGAATGTACTGCACAGGACCACAGCTTTCTTCCCGTGATTCGTCCCGAGAGACATACCATATTACAGCAGGAACCGCCGTCCGGCGTGGGTATCAGGGTCACAGATGACTCACGGGAGTGGGCGCTGGTGGCGCGGAGTGCAACGGCCGGCGCAGGTACTACTCACAAAAGGCGTCATTGACAAAAATAACGAAAAATCATTCCAACTATTAATGTTTATTTTAACAAAACAGTAATTATATATACATATACACACATATACATATATACATACACATATACACATATACACATACATATATGTATGTAATAAATTAGTGTACATTTGAAATGTATTTTTTTTAAAAATACTTAATATGATCACTATCAGAAATCCACATACAATACATGTACGTTACTTTAGAATGCATTGCCAAATGACATTAAACAATTGAAGGCGGTTCACAAATTTATCTTTTCAGCAGCATAACTGTTTCTACACTATTAGAGACAATACTGATCATCAAAAAGAAAAATAATGTTTATTTTAACAAAACAGTAACATATAATGAATTAGCTTACTTTTCCTTTGTATATATTTTTTTAAAGACTTAATATGTTTGTAAAATATAATGTACTTCAGCTTCCTGGTCAATGACACCCTTCTCGATCATGTTTTTGTCCAGTTTCCCTGATACATTGAGCAAAACCTGAGATGGCCCCTTTTTTTGCTTCTGGACGTAAATGTAGCTTCACTATGCGCACGATTTATTGAACTCTCCTTTTGTTTGTAGTGGTAGGAGTAGAGGTAAAGGCGAGTTCCTATTTAGTTAACAACGCAGAACAATCAAAACTGCAGTTCATTTACCGTTGTAAATAAGTTTTCTACAACTCGGGAAGGAAAAAGTTTAGTTTTTTCAAATATTGCTAATCTCACGCTTTTTTAATTTTTATTTATTTATCTATCTTTAGGTTTTACTCGTCCTTCAACTATTTATAGTTCAAATGATGGAAAGGGATTCTGGTACTCAAGAAAACGTGCGCAGATAATCTTATCCCCCATACGTCACATACAGTTTTTGTTGTTTTTCGACTAAATAAATCTAAATGTAAACTGCACTCGATGGCTAACACTCGGAATTGTTCGAAGACTGAGAGTTGTTTCCAGACGTGTAAGATAACTGCGAAAGTCATTATTCCCGTAAGGTAGTGCACGTTTTTCTCCCTGGAAGGTGGTGGTGATTTTCCCCAGCTGGATGGCGAGATCCTGTTGTAAGACTGACAGTTGTTTCCGGGCGCGTAAGATAACTGCGGAGGTCACTATTCCCGTAGGGTAGTGCATGTTTTTCTCCCTGGAAGGTGGCGGTGATTTTCCCCGCCTGGATGACGAGATCCGGGTCTGACCTACCCGAAGACTTGCGGCCCTTTCTCCATGCACGTATGTCCCATCAGCGGTGCACCCCTCGGGCGTGCCCAGTCAGGACATGCTCTAAGGTCAAGACTGGTCTCCCGGCATGTGTGGTAGTGTAGTGCATGTTAGTGTAAGTGTGTGTAAGGGGTGAGGTTACGATAAGGAAGTGAAAGGAAAGATCACGCGCGGTCTGAGGCCCGTTTGTTAGGGTACTGCTCCGGCATTCGTCTGGCGTTGATCGGAGAAACCACAGAAAACTACCAATCAGAGCAGCGTAGTGCTTGTGTGTTTACGTATGGGGTGAGGATAGTTCAAGGAACGGGAATGACAGATCGGGCGCAGTCCGTGTCTCGTTTGGTAGGGTACTGCTCCGGCATTCGCCTAGTGCTGATCGGAGAAAACACGGAAAACTACCGATGAGACTAGTTGGCTCCTAGCGTACACCTCCAGACAGCGACATAACTCGACCTAGCTTTTGTAGCTGGTGTCGAAAATCCTGCCTCTGTCAGGACACGAACTCGAGTACCACCCGGTCAGAGGCATTGCAGTGACATCAGTTGATGTGTGTCAGTGATGTCACTGAGCCACTTAAGCCTGCCTGAAGTTGCAATGTTCATGAGTTAAATTCTGAGAATTCCGAGAGAATATTCACGATAGCCAAAATATACGCAATTTACACTCTTCTGTAGCGCGTGGGAAAATTGTATGTAGGAGATGAAGACACATTATAGTTAAACAAGAGGCGCGAAAACTCTATACCTAAAACGTAATTTACGGGGAATTATTAATACATTGAATAAAAACTTAATAAAAACATATTTGTAATGAGATAAGAGCGTACATTGCTTATAGAAAAAATAAAGTTCTGACACAAGGCGTGCAACTTCATCGTCAAAGAAATCCCAAATATGGTGTCAAGCATACTCACCTCATGCCTGCACTGTCGACCCCGGATAAAGATATTTTAGAATGATACTATAACTATAACTAGTTACACTTAACCGTCCATCCTTCAATTATATTATTTTGGTAACTTAAAAAAAATAAAGAATAACTGTCATTTTATCTATTACAACTGTACATAAACGTCATTTATGTTGTCCCATCAACGAAATGCCCCCCACTCCACCCCAGAACCCAATAACACATGATCAAAAATCTAGCATTTACACATTTTCTTTACTAACAAATGTATTCAGTGTATCAATTTTTTCGTTATAAATTTTAACTAATAGTCAACAAATCAAATTGAATTTACATTCAACAAGTATGAAAACCTCTTTGTAAAAAACCATCAAGTCGGCTAGACATTAAACCTAGCCATCCCCTCCCTCACACACATACACACGCACGCTAGGAGAGGAGACTGACGGTATCAACTGATGTCACTGCGACGCCTCTAAGCAGGGAGTCGTAGATTATAGTCTCAAGTCATAACGGTGGTAGGATTTTCGATTCTAGCTTATCAGCTGGATCGAGTTCTAACTCTGTCTGGGGGGGGGGGAAGCGGGAATTCAAAAGTTTTTTTCGTCGAATATATCATATTCGAGATTTTGTAGAATGTACAGGCTACACTCAGCTCATGCTGCTATACGATTTAATTAGTTTTAATGATAATCCGAAAATATATTTGTTTGAAAGTCTCGTGATAAGTAAAACTTAATAGTTACTGACAAATTTTAGGTCGGGGGGGGGGGATTTCCCTCATTTCCTTCTCCGTGGATCCGCGGCTGTGCACTATTCAATCACACATGCCGGGAGATCAACCCGGAGCTCAGGCTTGTCCCGGCTGAGGCAGTGCCCATCTTGTGGGTGATCTCTCCATCGAGCGAGGAAAGATCACCGTCACCTCCCGAAAAAGCATGCCCTACACATACGGAACTAATGACCTTATTAGTTCGAGCGCCCGGAATCACAAACCAATCGCAGACACGCCCACACACGTGCTTACGCACGCTCGCACGCCCGCCCGCGCACCCCGAGCACACGCACGCACGTATATGCACGCACGTATATGCATGCACGCACACGCACGCTCACGCGCACGTACACACGCACACGCACGCACACACGCGCACGCACACGCATGCACGTACACGCACGCACATGCACTCACACGCACGTATGCACACACACGCTCGCACATACACACACACGTGCGCGCGCGCGCGTTGAAAATCCTAGGCGAGTCTCTGATTCAATTATCATATATCCAATAAATTACATCTCGTTCTTTTAATGTACGAGTAAATTTATTCATTATTTCTCTCGGGCCAATTCTGGAAGAGGTCCTCATATTCGTCAGTTCTGTGTCCTTAATGCACGGACGGATGTGTGTCATCGTGATCACGATGTTGCCAAATACGCGACCTCCGTTGGGAAAGTCTCGAAGTCATCCGCCAAAAAAGTTGACTCACGTGAGGAGAGAGGCCAAGTTCTTACAGCACGTACTTTCAACCAATGATTACCTCGTTTGTCGAGTCATTCAACTCAATGAGTTATTTAATATTTGTTCTTCACAGAAAATTTGCAGAAATGGGCAATTTTGCCTCATTGAAATAAACTAATTCACTCGAGAATCATATTTGCTTATATCGGGGTCGATTCAAAACCTGCATTCACTTTTAGGGTTTCAACAACTGAATGAGGGTAATGAGAAGAGATCTCACTTCATGTTTACAGTACACTAATATTATGTTTAATTAAATATCTAGTAAGAAATAGGCAATTTTATTTAACTATTTACCTGTACTTCTGTAATATTATTATTATTAATATTATTATTATTAATATTATTATTAATATTATTATTAATATTATTATTAATATTATTATTATTATTATTATTATTATTATTATTATTATTAACGTATGGGCCCTATCGAACCAAATGAAGTACAACATAGAAGCTTTTTAGCGTTTTCTAATCTTCCTTTGTGCCCACATCTTCATTATCTCAGGGTTTACTTTTTCTTTTCTCTCACTAAGAAGTTATAGATTTTTTGTTGTGTTTTCCGCTTGGCCAACCCTCCAGTCACAAATTTTGTCTAATAACTGTTCTATCGCGGAATTCCTGTTGTGCTAACTCGGCAACTTTTAAGTCTCCTTTAATTACAGCGATTCATTTTATTGTGTCAATTTTTGCTTTACTTCGGTTTTCATAGAATTCTTCTCCTTGTCTTGTCAACCTGTTGATTCAATTCTTTTAATATGTCCATAAAATTTTAGCCTGCGTTTTTTAATGTCAGAATTTATGTCTGTGTACTTTTTTAATTGCTCTTAGTGTGTAAATCTTCTTCGGTGTGTTTGGGGTCTAAAATTTTCCTGACTATTTACTGATGTCTGTCGTTGTCGTAACCAATGTTAAGCAAGTATGTATTCAAATTAGACCAATCTCCGATGTCTGTCGCAAGCCATAAAATTATCAATTTGTGTACCTTTTTCTTTCCGCTGTAATCCGTTTGTTTACCTTTAAGATAGCAACTGCTTTAGGTACATAATAGCTTGTGATTATCAATATAATATTTGTTTACCTATAAGATAGCAACTGTTTTAGGTACATAATAGCTTGTGATTATCAATATAATATTAAAATGTGTCGTTTTGATAATGTTTCAATCTCTGAAATAAAATATATTATTAAAGATTCAGTGCCGAAAAACAGCAAAAGAAACAGAGAAAGTGTGGGGAAGCAATTTCAAGGATTTTGTGACGCAATATAATACAAATGAGCAGCACAAACTACAAATGAAGAAATTACACATATTGTGGATAATTAATATGCGAAGATTAGGTGATGAAGAGTACAAAGAATATGCTATCAAAACTATATCGAACGATACAACCAAAATTATTCAGGAAAATACTTTAATTTGTACACACGTGTGTTCAATACAATCGAAATTGACGAATCCCGATGTTAATTCAGCATGTACGTCTTCCATTTCAAATACTTCCATGGAATACCAAGACATGGAAAAGTCAACTTCCTGCAACTTTAATAATTGGGTTTTAAACTCATTCACTGTCCTTTAATCCGTATGTGGTTCACAAAATATAACATTCGATGGTTTTATTACGTTCGTGAACCACATGTGGTCGTAGACGTTACAGCTCCCCGTCACTGCACAGATTTTACATGTACAATACATGACATTATTGCACGTGGTACTTCTCCCCCATACGTCACATACGGAGTTTTCCGTTCTTTGACATATATATTATTTGTAGCTGATCATATTTTGTTTTTCTCCAGTATTCTCAGTTTTTTTTCTGAACGATTGAGCATATTACAACTTTCAGCCATAGTGCTAAAAATTTAACTTTAGCAAGCTGTGCATGACCTAAAAGTAACCGTTTTTACTTGTAGCTGCCTAAGAAGTATTTTAATAGGAACTTGCAGAACATTATTTTAATATTTTGTTAAATACTAGTACTACTATTAGATTTTAAATATATTAGCGTTCACCATAAAATCTCGATTTTTTGAGAAAATTTACATTACTATAGGCTAAAAAATGACTATCGGCCAGGAAGTTGGGGCGCCGACTTCCAGTGGCGACACCACATCGTCAATAAATATTACTGAAGAAATCCATTTTGTCAAGTGCAACGAAAATAATAATAATTTACCAAATATTTATTTTTCAAATTTCACAATTAATAACTTTGTAATTAATAATGAACATCCCCAAAAATTATGCGTTTCTTTGATTACTATTTGTCTTGTAAATTACCATGTGATTTTTTCGTAATAATGTTGACTTGTGATGAAGGTGTGGTTGTTTATTGAGGTTACTAAGGATGGTAAAACCCGTTGCTAAGGATTGTAAACTTCTTAACCTACAGGTAGGTACAAGTGCACTTAACAAACATATACGGTTGCATGTTAACAAGGGTTAAAGACGCATGTGACCGATAAAATATCTATCATATTTCTTCAATTATGTTGCAATGTTCTATGGGGTGCGTCGTTGACCCTAAATAGGGTTCTCTGAGTGCCGGAAAGGCAATAGTATGCGACTGTTAAAAATCTAGTGGTGTTAAAACAGCTTGTACTCTCGCCCGTAGTTTCACGTCAAATTACGTAAAAAGTACTCCAATTTTCAAAAAATTGTAAATTGTCTTATTTCAAAATCTTCTATCCTTAATATTTTCGTTGTAGGAAGGTTCGGAAAAAATTTTGAACTTTTGCAATTTTCGAAAAATAACATTTTTTGATTTTCAACGAACGTGAGCCCCACACTACGCTGACGGGCGGACGGGCGGACGGGCGGACGGGCGGACGGGCGGGCGGGCGGACGGGCGGGCGGACGGGCGGGCGGACGGGCGGACGGGCGGACGGGCGGACGGGCGGACGGGCGGACGGGCGGACGGGCGGACGGGCGGACGGGCGGACGGGCGGACGGGCGGACGGGCGGACGGGCGGACGGGCGGACGGGCGGACGGGCGGACGGGCGGACGGGCGGACGGGCGGACGGGCGGACGGACGGGCGGACGGGCGGACGGACGGGCGGACGGACGGGCGGACGGACGGACGGGCGGACGGGCGGACGGACGGACGGACGGGCGGACGGACGGGCGGACGGACGGGCAACGGACTGACGGGCGGGCGGTCGTTTTGCAGTCATTCGATTTTGCGATATCAAGGACACACAAAACATAGATTCTGGCTACACCACGTTAGAAAATTTTCCCCCTAAATTTAGCAACTAGATTATTCACTTTTTCGTTACCAGGGGTAATAAGTCTATCGAATATTCGCGGTTTTTTCGCGCAGCATTAGATAACTTTTTCTCTACTTCGTAAGCGATTGCAAGAAAGTAAAACAACGAAACATGTTTGACATGGGTCTAATGTGTAAATTATTTCCAGTAGATTCAATATATCTTAGACAGCCACTATACAGTAAAGGCGGTTCTTACGGGACATGCGCAGACTGCTGAAAGTTCAATTTTTAGTTCTAATGCTAATTGAAAGACGATGCTCAACTGTTCATATCAATATGGAATGTAACGGAAACAAAATAATTTCGACATTCCGCATCAGCTACTACTCATTAAGTGATTTGTATTATTATTATTATTATTATTATTATTATTATTATTATTATTATTATTATTATTATTATTATTATTATTATTATTATTATTATTAGCCATTTAATTCCTATTAGGGCAAGGGCCTCTTGCACAGGGCAAGGAGGCTTATATTAAAAAGTTGGTCCTCGAGTAACCACCTCGACCACCTTCAATTGTTTTGACTTCATTTGTATACTTGAATAAAAATAAAACGAAAGCCAGGAAAGGCATTTCATTTTAGGCTAGTACGATAGCACCGTTCGGCCTTTCGGCTTCTTAACGCAACCTTTCCTCCTTGCAAAATAAAATATCAATTTTACCACTCATATCATAAATAACGGTTATTATGATATGAGTATAGGTATAGAACGAAAGCGAAAAGTTTAAAATGAATCATCTCTGACTTCAATGTGATTTTTACCCAGGACCCTCGATTCCCTGAATTCTTGTAGTGTATGGAACCAGGAAAATATTTTCATGCATTTCCAAGAAGTCAATAATTTTAACACATTTTGATATGAGCAGTAAAATAAATTTAATTTTTCTATACAAAAGATTAGAGTTTTTTGTCAAAAACAAGGAAAGGACTGAAAACGTTCGTAGGAGAACTAAACCATTCATTATTATTATTATTATTATTATTATTATTATTATTATTATTATTATTATTATTATTATTATTATTATCATCATGATTATTATTACTATTATATTATTATTTGTTAATATTCTTGCAGGCCAAAATATGTGTTGTACATTATATGACATTTATATTCTACTGTTGACAATAGTTTTGAATTTATAAAAAATAATACGAATATTCCAATTATAATCAACTATTAAATATACTATACTTAACAAGAAAGGCAGTCCAATTATTTGCATTTTCAGTATTCAATATAACCATTACTTAAGTTTTGAAACTACGCCTTACGCGTTAGGTCTAGCAGCAAATAAAAGTAACAAATATCCAGTTAGCAAATGCTTATCTCTTCAACTCGGAGAAGACGGTTCGGGTCTCATAAACATGGCCTTCTGATGAGATGACCCCCAACTACATAATTAAAGATAGCAGGGCTGAGCACTCATCCGTTTAACAGCTTGAACACAAAAGTTGAGTTATAGGCGGAGAGGACACTGACTCCAAGGAGAAACAATGGCATGCATTTAGGCATTTTCCAATCGACATTTCATTTGTTACCACACTTGAAAGAAAAGTTTTCATATTTGAGAAACAAAGGCCATTCCTGGATAGATTTTTCATTTTTTGAGATTTTAAAATGACTTTTTCCAACTATTAAATTTAAACCAATTGGGATTAATTCCTTCTCTGTGATTTACAGCGGTTAAAATGCATGGGCAACATGCATTTAACGCTTGAGAATTATCGCTTTGGTTTTATCACTTCGACGTGCTGTTATTTCTTCATAATGTAAACAAGCAAAGGCCGCCATACGGAACGGAAGCATCGGCTGCAGAAATTGAGAATATAATTGAAGATGGACAGCCAAATAATAAGAATAGAATTGTGTGTGTGTGTGTGTGTGTTACCAATTTTAAAAGAGCGAGGTTCGTGGACATGCATTCTCACTAAATATTTCAATACCCAGAGAGCATCAATTTTAAAAGATTGGGTAGTAAATTTCATAAAAAGGTGCAGAAGAATACAAAGATAGGGATGCCAAAATATCGCAAACGGCACGCTTGGATATGCAAGAACAAGAAATAATAAAAAAATTACTGACCATACAAATTCATCTTGTTTTAAATCTTAGACGTCGATCACACGAGCGTCGCGTAACGGACGTTACAACGACCGTATTCTCATGGACGTCAACATTCCGGGCAGAAAAGCACAGCAGAATTGACGTTTCCAGCACATTCATTTGCCATGACCCATTCGTATCTGTAAATTGCAATGGACGCATTATTAACGTCCGTTAAAGTGCGCCCGTATGTCTCCGATCTTGCAACTAAATGACTAACATGTCAAATTAGTTACTAAATTTCCCAAATTCAACCCCTACAATTATGGTTCCATCCCCACTTTCAAATCATAATATTTCGAAAATTGTGTTTTTAATAACTTTAATGTACATAACTAGTGTTGAAAATCAATCACCGTGAAGACCCGAACCCTAGGATCTCCCGGACAGAGCCGCTCCATAGACACCAGCAATGGTAGCTCTGAGCTAACTCAGATAGTCATCACCTGAGGGGTTTCATATTACCCGGTACCTTTTCTTGAGCGCTCACTTTGCTCGACGCGAGTGGAGAGGCGGTTTGGTTATTGGTTCGACGACCGAAGTGTTGTATCAAATAAGCGGTTCGGTTTTTGGTGCATAGTGTCATTTACAGGGGAACGAAAATTTCTGTTTATAGTATTTTTTTCAACATCGCTCGTTGGTGATATCTATTCTTAATTCAAGTAATGCATAATAATTAAAAAATGGGGGTATGTTCTCCATGGCTCAAGAATACGTTCGCGTGTAATACAGGGGCCGTATTTGTAGTCGACATTTATGTAATAAGCAATTGTAGTCGACGCTTAAGTGATAAGCATTGACTTAAAATAAGTGAACCCTTAAGATTGTTTCGTATTCATAGACCCCACTTATTCCAGAGTCGCACTCAGGCAATATTTCGCAAAATAATATTTGGCAACATTGCTTTATTGGTTACTAGATACGAATATAGAAGGCCGTGACAATCGTATTTACAATTTTGGCGGATCTTTTAAGTGCATGAATGGCATCTGGTTTCATAGATAGGTTCATCAACAGAAAATAAATTATAAATGTCGTTTCGTTGCTTCGATGCGTTAAGTCCAGTGCGGATAATTTCTATTGCCAGAATTATTCCCATTTTGCTTGATTAGTAAGTATAATTACTGGCGTACGATATTTGTACAATATGTGAAGGAAATTTTATGAACTTTTAAATGTTTCTTGATACCACTTTTCCTGTAATGATTCTACAAACTGAGGGATGACTATAGAGAATAGAGAACTGCACATATTAACTGGAAAAAAATAACAAAAACTTTTTCATATGAGGCATTGTGATCATCATTTTAAGATAACCAATAAAATATGGTTCTCGTTAGATAACCTACAAAATGCGCCCACATGCGGTGGGCTGTAATTGAAATTGAAAAATTACGTAATTGAAATTATGATGTTGCATAAAATCTCTGTGCCATTAGCATTTTTTTCAAATGATTTTCCAGGTGTCTCAAATATCGTTTTGGTCCACGAACTTCCGTACTGATCTTAATAACTCCAAAAACTCATTAAAGTATTTGATGTTATTCCACGTTGAAAAATAAAGGTCCATTTATGGGTAGATATAAGCTCACTTATAAGATTAAGTGAATACTTAAGCAAACACTTCAGTGACGACTAAGAATTGAAAATGCGAATAATTAAACACGTAAGTATTCTTCAACAGTAACTGTCGACTATGAATGTGCCTTCAATGTGTTCTTGCCTTAGCTGTCACAGTTGGGCCGCGGCTATCGGCCTTTCGGTATGGTTGACTGAGGCTGAGGGACAGCATGTTCTGCGTGAGCTGCTACTCGACACTAATTCTTTACCTATGAGGGAGCACAAATCCTCGGGGTTGGTCTCTTAAGCTTTCCGCTCTTACCCTAACCCTCAGACGACGCACAAGTACGCCGCCAGGTTGGTATCCGGATCCCTTCGGAACGCAGTTTGCAACGTCCCTATTCAGTGCCTGGGTCGGGCCGCCCTGCCAGCTCAAAGCTCCTAGCTATCCGGGCTAGTACCGGAGTCGAATCATTGCTTCACTCACACGCGCCGGGAACAAGTCCCTTCTCTTTGCCCAGAGTATCGGGCCACTGCCACGGCGACGCCGAGACCCCAACAGGGGGCCACCCGAACTAAGGTCCGGGCGGCTCGGAGCCTCCTTCCCGTCGCCTCACTGCCTTCACTTTCAGGCTAACGACGTGAGTATCGCCAGAACCTAGGCAGCCTGACGGGTGCTATCAGGTTCCAGCCGAACTTCTGTGTGTGGATTGCCGAGCATTCCGAAGAATCTCCTTCACCCGATCCTGCCCGATGGTTGTCACGCCATAGGCTCGATTAGTAGGTTACCGCGTTGAACCGTCAACCAGGAGCTTAGCATCGCCTATTCAATGCCTCCACCTTAAAGCTATCGACGTGAGTGCCACCGTCAAACCCAGGGTCCGAGTGATCGTCTACAACTCTTCACCAGAGACCGTGTCCACCTGCATATGCACGATCCCCCTTGCGCCTGAGTGACAGTGGTAATGCTGGTACTGAGCTATATCCGGCCGCTAGATGGAGTGGATTGATTGATTGATTGTTAGATATTCCGGGCGCGTTAACAACCACGGTCATTAATCTCGTGGTCTTCCCCCGTTGTATGGCGAGATCCGGTGGCGACCTACCATCGGCTAGCGGAGGTTTCCCCAACCAGATATCTCCCACCAACGTGACATCACCCCAGCTGGGACAAGCTCTAAGATCCGCCGGTCTCCCGGCAGTGTGGTAGTGTAGTGCATGTTATTGTGTGTGTGTGTGTATGAAGGGTGAGAATAGGACAAGGAAGAGGTAGGAAAGATCTCGCGCTGTCCGTGGCCCGCTTGTTAGGGCACTGCTCCGGCATTCGCCTGGCCTCGGAGAAACCAAGAAAAACTACCGAACAGAGCAGCCGTCGATAGAGTTCTCCCCCAGAAAGCGACTAAATTTAACCCAGCTGTATAGCTAGTCTGAAAAAATCATACCACCTTTGGGACTCGAACCATGGATCTGAGTCAGGAGGACTGCAGTGACATGAGTTGATGCGTAGCTGAGCCTCCTCTCCCGGGGGAGGCGTCGGGTGCGGCGGGAGTTCGCGGGCCCGAAGCGGGGCGAGGCGGGGCGAGGCGGGGCGAGGCGGGGAGAGGCGGGGCGAGGCGGGGCGAGGCGGGGCGAGGCGGGGCGAGGCGGGGCGAGGCGGGGCGAGGCGGGGCGAGGCGGGGCAAGGCGGGGCGAGGCGGGGCGAGGCGGGGCGAGGCGGGGCGAGGCGGGGCGAGGCGGGGCGAGGCGGGGCGAGGCGGGGCGAGGCGGGGCGAGGCGGGGCGAGGCGGGGCGAGGCGGGGCGAGGCGGGGTGAGGCGGGGCGAGGCGAGGCGAGGCGAGGAGCGCGGCGAGGGGGAACTGGGCGAGGGGGAACTGGGCGAGGGGGAACGGGGTGAAGAGGAGCTGGACGAGGAGGAGCGGGGCGAGGAGGAACGGGGTGAAGAGGAGCGGGGCAGGACGAGGAGGAGCGGGGCGGGGCGACGAGGAGCGGGGCGGGGCGACGAGGAGCGGGGCGGGGCGACGAGGAGCGGGGCGGGGCGGGGCGACGAGGAGCGGGGCGGGGCGGGGCGACGAGGAGCGGGGCGGGGCGACGAGAGGCGGGGCGGGGCGGGGCGACGAGGAGCGGGGCGGGGCGACGAGGAGCGGGGCGGGGCGACGAGGAGCGGGGCGGGGCGACGAGGAGCGGGGCGGGGCGATGAGGAGCGGGGCGGGGCGGGGCGACGAGGAGCGGGGCGGGGCGACGAGAGGCGGGGCGGGGCGGGGCGACGAGGAGCGGGGCGGGGCGACGAGGAGCGGGGCGAGGCGGGGCGACGAGGAGCGGGGCGGGGCGACGAGAGGCGGGGCGGGGCGACGAGAGGCGGGGCTGGGCGACGAGCGTCGTGGCTTGAGGGGGCGGGGCGGGGTCACGGTAGGTCACGCCTCCGTACTACTGCGCCTTCCGGGAATGTGTCGCAAGGCGCAGCGTCGATCCGGCCGCCATAGCCAACACTTCTCCGCCCACGTAAGAGGGGAGCCGCGTTTCCGCCCAATTCCCGGAACTCAAGAAGAGCCCTCTTCCCTAGGCGCGGCACGGTTCATGTAACGGGCCTGGCGTGCAGGCAGCAAATTCCCAGACATTCTAGAGTATCATTTCTCTCGTAGTCATCTTAACAAAATTTGTTAGTTTGTTATATTTTAAATCTTTTTTTTTATTTACTTTGCTTTGTAGATGCAAGCAGAGGCTGCACCCATTTCTTTAACCCTCCAATAATATTACGCTAATACGTTGTTTCAATAAGGACTTTACAAGATTGAAGGCTCGTATTGATTTAATCTTTTAATTTACTGATATGGTTTTGGTGATCATATTTAGCGAAATACATCACTTACTTAACAGATTTTTTCCTAACACAAGTTTTACTTAGATTCAAATTTTACTTAAACAGATTTAATGTGGCTTCCATTGGTCATGCAGCACACATAATATCTGACGTCGATTTCTCGCCGTACCACCTGCAGCTTGTCACGCTTAACTTGATCAATTGCGACGCATTTTCTAGCTCTCATCTCAGGTAAAAAGCCTGGTAAGAGTGGGTCAATAGTTGGCCTTGATGACCCCCCCCCCCCAAAAAAAGAACAATTGTTAGATTCGGTAAACGAGGGGACCATGCGATCTCCGCGCCTCGGCCCAACCATCGAGTAGCATTTCCAAACAAACTTCCTTACGAGCAGTCTTATAAGTTCATTATTGTTCTAGCATCATTGTTTACTTGCACGGTTTAACATGCAACCTTTTTCTCAACACACACCAACCTAAATAATCGCATGTTAGGACACCTAGCTGTCGAGAAGCACACCGATTGTTTACCTAGGATTGTTAACAAGGCTTTGCCTCACGTGTCTCAGAGTACATCCCATTTCATTAAAACACTTACGCCATTGATAAACGGTATGTTTCGATTCGCAATGATTTTCTTCAATTCTTTTAGAATTTTTTTCTCCGTCGCAATTGACCCAATCATTCTCTAACAGTTTCTATTTTTACATGGGATCTTAAAATACACTGCATTATCGCCGCAAATCTTTATTTGAATGAGCGGTGATGTGTTTTTATATTAATTAGACAACTGGTGATGCGAAAACGTACACCATAGGTAATTTAATATATTTTCTTTTAGAGAACTGTCCAAACCAAACGTTTGCATGCTGAGTTCACTTCAACAATAGGAAGAAGCCTCGATTACATAAGTAACATTCCCATTTACGTAACATTTTGATCACATTTTTTACGTCATTTTTCTTTGTTTTTAGGGCATTTTTAAAGCATTTTAAGAGCATTTTATTGATCATTTTTGGCAATGTTTTAGGTAATCAAAATCCGCTTTCTAGTTATAATTAAGGCTTGCACATTAATGCTGTATCAAAATGAAAAATATGCGTACAAGTAAACTTTACTATTTACAAAATATACACCAGAACAAATGTAAAATTTTCTCACAATTAATAGTTTTATGTGTTCATGAAAAATTACAAAACTTATAATTTCAATAAATACTTTTGCATTTTTGCCTCCACTTGGTATTTCAGCGTTCATTTTTGAAGTAAAATACAATTACTTCGTCTGTATCATCGTCGAAGTATCAATTGCAATGCTACAAATTATTTATCAAAGATAAATTATCACATGATTCATAATCGGACAAATTATTTCATGGTACGAGCGCCATGATATCATTTTAAAGAAGTTCAGAAAAAATACTTAATCAACGAGCAAAATACATTACCACGATTTCTCATGAATAGCATTCGCATTCACAATTGTGAAGTATTTCACTTTTCTTTTCGAGGAGACAAATATGCATATTAAACGAAATTCCAAGAGAAATATGCCACATTAAGAAAAAATCAATGATATATTAATATTAACTTAAATATACTGGAAATATGATGCATTAAGACGAAATGCACTAAATATGCACTAATATGCTACATAAAAATTACCGAATTTCTGTTCGTTTGTGCTTTGTGGACATTTCATAATTAGCATATAATAAACCTCAGAATTATAAATGTGATTTTTGATAAACTTCCGAGCCTGAGTTATTGAATTGAATTAATCGCCGCACATTACGCAGTTATATTACTTCTCCGGCATTATTCTTGTATGGACCGGAGGAACCGAATCTGGAAAAACCACGGATGACCGCAGCCGAACGCCAGAATTCTTTTTCAGGGAATGGTTGGATTCGACCCACCTATCTTTGCTAATGTTGAATATTCATCAATGCCGTAGATGGAACCTTATAGCCTTCCTACTAATGTGATTTTTTTCCTTTGGTTATATTTATTTATATTTAATGAATTGCATTGAAAATGGTTAACATGCCTCTTTAAATTTACAGACCCTACTTTATACTTCACATAAATGCGACATAAATGATTTAAAATTGGTAAGGATTCTTAATATAAAACTAAGATGAATACTTCTTCTACCTCTAAGTTTTCACACTCATCTCGGCGGTAAGTGAAAAACTAACGTAATATAAGGCAATTATCATAAATTGTTATCTTCATTAAAGTATTGAGAATATTACTACTTTTTGTGTACTGATACATGGAATGATTTCAATGTTGGTTCCGCAAAAAGCGCATCGTTCTGTGAGATCATTTTATAATATTCTCTCAAATGATAGGTATCCAAGTAATAGAATTTTTTTAATAAAATGGTCTCGAAAGTCAACAAATTTATAATTAGTGCTGAGAGTAATATTGATTGCTGACTCTCTTGTCACTTTGTGCAATGCAGCAGTAAACTTCACGTACAACAATAGATAAACTCATTTTCTTTTCCATTTGTTATAAACAGTGGTCATTAATTTTAATTTTAGTGGAGTTTAGTTCATTTTTTGCATTTATTGTAACTAGTTGCTGTTATTTTTACTTAATATTACTTTGTTTAATAATTTGTTAAATATCAACCTATCACTGTGTATATTCCGCTGGATTTTTAGAATATAAATAAATAAAATTACATCTATTAACTGAATATTAGATCATCAGCCTTAAAAACATGACGTGGCACTTTTCCTATTTCTGTCGCCAAACCATCCATTGGCTACTCGAAACATATTGCTTCAATAAACAAGTGAGTCGGATGTGCATATCCGGTGACCTGAATATGTTACATAAAAACTTCTATTCAATTGGGTTGAATAGGTCTAACGTCCTTGCCTTCCTTTGTTTCACCAAAACCTAACCGGAAGTTCCATCAGTCACATGAACCAGTGTTGTAAAACCAGAGCCCTGTGTTTACTTCATTTAAATATATCAATATCTGTTAAATTAAAAACATTATTTTAAAATAATGTTAATAAAATTAACTTTTAACAAATTCGTTTTTTCTCGGTTACATGGGAAATTGGTTCTGTGAGACCCGCAAAATCAGTTAGTGTTAGAATTCTGTTCGCCATTCAGGAGTAGTTAAGCCATATTAATCATATAACTCTTCCTTCTGTGCTGAGTTTACAAAGAAACTTAATGTATGAATGATGAATGTATGTATGAATGCACGTATGAATGATGTGTGAATGTAGAAAAAGAAAATTTACCAACTCATATAATAACAATTTATGTAGTATATAGTCTAACAAAATTGATCTTAGTGTAAGTTAGTAATGCCAAAGTGCAAGTAAGTTAACTTTAGGTCTAGAATATAAAATTAGTTGTAAGAAAAAGCCCCGCCTCTAGCTACTTAAGCCGCAAGGCAGCAGCAAAATGTATAAAAATTTAAAGAGAATAAATTCCCCTTCTTCACAGGGTTACTGTGGAGGGGACAAAAAGAAAGTTTCCAAAGGTATAGAGAATTGATTCAATCCTTGATCAATCCCAGCAGTCTATCAGCAAGAAATCATCAAATGCTCCCGTCTCTTTAATTCATTCTATGTGCACTTATTTTTCTTTCATTAGTCAAAGATATTTAATCTATGAACATGTATATTGAATTATTCTGATATAAATTTACGTGTAGTTCAGGTAAGAGGGTAGCTAGTTCTAGGGAGGCCCAGTGCAGGAGATCCAAATGTGGCCCCTTACTGCCATTACCTAACGTGAATATGGAGTACATCGAGACTATGCCGAGCTTCAAAAAGGAAGTTAATATTAATTTTAACAATGATATTTCATGTATTATTTTCCATTTTATAATCCTAAACCACCTGTAACAAGTATTTTATCTCAGCTTGTATGTCAATGATCCCCATCTCCATCAGGTTTTTTGTCCAATTTCCCTGATCCTTGATCAAATGCTGAGATGGCTCCTCGCCTTGCTTCTGGACATAAATATAACTTCTTTATCTGTTCCCGTCTTCTAGAGGTCAGTGGGAAATATAGTTATTCAAATTATTGTCCTCCATATCACGGCACAAGCTTATTCCTTTGCAAAGGATAATGGGAGATAAGAACCCAAATCTATAGCTGATTTGCCTTGGAAAATAGATCTTATTACATTGGAGCGAGTATTTTTTCAACAATTCTTCCCAAAAAGGCTCATTTATTTCTGTATTCAGAATTCGACTTGTATAAGGTTTAAGGTAGAGATCCCAGAATTAAGAAAACGAGCACAGAATACACTTCTCCCCGTAGCACGTCACACACCGTTTTTAACTGTTTTGACGTAAAATAAGTAAATAAATAAATAAATAAATAAATAAATAAATAAATTGCTCAATTAAAACTAATTTATGTATGTAGACATTATGTTATAAATTATACTTAACTATACATAAACAATTTTTCTGATGTAACATTTAGTTTTACAAATTGAGAATAATTTCGCAACTGTTTTTGAGAAAATATTTTTTAATTGCCTATTCTTCGGGATAAATTACCTAAAACTACTCATATTTTCGAAAAAATGAACATAAACTTATTTAAAGATCTATCTTTAAGGAACAGATTTCATTAAGGAACAAAACCCTACCTTCAATATTATAGTAGTAGGAAGACACCCAAATAAATATTACACTTTTGCAATTTTCAAAACATTTGGGATTTAAATGAATATGACATTTAAACCATTCTCTTAAGGGTCCTTTATGCTTTCCTAATTTTGAAAATGTTCAAAGCACATGTATCATAAATATAATGGAAACAAATCGCCGCCAATAAACGTAATATTAATGACGTGAGAGACAAGTCAAAAAATTACATTTTTGTAATTTTTGAAAAAACAAAAGAATAGACCAATAGCGTTTATGTCATCTTTAAGAGTACATTTAGTACTATCCCTACCAAAAGTTTAGAGAAAAAATTAGCCTTTTTTTCAGAAAACCTTGTTTTTGTAATTTTTTAAAATTGAACATATTGTTCGCAATATTGATTGAAAACAAGTAAAATTTTCAAAAATATTTACCTGACCTTGAAAATCGGGCCTATGCCACTTTTATAAGTATGTTACTCCATTCTTAGAAGAAATTTAAAGAAAAAATTGGAGCCATTTTTAAAGAGGAAAAAAGAGAGAGACGAACAAAGAGAAAGAACACGATAGAAAGGGAACAAGAGTTAGAGGAAAAACAGAAGAATATAGAGATACATAAGGAAAAGACAATAGGGAAATGATAAAATAGGGAGGAGAAGAAAGTATGAGGAAGAAAAAAGAAAGGAGGAGGCAAAGTAGGATGGGAGAAATGTGAATGAAAAGCATTACGGGCAGCTTGAAATTAGCCACATTATAGAATATGTACAACCTATACGACTGACTCGTTTTATTCGTTATCCCCAATGTTCTCTATTACAAGAATGAGAAGAGGATAACGATGTGCAAAAATGCAAGAAGAAAAATGGAAAGAAAAGAAGAACAAAAGTAGAAGAAAAATGAAAATACAAAAGAAAGAGGAAGAAAATGAACAAGAGGGGCGTGGAAGTAGAAAAAAATGAAAATACAAATAAGTAACTCATGTAGAAGCCAAATACAATCTATCGAATATGTAAAAGCTGTGCTCCACATTCTCTAAATGAGAGGTATAATAATGAGAAGTGGAAAGGAAAGAGGAGGAAAGATGGGAAAGAAGTAGATGGAGAAAGAGAGGGAAAAACAAGAGAAGAAAAAAAAAGACAAAGATTCATCAGGAGAAACAGGGATAGCAGAGGAAGATACAGAAGCAGATTAACAAGAAGATGAAAAAGCAGCAGTAGACGAAGAAGGTGAAGAAGCAGCAGTAACAGAAAGAAGAAGATGAAGAGACAGCAGCAGACGATAATGTGTTATCAGACGAAGGAGAAAATGAAGATGCAGCAGTAACATAGGAAGAAGATGAAGAATCAGCAGTAGCAGACGAAGAAGGTAAACAATCAGCAATAGACGAAGAGTAACCAGACGAAGAAGATGTATTAGCTGCAGCAAACGAAGAATCGTTAGCAGACGAAGGTGAAGAACTAGCAGTAACAGGAAGAAGAAGAGGCAGCAGCTACAGAAGCAGCAGACCAAGAAGAGTAAAAAGAGAGCAGAAGGAGCAGAGGTGTAACATAAAGAAGCACCAGCAGACGAGGAAGAAGATGAAGCAGCAGCAGCAGAAACAGCGGTAGGAGCAGTTGAAGAAGCAGCACCAGCGGAAAAAGACGAACGCAAAGGCACGCCCAGCGAGAAGCGCGAAGACACGCTGGTGCGGGCCCCCGTGAATTCCGGGAACCACCACAACCGGCAGCCTGTTTATTTTGGGCACCCCTACGGGCGTGGAGCGGCGGCGGCGGCGTCTGCCAAGGAGCGTTGCGGGCGTGTCCGCCTTGCCCCCCACCCACCGCCTCGCCGGCGCTGCTTCTGCTGCTGCAGCATGCTTTCCTGAAGAGCGCGCGCGGACGATCGGGCCGGGCGGCGGGTGGGGTGGGGGCGGTGAGCGAGGGGGGTGGGGTGGGGGCAGGGCATGGCCTGGGTAGCCCAGTCAGCTGCGACGGCGGCGCCGAGCCGGAGTCATCGCACGTGCCAACACAACCACGCGGCTTTGCGCTTAAACGCTCTGCGCGCGACCGGCAACTGTTTCGGGCGTGCGTTAAAGCTCGCCGCTTAGACGTGGTTCGATGAACTGTGTTTGTGGTTTGCGATGAATGCGTTGGAACGGAACAATATTTACGGTGTTTCTCTACCGACGTTCCTCGGATCGAGATCTGTGAACTGAATTCTCGTTGTGGATGGATGTGTGGGCTGTCAAGTGATTCATGTAATGAATTTAAACAACAAAAAATATTCGTGACTCAATTGCAGTTTTCGTGCAATAATCAGTACCTACGGAGTGACTTCTTGTACTGATATTGGTGGATGATTCGAGTGTGTTATCAAGTGTTGAATGTAATTTGAAATTTGAATGTCAATTTAAACAATGAACAATATTTGTTACTGAATAACAATATTTGGGCGAAGACCAGTACTTATGGACTGATTTCTTGTTTTGATTTTGTTGGATGATTCGAAGATGCTGTGAAGTATTGAAAATAATGCTCAACTTCAATGCGTGTTTGACCCAAGAACAATACTCGTATTTGTGACCGTCAGTCAAGAACTATCTTTACGTCAACACACTGTCGTTGAACTATTTTCTACTTATCCCGAAAAGGTGGCTGATTTGCGAAAACAGCACTGAGTGATGCTGGTTCGACTGGCAGTGGTACTGTAACAGTTCGCTCGCGCCAAAAACCGTGTTTGTTGCCGAATTTCTTCTTATTGAAACATTGGAGGATGGTTCGCGGAAAATAGCGAGGTAAATACTTATAAAAAAATTTCAATTTGTGTGTGTGCATTGATTTCTTTTTATTGTGATACATTGTTGGTTGCTTTGAGTGTGCCGGTTAATTCCTGTCAGTAATTGTGATCTCAGAGTACCGTGCTTTAATCGATCGGAATCGATTCAAGGCATGCGAAATTGGTTTCTGATTGTTCGGTCAATAACTTGTTCCTTTGAGTTTACTGTCAACTTTCAAGAGTTATGTCGACTGTAATTTTTCGTTGCCTTTTGGAAACTGGTGTGGAGACAGAACAGATTTTTGTGTCAAGAGTTGTCTTTGGACAATGTTTTCACTTGGTTGTGCTGTGACTGTATAATTAAGCGTACGTGAAGTATTAACAGGAAACGAGACTCGGAGCTAGCATGGTGTTTATAGCCTATCCGATATTTTTTTATTTATTTTCTTCCCGTTCGACGTTTGTCTTTCGGGGGTTTTGACGGGTACAATGTTACATACAATGATTTTACTTTGTCACCCTCAGGCAAATGCCGGTCTCGGAATAACCCTTCACTATTTATTAAAATTTCTAATTTGGATATCTTCACTAAGATAAGTTTGCATTTGTGGTTTAGAGGAGGAGGGAGAGTGTCGGAAAAGGGGGCAAATAATTTTATGAATTAGGGTGGGCGAAAGAGATCTTTGAGGAATCTGGATCTAATGCATGATGGATAATATGCATTTTGGCCGAGATTGAATGTTGGAGTGTTGGGGCATGCTGGGAGGAGAGAATAATATTTTTCAGAGGGTTGTGAGATGAATTGTGAGAGGAGAGCTATATGAAGCTCTCGGTGGATTTGTGAATTTGAAAAGAACCAGGGGACTTTCAAGGTTTGTCTTTATTGTCGACATTTTGTGTCCGGAAGAGAATTGCATGATTATCTTATTCTGAATTTTCAGATTCATTCTGAGTGTACCATCTCACACGAATGACATTTTTTGATCTTTTTGAACGCCAGGTCATACGTTTCATTCCGTTGTGGTTGACTTTAAATGATGTAACAATAATTGTGTTGTTTTTAATATAATGATTAATCTTTCGGTTTTTTGTCAAATTTATTTGTTCAGTGATGTATGTTAGTTCCAAAACTAGTAATGAGTAATGACAAACCACGATTGTAATAGTGTCGAAGCTGGTCGCTCGTGAACATGTGTCAAGTCTGATCTCTTGAACATTGGAGCGGTCGAGTTCATTGATAAGAAACACGCACATAGTTAACCCTTTCTTTCGATTCAGTGTTTCTACACAATTCGAAACAGTCCTTATAACAAGAGTTGCCTGTACGTGGATTGATTTCATCGAATTGGAAAATTAGTAATTGAAGGGTTGAAGTAAATAGGGATCTAAGTGCCAAAAATCAAAATTTTGGGTTTTGATCGTTAATGTGATCTATGTGCCAACGCCAATAACGTAAAATAGGATCTATGTGCCAAAATGGGGGCTTAGTAGTTGCAGTGGTCACCTACAAAATGCGCTGGGTGTATGTGCCAGGCTGTCCAACATATAAAGGGATCTAAGTCCTCCCGCCAGGTTGCCTTCTGTAAATTTCTGTTGCTTTCTGCAATAAGAAAAGTAAATAATAGGCCTATGAAAAGTAAAATTTAGTTATTAAATAACTAAATTTTACTTTTCATAGGCATATTATTTATTTGCAAGATCATTATTTGTAAAAAAGGATATAAGTGCACTGGCACTTACGTCTTCTTTTAGGTTACAACATGCGGACGTAGATCCGACCTGATTTGTATAAGTTTTAATTTTATTTCAAGTTAATTTAATAAAAAATTAATTGTTTTAATGATAAAACCGTGCTTATAATACCTCATACTGAATTGTAAATTCTATTGTGTTTTGAAAAAATACATTTGTATGCTCACTACAGAAAAAACATGATTTCTGGGAAATTTGGAATTTGGCACTTAGATCCCTTTTTACTTCAACCCTTCAATTATTGAATTTGTGAAAGTGAAATTACGAGAATTGTGGAGCAACATACTTTCGTGAACGTTTTAACTCTATTACACGATTGCAGATTGCAACAGATTTGTCACGAACTGTTAGATCTCACGTGTGCAGTTGCGGAGCTAGAAAGTAATTTGGCGAGGTGTGTGTGTGTGTGTGTGTGTGCGCGCGCGCGTGCGTGTGTGCGCGTGTAAGTGTACGTAGGCGTGCGTGCGTTTGCGTGTAAAATCAGATTATCCCCCTTATTATTTTTTAAAATAGTAGTTGATTTAAATATATGTAAGGAATAAAACTGGAGGTGTTACTACAGCACACACATTCTAGAGTTACTTCAAAAATTGCAAAATTGCAATTTTCTAAAATTCGGAGAGTTCAACGAAAAAGAGTCTGCGCCATTCCTTTAGATGTTTCTTGTTCTATTAGTAGAAAACAAATTAAAGAAAAAAATGGAGTGGTTTTGAGTCAATTTTTTTTTATAAATTGCATAAATTTCAAGGGCAAAATACAAAAAATCTACTGTTTTTTGAAAAAAATTGAACATGGCTTTTTATAAAGAGGTGCATTTTTACTACAGATATTTTTTTAAGCAAAAATATCTACCTTCAATTTTCAAGTTTTGAAATGAAAACGTTTTGCATTTTTTCAAAGTTTCGAGTGTTTGCCGGGTATGAGATTAAGGCCAATTTTTGATACGCACTAATGACCGTTACATCGTCACAAATATTAAATTATAATATTAAACATTGTATGATAAATATAATATACAACAATTATATACATATATTTATATTTACATACATGTAATATTATATTAAATATAATATTAAACATTAAATGTCCAGTTTCTTACATCCGTAATGACGCGACGTGTTTGTGTTGATGTTACGATACATATACATTAAAAGAAATGTGAAAAGTGTTGATGATCCCACTAAAAAAACTTAGTATAAAATTGATGTTTCTGAAGATGGAGAATAGAATCTCCGAAACGTTGTACTTTGTGTGTGTAATGAAAAAATAGTAACGATAATACATGTGTAATATGACTGTTTTGAAGTGATCTTCATGTTTGACTATCTACAAAAATTGGGAACAGTAAATGCCAAACTCTTTCAATGTACTAACATACTTTTCATAATGGTAGTTTCTTTAAATCTTACGGATTTCCAAAACATTATGCCTGAGAATTGTTTTGAGATATTTTTTAAGTCATATTGACTCTTGAACTACCTGGCGGCTGAATGTTTGGTGAGCTGACCGCAGAAACTTACGTACTATATTTAATACGCAAGCTCGCGCAAATACTTTACGAGATAGGACTATTCGCGAAAACATTTGTGGGCCAATGAATTGATTTCCTAGTGAAGTAACTCGTCAAAACATGCAAACGATTTCGAGTGTGCGAAATTTTCCGTAGGGGTTCAGCTAGAAGTATTATGTAACTGTTACCTATATTACATGAAAGTATGTGCTGTTGTACCAACACTAGTTTCAATTTTTTGCGGTGGGGGGTGGGGGTAGGACTCAGGATCCCATTTCCGTTTCCTCTCGTAGAAATCAAGAATTACATCATTAACAAACTAGGTCCGACGTTTCATTGTGTCATGTATAGGGGCGGGATTTCGGATCTTTTATTGAGTGGGGGTGTGAAGCAAATTTGAAGGGCAGGTATTTTTTTATAAAAATTTAAAATTACAATTTTATAAAAAAAATTACATTTTTTGTTTAAATAATATTAATTTTAATAAAAATGTGCGAAAAGCATCATGCAGTTTGATTGTATTAAATAATTTACTTTTTAATAATCTGCATTGCTCACGATATGTATTTGATATATAACTTATAAATATAAGTATATAAAATTAACATTTTATTGTAGCTGGTTGGATGTTTTTATTTTGACATTTGAGTAGCATGTATCGTATGTGTACAATAAATAGGAAATACTCTTTCTTTTTGAGAGTTAATTCGAGAGTTATGACTCATGATTTTAGGCATAAAACTGTTTAATTTCTAAGAAAAAAAAACGTTTAAAAACAAAATATAAGTGAAATATGATTTATTGATATAGGATATTCACAGAAACGCTGAACCTTATCTCGCGCGTTTTGAATACTGCAAAGTTCACCAATTTATTAATGTATGTTAGCTCAGTTTAATAAAATTGTTCTCTTAATTATTATTAAATTTCTTCTCAAAATTCAGACAAAAGAAAATCTACTATAATATAAATTTGAAGATCGGCGAAATGAAATGCCTACATATATATTTTTAAATTTATTCCAACATTGGAGGGGGGAGCAGCGGGAGTCTTGTCATCCCGTCTCTGATTATGTATACGCTTAAATAAAAACTGTCGTGAATGTCGTGTCTCGCTGATTCATTCCTCATTCTGTAGTGCTCTCATCACTGCATTTGTGAAAGCAAAGTACATCCTTGATTATGAAATGGAGACGCATACATCATGTACGGAAGTCAGCGCAGTGCAAAGTACGTGACGGGTCACGATGTATTACCGCAGCATCCCGCATATTGCAATACTTCATTCTTTACGGTATGGCAACGGAACCAAAAGCGAAAAAAAACATCGCCATCGACAACCTCGTATTAAATGCGCAAGTTTTCTGCAGCCCCGGGATACCTACTCTTTTACCAACATTGGTTGAATTACGAATAAACTATAGCAAAAAATGTCGACTAAATCTGATAATCAGAAATGTTCACTTCCCAGTAAAATAAACCATTTTGCTTCGAAAGGGGAGCTGCAGACCTAAGACAATAGTTCTGCAGTCGAAATAAGCACTCGCCCCTATTCTAATTGTACCTAGCAATATGAGGGCTCAACAATACGTGGATGGACAATATATTATGTAATTTCAAATATGAATAACAACTCATGTTAATAAATTCTTTAAAACTAATATATATAATTTTAACATTTATAGACATTTATAAAAGTTTAATTAATTACAATTATAATTCAAGCCGATCTATTTTGAATGATTATTTTTTTGAAATAAAAGGACCTTCATTTCTGTAAGGAAATAATATATCTCTTCTCAATACAAAGAGAATTAAATAAGACATTTAAAGTATAAATTACTAAAAAATGCTTACCCGTTCCTTCAAAAGAAATTTGTTTCACACGACTGTACGCATGCAATAAAACTTACTTAAGTGGGATAATACAGATATCAACGCAGTCGGCAAACATTTTTGGGTACAGATTAAGTTTGCAAACGAGATCATAATGTATTGAAACTGCTTTGTTAACTACAATTTTAACTCTGCTTTACATTTATTACATTTAGGAAGAAATTTTCACGAAATACCTTGTCAACGATTTGGATTCCGAATGTAACTAATTTTGCAAATAGAGAATAATACCATTAGATTAAAATTCTTTCTCACAAGAATGGAGGGAACATGAACACTGGAGAAGGATCTAGAGAAATTTATAATGAAAAATATACCAAGCAAACAATTGAAAATGATTTATTTTCGAGGTCAAATAAAGATATCGAAATTTTCAGTAGAAGCTGTTAATTTATTTTGCTGCATCTCTACATTAATAAAATTAATCATAGTGTAGAAATTCTATTTAATTTTGTCGTCATTGGATACAGCGAACCGCTGATAATAGAGCTTCTATAGAGAACTAAAACGATCGGTCCCCAGACGTTCATTATACTCGGAGTCGACTGTACTTCCTTCGCGCTAAACCTATCCCAGGAAACAAACTGAAAGCTGGAAGTGCGAATTGGCTGGAATACTTTCTAGGTAGATCCCGAACATATTTGGATCCCAATTTCTACATAAGGAATATGGTGAGTTGTTATTGTAATTAGTTTATTTCAAAAGCAATTGGTTTATGGTATGTCTATAATGTGATAATAGTAGTGTGTATTTTTGGTGTATACAGAATTGCCATGTTTTTGTGTGGTATTTATCCAGAAGATGGAGCCACGGAGCACTCCGAAACGTTGCCAAAGGGATGTTGATGCTGTATAGATTGATTAAAGAAGTATTCTAATAGCTGATGCATGAATAAATTCATTTGTGGGAAACTGTTGAAGCTTAATTTGGAAAACAAATGTATATAGAAAGACAACTTTTGTAATTCACATAAACTGGATACCTGTGAGAATTCTTTTTTTTAAATATGCATTGTGGACTGATGAAATATGAGACTACACATTGATTTTATACAATGGTATCCATTATTGACGACAATCAAAAGAATTCTCAAATTGAGAAATGTTTAGTTAGTGTCAAGTGTAGAAAGAAACTAGTGCTGCTAAATCGCCCATACTTCATCGCCTGTACTTCAATGCAAAAGTACTAAAATTTTTGAAAAATTGTACATGACCTTGTTTCAAAATCTATCTTTAACGAACAGATTTCATGAAGGAAAACAATCATGCAGATAGCAAAACATTAAATTTTTCTTTTTTAAAAAATCTTTGTGTTACGTTAGGAGACAGCAACGTTTTCTATACATTTGAAATGTAAGTAAGTGTTAAATTATGCATTCTAATACACTTTGCAGTGTTGCTGAAGAATGTTTATTTATTATTTAATTTATAGCAATGTTATGAGAGTATTGTATTTGTTGTTTTTGACTAGTGTGCGTGATACGTTTAGGAAAAAAAAATTGTTTGGAGTTGTTCACCAGCACTTTTGCAGCTGTATGCCTGCAGCCTCTTATTAATAATGCATATTCTTCACTTAGTATTTGTGAATAGTGTCCGTATTACAATTTGATTTATGGCGATACATTTTTAGACCGAGGCTGTTAAAATGAAGTGTTTCATCCTGTAAATGCAGTGCTGACATACTATTTTTTCAACCACCTGTTTCACTCCAATAATATTCTATAACTTCTTATTTTTTACAATATAATAAATGGTTCATTAAATGCAGTAATATGCGTCTGCATGTGTGAGATAATACAACGCCCTTTTACAGATTTATGGATACAAAAATTTAAGAACTTAACAATTCTGCCTGTAGGTTACAAAAGTGATCAAAACTGATTTCGCCATCCAGCGGGGGAAGATCACAGCCCCCTCCCGAGCAAAAACGTACACTACACTTACGGAACTAATGATCTTAGCCGATGACGCGCCCGGAATTGCCAACAGTCAATCAATCAAGAGCTAGATTGTGATACATGTCAACTTGTTCGACGTATCAGAAACATTTTAACAACCGGTCCGCCGAACCTCTGGAAACCGATTTAATGTCTGCAGTGTATCAACGCTCTATTTAATTGTGACGTTTATCGTCATGAATTATTATTATCGTTATGAATTATTGCCTATTTTCACCGTAGCAGTGTTCTCGCTTTCTAAGGTGAGACTAACCTCCAAAGCAAATCGTAGTTCGCTATGGCTGTTGGTTGCTCTATCAGCCATAGCTTGGTCAAGGCGTGAAGGTGTCCCTGACAGGTGTGGCATGACTGAATGTTTTTTTTTTGTGCTTGGCAGTGCATTTGCTTCATTTCTTGGGAATGATATGCGAAAATCAGTCCTGAATACGCTATTTGTCGGACGCGTTGGCAAATTCTAACACAACAAGGAGACAAATGGATATCTAAAGGGATAATTTTACTGGAAATAATTAAAATATTTGTTTTTACTTTATAAGATGCCTTTTAGTATAAATGTTATTTTTAGGTTATGACATAAGGAAATGACCCAAGTTTATATGTAATTATTTTTGCATTTTTCGACGGTTTTGTCTAATAAAACATTCTCACATTTTCCCTTCATTTTCAAAGCTTTTTTCGCTAATTTCATTTATTCTAATATTTTAATAGAATTTGTTTCAAATAATATTTACGAGAGTTCACCACAGAAATTGTTCACCACAGAATTCCTGAATAACCTATTCGATTTTTTCGCTCTTGTATTTTCAGCCGTTGTATGTCACACAAGGTTCCTGTGATATCTGTCAGCGCCATTGCCAGTTTGGACGATTTCGGGATAACTAAAGATAGATATTTCCTGATAAAGATCAGTCCAAACCAAACGTTTGCGAGCTGAGATCACTTGAACGAAAGGAGGAAGCCTCGATTGCAGCAGTAATATATCCAACAGCTAGGGTTGGCTGTGAAGTAGATGTGGCCCGCCTGTTAGGGTACTGCTCCGGCGTGGGGCGGTGATCGGAGAAACTACCAAAAACTACCCATCAGAGCGATCTATAAATATTAAAATGTTGTGTTCTTGAGAGTTGCGAGTTATGTCAAATTTCATATTTGTGTTAAACAAGTCGAAATTTATTCGACAGTCTCGTATTTTGTTGACAATATCGAATACTGTACTAGAAATATTTAAAATACTCTCTGAATATGTTAGGGACCATCCATAAATTATGTAACGCAAATTTCGATTATTTTGAACACCCCTCTCCCCCCTGTAACGCTCCCGTACCTCGAACACCCCTAAATAATTTACCTAACGCCTGCGAGAACACCCCTTTTAAATGCACGGACTGAAAATAATGTACAACGCATTAAAAAAATTGCATTCATTTTATTTATGTTGTGTATTAAAATACACGATAATTAAAGTTGGAATTAGTTGTCAATTCTGACTGCACCATAACAATTAGATAGAGTGTTCAGTGAAGGAAGGAGAGGCGAGACAGCGACTCAGGCGAGAGAACTGCAAGCCATGCGCGCGCCGCGCTGCCGGTATGGATCTCGTATAGGCGAGAGCCTACCGCCATACCAATTTAATTGTACAAAATACTACAGATCACTTCAAAATATTTTCTTCGTAATCTTATAATTTCTATAATAAATTGAAAAAAATATTTCTATTTATTGTTACGGCTTCTAATAATTTTAAGTTATTTATATTTTAAAACAAAATATTTTGATAATATTTTAATGTTTTAGTATAAGAAGTCAGAAAGGAAGTATTGAAACCAAAGTTTAAAAATATAAAAAAATTAATGTTACGTAACACTAATCGAATATAAACCTGCTTCTATGTAACGCAGCGTAACGCTGCCTCAATCCCCCTCCCCCACTCTTTAGCGTAATTAATTAACCCCTTTGCAAGTAATTAATTAGTTGCTGTTGAATTTGGATAGTACCAAATATGTAATCGGTACCCCAAAATCTAAAGAAAAAGATTTTAACTTAGATATAACACAATTTGTGATTAAAACAATATACCATCAATGATAAAAATGTAACACAAAATTATTTTTCGTAAAAATTAACGTAGTCACTAGCTCTTAGAATGACCTGAAACATTGGTCTAATAATCCATCTTACCAGGGAAATGCCATTAAAAATACCCTCTCAAGTTCGGGCTAGACAGTACGCAAATTTAGAATGCCCAAACATCGTACATTTTTAAACATTTTTTAACCAGCCCTTAGTCTTACCCGGGGTATTTCAGCGGAATTCAATTTACCGAAAATACTCATATCCCAATTCATCTTTGCGCATTCTGGCAACCAGCATGTACTTTTTCCGTCTTCTGAAGTAAAATCGTTTGGATCATAGTTCCATGGCTACGAAATAAAGAAGCAAGAGATTCTAGTCCAGTTCTGTAACTTACGTTGAAGCTAACTTTGACTAAATTTTCAATCCTCAAGGCCAAGATAGCGGAAGGAACCCCGTGCCGGTATGTATCTCTGTAGATGTTTCCGCCTTGCCTGCGGGTAACCCTCTGCGGGACAACTCACACACCGGCTGAGATTCCACCGCTTTAAAATAACCATGGAACGTATCTTCTTTTACTGCCATTAATTGATAAATGCGTAGATTAGTCTCCAGAAGGCCCTAGCGCCTTCTTTTGAGACCTGTCCTAAGCAAGTATATCTAGGGTAGTTGGCCACTGCTTTCTCTAGGGGGCAAGTGCGCCAATTTTGACGTTAGAATTGAATACCAGATAGCGCAGACCAAGATACAATATCCGCTATCTTATCCAGTAATTCAAATCGAAACCCTGATCGGTGATAAATTGCTAGAGTATTTAACTTTGCAAGGATCGGTCAAGTGCCTTTCTTGGGATATGTATTTTACATGCCGACAAGCGTCCGAATGCATCCCGTCGATTTTGATATTTTGACCGGGTTTCAACCCGCGAACTTGGGATCAGTAGCCGGGCATAATAATCATTATACCATCAACGCCAGTCATGGGAATTAAGGGCATTTCATTAAGGGCAAGTTTTTAAGCTTTCCCAAACAGACATCAGACAACATCGTCATCCACATCGTCATCCACATCGTCATCCACATCGTCATCCACATCGTCATCCACATCGTCATCCACATCGTCATCCACATCGTCATCCACATCGTCATCCACATCGTCATCCACATCGTCATCCACATCGTCATCCACATCGTCATCCACATCGTCATCCACATCGTCATCTACATCGTCATCTACATCGTCATACACGTCGTCATACACATCGACATCGTCATCGACATCAACATCACTATCGATATCAACATCAATATCAACATCAACAACATTTATGTGTTATAAAGCGAGCCCACCACCATACCAAGTACACAGTGCAGAGCAGACTCTTCGCCAACACGCAGGCGGCATGCCAGAACAGGAATACATCGTGCACGTAAGAGTAAGCGGAGATCTTTCCTGGGAACTCCGACAGCGTCATCGCCGCCACTCACAAGATCAGCCTTTCCGCCACGTGCAGTCAATTGTCCAGGATCTAGGAACACGTTAAGAAAACATGGCAAATCATCGATAGATTGGAACTACGACGGTCATTTGTCTCGTACGTGTAGTGCATGTTTCACCACTGGCTGTGGCGGTTATCTTCTCCGCTAGAAGACGAGATCCCGCGCCGATCTATACGTCGGTTTGCGAGATTTTCTCCAACCCGGTAATTCCCTCTCACCTGCGGGGCACCGCCCCAGCCGGGACAAGCTATAAGCGTCCGACGGGTCTCCCGGCACGTGTGGTTAATTTAAGCACAGAGGATACGATCGAGAAAAAAGGAAGGAAAGATCGCACACGGTTTGTGGATGCGGGCTGCTTTGACATTCGCATGGTGTGCCACAGAAAACTACCGATCACAACGACTAGAATTCTCCTCTAGACAGCGAGTGAATTCAACCTAACTCTCTTGCTCGCTATGTAAATCATGCTATCGTCGGGACTCGAACAGTAGCACAGACCTGTCAGAGGCACTGCAGTGACGTCTGTTGATCTCCATAGCCAGCTTAGCCGGTGTTAAGAGTTTCATTATTTTTTAACCTTCCGCACTTAAGAATTGCAGTACGTTAACGGTACAATTGTTACGATGTATAAAAATCGAAACAATTCCAAGGCATCGCTTCCTTGGAAGTTAGAGATAACCTAAAAAGGAAAGAAATCGTCTTCAACTGGCGCGTGACCCGGGGGTCAACCTGTAAATCAATGTGTTTACTCCATGCGCCTTGCACTCGGCGCACGTTGTGCGTGACATAATCAAATGAGTAGGCAGGAGCGCAAAACCAGGCTCTTTTCCGAATGAGTGATCCCCTTATAAACAGTTATCACCGGGATTCAATTCTGATGACCTTGAATTCTTTAAAAATGACCTGTAAGAAACGCCAATCACGGCGCACCTGCCCCTCCCGAGCGCCCAGGCAGGGTAGTATACGATATTCGTATAACACCGGGCGCGTAGCGCCGCAGTGTCACTGCCCTGAGGAAGCCTGCGACATGTCAGGCGAAACGTCGGCCTCCCAGCCAACGACGCGCCGTCTCCCGGATAGCCGAGAATTTACCTGTAAGAAAGCTTCAAAAGAAGAGGAACATCACCTAAAAAACTGAAAAATAAGGGCAAAATGACTTTTTTTTAATACTCAAAAATTTGTATGAAAATGTTTACTTAGTCAACGAAATTTACAATTTTAAATAAAATGTATTTATATAAAACCATGTTTAACATAAGGTCTTCATTTTAGGAGGAAAATAAATCCTTAGCTCCGAACTTCCTACCGTCGGTTTTGAAAGTTCGAGGAAGTTACTGAGGATGCCTGTAATTTCCAGAGTTCGAAAAATTGTCCGGTAATGAATTTCGTCATGAACTGATTATACAATAAAATTTAGGTCGGCGCCGGATCTCGCCATCCTGCGGGGGAAGGTCATGTCACCTCCCAAGGAAAACAATACACTACTCTTACGGGACTAATGACCTTTGCAGTTGACGCGTCCGAAATCACTAGTAATCTATCATAAAAAAGTGGCTTACCAGAACATTTAGAGCGCTACTTCCACCAACCTCATATCGCTCGCTGCAATAATGACACAACTCAAAAATACGAATTTTGATTTAAATCACTCCCTAGAATTATAGATTGCTCGATCTTCCAGCATTAACAACAGCAGATGTTACAGAAGAGTATTCCATCAACAAATGGTAGAAGTGTGAATGCATGTATGATTCATTAAATACAAGGTGAAATTTGAAACTCATTTACCTCAACACCTGCTTTTTTACGTTGTGCCACAGCCCACGAACAATATATCAATTCCCTAGTTTGAAAAAGGAAAAAATTACGAATTGTTCATATTCAACGAAATAAAATGTTTTATTTACTTAGGGCTACCTTTCAAATTTTCAGAGGGGCCCTGGCCCCTTTATACGCACGTCCTTGGGTGTATGAATACTTGCATCATTACACTCTTTAACGTCCTTGTACTTGAATCATGCGACGTAGGAATGCATTATCGATGCAATTGTTTAAATTTTCTGTCCGAGATTATCCTGATTTCCTTCGCTTTTCATTGTTTTTCGCACATGGAGATGCATTTTCAGCTTGGTTTTCAGTTAAATTTTAATTATAAATTAATATACAAGGCCCCTGACAAATAGAATTTTCCTGTGTACGAATTTAATATTAGATGTTACAAACGCAGCTGTAAAGCATTGATGGTTAAAAACATGAAAGGTTTTTGGTCGATGTCTAATTAACATCGATGTTTTTTAGCATCGATATTTTGTTATCGTTGTCGCCTTACTAGCGCGCTGTCCCATGGAGAGCTTCCGAAACCGTAGTGACGTCACTAGAAGCGGATGTCGGCCGCAGAAGAAAGTTATTCCTGGCTTCCGGACCTTTCGTGTCGAAGAAATCCGTGTAGAAGTGCTAACGTGCGAAGCTGGCAGAAGGCCGTGATAATAGGCTGCAAGGAGGCCGTGATGCAACTTTCTCTTGCAGTGCCATTACAATTGCCACTATGTTGCTGGGACTACAAAAGCTGTTCGATATTTCAATATGCCATGAACCGATGTATCCACAAACAGATTATTACAGATTTTCTCTCTCTTGAGGTATTCAATAAAAGTATATCTCTCTCGAGCTGAATTGAGTGTCTCTCTTGAGATATACAAAGTAATTATTATAGATAATTGAAAGTTAATTTTCATTTTCTAAGCAAAATGTATTATATATATACTATTTTAAAACAGAATTGTGGTTTAATGATACTTATTAATAATATATTTGTTTCCTCGCGAGTTTCAACTTTTTGATATATTCATGCATTAGGCGCTTTGAAATGGCCCATCGCGTGGTTAAAACTATATATTGGTGAAAACTATATATTTTTGCTCTCAGACTAATGGAATAATTATTTACTTTTGTAAACAATCAAAGATTTAATTTTATTGTTTTGCTAACAAAATAATAGTCTACATCTTCCACCCCCTACTAAACTAGCAAAATTAGAGCTCAATAAAATGACGAATTGTGAAACTGCTATTATGTCCAGAAACATCACAAAGGGCCATTTTAGTGTTTTCACAATAGTGCAAAGAAAATTGGACGAACATGCTGATCCAGATGGAGTTCATTGCCCCAAAAACAAAAGTGCAAAATATATCACAGACGTATTTAGTATTTTGTAATTTATAAAGAGCAAATTTTAACTAATTAATTTAGTTATTAATTATCCGGTTCGTTTTTCATGATCATTATAGTCTCAAAATCCACGGAAAGAGCAGGACAAAAGATTCATCTTGGAATCTTTCAGCTTGGAATCTAAACTTTTGCACCAATTTTCTTGTATAATGTAATCTGTCAATGATTGTAAAATTACGTAAAAGTATTAAACAGGGAAACCTGTTCTAAAAATCTCCTAAATTATGTGGTCACCTTTATAAATGGCCACTTTTTGAGGAACCGATAGATTTTTCCACAACAGTGTGTAAAAATGTCACCTTTTAAGCGATCACTTGGTCTTGTAACCTTCGGACAAGTACTTTTGGCGATTGGCTTATTATAAAGCGGTCACTTCCAGTGATTTTTGACATACTCGTACAGAAAAAAAAGCCGAAGAGCAGTAGAGAAGTTGCGAAAGTCAAGAAGCGAAACCGACGTGGCCATTTACTAGCTCCTTCCAAAGGTAGATTTGCTCAATGGTTGCTTGATTCCTTTTATTCCACACGTCAGCTGCCAAGGTCATTAGTCCCGTAAGAATAGTCTATGTTTTCCACGGGAGGTGACAATGATCTTCCCCCGCAGGATTGCGAAATCCGGCGCCGACCTAACGTCAACCAGCGGTGTTTTCCCCAACCAGATATCTCCCCAAGCGGGGCACCGCCCCAGCCGGGACAAGGCCTATGCTCCCGACAGGTCTCCCGGCATGTGCGGTTGTGTAGTACGTGTTAGTGTGTGTGTGTGTGTGTGTGTGTGCGTGTGTGTGTGTGTGTAAGGGGGTGAGGATAAAACAAGGTAGAGGCAGGTGAATTCGCGTGCGGTCCGTGGCCCGTTTGTTAGGGTACTACTCTGGTATTCGCGTAGTGTTGATCGGAGAAACTAGGGAAAACTATTGATCAGAACAGCCGGCCGCTAGAATTCTCCTCCAGACAGCGACTGAACTCGACCTAGCTGATAAGCTTCTGCCGAAAATTCTGCCACCGTCGGGAGTGGAACCCTAGGACCTCCCGGTCAGAGGCACTGCAGTGACATCCGTTGACGTCATGTATCACCTCTCACGGTTTTCTCAATTAATGTTAATTGCATTTCGAAGTCTAGTTTGCTTGTGAGTTCGGTTCCGCGAGGACGGAAAGAGACTTAAAAGAATGATAGGGAAGTTAAAGGTAACACTAGGCCGAGTGTAGGCAAGAGATCCCAGTAAAAGAGAAAGGAGTTTTAGAGAGAAAACTTTCTTCCATTCTTAAGTACGCAAGGGCAAAAAAAGGTCAAAAAACTAAAAGCAAAATCACATTTGTAGGATTTTTTTTCCAAATCTGTTAAGTTAAAAGAGATATGTAAAATTGTTAAATAAATAAATCTACAATACTTTTTTAGTAAAAAGGTTAGTAAAATCCATGCCTGCACATAATTTCTCTGTATTTTATAATTCAAGAGCTGTTTCTTCTGCAAGTTGTATTTTGTAGTAACTTGGTGATAAATTAAAATTATTTTCTTGGAACACTTTTTTTATTGTAATTACCGCAGTTATTAAGCTGTTGAACGTTTCTCGTAATCTTATAACCTTAATAAGGGGTCACCTCTATTATCAGCCAATTTCCGCCGTTAATACTGGTGGCCGCTCAATAGAGGTTTCACGTTCAACATAGATTTCATTAGAGAGCTATTGATACTGTCACCTAATGTACATGATGCCCACGTGTGATATAATTATAGATGTTTTTGTACATGGAAATAGTAGTATGTAGCTAGTGTCGAAAAACCTGTCACCGTCGGGGCTAAACTGTGGGATCTCCCGATCACAGACCCTGCAGTGACATCATTTGATACCTTGAGTCACCTCAACAGGCAACAGGTTTATCGAAGACACCGCCGCTGCATATCTTCCTTGGCGACGAGTGTCAGGGTCAAAGCACGCACGAGATGTCGCACTCCGCTTATTCTTAGAACAAGCGTCATCGTCAGCGAGTGGGCGGGAGAAAGTATGTGCTTCACTTGCGCGAGTTATTCTCGGAACTTCTATTTATGCACGTTCCTAGACCCCCCCCCCTCTACAAGTTGAGCTATTTATGGTTGGAGAGTGAAAGAGGTTGTTTGACAGATGCGCAAACTATTGATCGCCGCTGGACGTCAGACGAATTGGCAGCCCGTCGCTCATAGCAGTGACGTCAGAGTCGCCTGCTCCGGCTTGGGTGGCTCAGGGCATCAACTGATGTCACCGCAGTGCCGCCGACCGAGAGGTGTACTGCCAAAGGTGGCAGGATTTTCGACATGAGCTAGACAGCTAGCTCGAAGTCTTTCGCTGATTGGAAGAGAATTCTAGCGGCTGGCTGCTCTGATCGATAGTTTTTCGTGGTTACTATAAAGCACACACTACACTTACGGGACTTATCAGTTGAGGCTCACAGAAACACTAATATATCAATCGCTGGATGTGAAACGAATTGCCACAGAAATAAAAAAAAAGCAGTCGAATTGTATAAATTGGGTAGCTTTTAATTGCTGGGTTAAATTTAGCTTTCCAAGTCAATGCATTCATTTCTTTTGTAAATAATGAACAATCAACAATAAAAATTTTCTGGAGTGTGTTTCTACAGTGCCAGTTTTTGCATAGAACGTGTTTTTTCAAGGAGCGTCCACGGAATGTCCAAGGAGTGTATTAGACCTAATATGCTTGCAATTATCTTAAGAGTTTATTTTCGAAGTCCTTCGGATGATCTATACGAAGAGTTAGAAGTTTATATATGGTATATATGCTTTATGATACAATAGGTTATCCACATGAATATTCTATAATTTGCTGCCACACAATAATGAATGCATAAGGTATATATGCCACTTTTAGAGCCAAGCGCACAATAAGGTATGCGTAATTATGAAGAGTTAATGTCGTGTGTGAAACGGATTATTCCATTGTGACTAACGTATCGTTTTTATACGGCTTCGAATATTGAATTCTATAAAAAGAAGCACATGAAAAATATATTGCAACTTCGAAATACAAAATTACGAAACCAATAAACTGAAAAAAACAAAACAACAACACAACATTTAATTGTACATTATTATACTTATTTTATCTTGTGACTAACAGCACAATTGCAAACTTCAAAACGAAAATGACCTTCAAAACTAAAAGGTTAATTTGTTTCAATTTAAGAAAGAATTTCCAATAGTCATAAAAAATACACTATTAAAAATGTTGATTTATTACGTAATTTATAGTAATGTAATACATGAAAATCGTCGGGGAAAGCAACACAGCATGTGACTAACATACGTGATTAATCTTGATGTAATCTTGATGAATGATTAAACGAAAATAAATTTAAATAATTTAAATAATTTTGTAGTTCGTACGAAATTTGTTTAGATATTAAATTATCAATTTTAAAGGTTTTCCGCCGAAAAATTAATGACTTCGCAAATGGACAGCTTCTTTAATCATTTTATGAATTGCTTTTAAAACCACTTATTGACTTGCACAATGAAATTTCATCACCAACATTATGAAAATGTCTGATTTTATACAGATCTAAATTCAGAACAGATCCATAATTTTGTATTCGTTTTACCGGCAGTGTTCCTTTGAAAAGACTGATGCCTGGACGAACCAGGTATCATCATGTATCGTATTACAAGTTAAACGTTTGTAAGGTTGTTTCTAAAACCTCACCTCAATGTTGAAATGTCCATGGAAGCACCCCGAAAAGAAAAAGTGTCAACACTTTTTCAGTTCCCCAGCGTATTGCTTTGGATAAGGGAAAGTTTCCCCTTTGTAAAGCCGAACGGTCTCTATCTGGTCGTGTGTATCGAAAGTTTTGTCACTTTCTGGTACTTTTTTTTTGAGTCGGGAGTATGCTTAAGGTTTCGAAAGAACAGTATGTCGCACACGACTTATTGCAACGCAGATCATTTTTAGGGGTCAAAAGGCAATTTCGAATCATTCGGTGAATACAATTTGTAAATTACTTGTGGCCTATAGCCAGAAAATGCTGCTGAACAAAACCACACAAAATGCAAAAAGTCGCACGCACGCAAGGACAAAAAGTTATATACAGTCGACTTCGGTTATAGTGAACTTCTAGGGACTAACATTTTTGGTTCGCTGTATCAGAGGTTCACTATATCCGATGTAAAAATTAAATAGAATTTCTCCATAATTATTGATTTTATTACTATAGATACAGCAAAATACATTACTAACAGCAACTGCGAATTTCAGTATCTTTATTTGGCCTTAGAAATAACGTTTAATTGTTTATTTTGTATATTTTTCATTAATAATTTCTCTACATTCTTCTCAAGTTCGTGCTTTCTCTATAGTTGGTTCTGCGTTGTCCACAGTCTCTAAATATCGTAATGCAGTCTTGACACCTTTCAATGCCTCTTACACTGTTGGAACATCGACCTACTCTCCGAAGGCCGTGTTACTCGCCTAATAACATAGAAGATCCTATTTGTTCACTACCTTCACCTCAAGAGAGACTTCTTGGATTATGGCCTTTCGCCGACGATATTTTTTCCAAGCTGCCTACTACTGGAATTTGTGTCACTGAAGCGATATATTGTTTTTCCAGAGGGGACGTAATTTCCAGTACGTACTTCCTACGTTCGGTTTAGCCGATGTTCAGTGTTCACTATAACCGAATCTTCTTATGCTTATTTATAATGTTAGTGAAACGGGACCTATTACTTGGACAATAACCGAAAATTCACTGTAACCGGAGTCGACTGTATTCTCGTATAACATGAAAAACACTTAGTATTATATGAAAAACAGTCCTCACCAATACAATAACATAATGTACTATCTACGAATACACAGAACATTTCTTTACCTACCAAGAACATTAAAAAATGTAGCAATTACATTCCGCAACAAGTGGGATGCAGCAAATATTTAATATTTATATTAAATATAATATATTAAATTATATTAAATATAATATTAAATATAAATATTTAATGTCGGGCGGCTTCTTCCTTGGAAGCTAGCTGGCCTATTGCAGCTGTCTCTTAAGCAGTGACGCATTGAGTGTGAGAATTTAGTCTGTACGCGCAGAATGCAGAATAACCGAACAAACATTTGTAAATTTTAATCAAAATGCAAACAGTGTCATTTTCTTTATATTTTGGTCGAGTCCCTTGGCATCTAACAACACCATAGACACACCCTACACGGTCGAAGGCTGCATAGGTTTCTATCAGTGGTATCAATAGAAAACCATTGACATTTCTCACATGACTAGACGATAGCTGAATGGTTTTCTCTCAATTTCTGATCACATTTATTATTAGTAATATAGGTTTTCAATGCGTGCAGAAAATAAATGATAACTATACAGCGTCAGGTCGTGTAAGATTTATCTACAGTTTCGTCAGAAGCAATTCGGAAAAAACACAAAAACAATAAAAAACGTTTCGACTTAAATTAAAAAATACAGATATTTAATTCGCTATTTCTTGTACCTGATGTTATGACTCAGGGGTGGATTTTCGTGACCTGAAACATCGCCATAAATAATCAATAAAGTGCTCTTAAAATGGTTTTTAAAATGCCCCAAATACACAAAAAATTACGTAAAAATGTGATCAAAACCAGTTCGGATGAACATCTGAAGTTATTGGATATACAACATCCATCAAGTAACAATTATGTTACTGACGTAATCAAGGCATCTTCCTTTCGTTCAAGTGAACCCAACTTGCAAAAATTTAGTTTGGACTGTTCTTTATCAGGAAATATCTGTCTTTAGTTTAAAATCAATGAAATTAGCGAAAATGCATTACAAATGTCGGAAAAAGATAAAAAATGACTTATTAGTCGAAATAGACAAAAATGCAAAATATGCAATATAAAAATGGGTTGTTTCCTTTAATATATGCACTAAACGGTATTATTTTAAATTGAAAAGAAAAAATGACATTTCATTAAAGTTCGCCCCTTACTGATGACTATCTTGTACGTTATCACGTCAGTGCGTTATCGCTTGTAACGTCATGGTAGGAAGAAAATCGCTTCATTATTTACGTGTGTCACGTCAGAACTGCCAATTTGTGCTGCTCCACGACTCTCTGACCACACACGTAATAGCAACATTTTTGTGGCTGGAGGACACCAGCAACAGACTAACTCGATAAGCGGAATACCAGGAGAAAACGAGACATTTTCGCACGATACAACTTCTTCTTTGGTCCTATCTTCCATATACGGAGACCCATAACGGGTTTTCTTGGGATAAGTTATTCAGGGTGGTTTCCCGTTGCCTTCCCTGATATGATAATGATGATGATGATGATGATGATGATGATAGGGGGTGAAAGGACGAACACAATACAACCATGCCCAAGGCGGGACTCGAACCCGCGATCTTTCGGTACGAGATCGCTACGACACTACTGCCTTCGCGATCTCGGCCACCGGATCGGCACGATATAACTAGTGAGTGCTAAAAGAGCACGAACATTTTCGCCCATATTTTCGCGCAAAATGTACTCAAATTTTCGAAAAATTGTACACGATTATTTAAAAATCTATAATTAAGGAACAGGTTTCATTGACGATAAAATATTTATCTTTAATCTTTTAATTGTAGGAAGACGTCGAAAAAATTTAGAATTCGAAAAATTAGAATTTTAACGAAAATTAGACTTACACCATTCTCGTAAACGTCCTTTACACTATTCAACAACAAAATTTAATGAAAAACAGAGAAACATTTTTTTGAAAATATTCCAGAAGAAAGAAAAGAAAATGTTCAACACACTAAATGCTAACCCGAGAAATGAAAGAGTTATTTAGTCTTGTAAGAAAAATATTGCCAAATTATCAATAAATAAACGTCGATGAACAATATGAGGGTATCATTTGAGCTTATAACTTTGAAGAGAACATTAAATAAAGAAATTATGAATAAAATATTGGTCTATATTTGCAACATAATTTTAATGATTTACTCAATGACGAAGAACAAAAATTACAAATTTCGAAATACTACAGAAAAATACTTCTTCTATTCACTCCTTGTAATAAATCCATTATTTTAATGCCACTGATGATGGGGGGGGAATATTCCAGAAGCATGTATGCACAATAGTTTAAAATTAAATAACAACAACAATTCTGGTTGTTCTCTTTTATCCTCATTAAATATTTTAATTAATTCCAAAATCAAATCACGAGGTATTTCGGTAATAATAGAGCTTTGTTCGCAATTGAGGGTTCCCTGCGTACACCTGATCCTTCAATTACATTCTTAATAACTGTTTCGCCGGTCTCGACTCGCCCAGACACCCTTCGTAATCATCTGCAAGAGATAAATTTCCCATTCTTAATTAATTAATGAACCTTTATCTGCCTAGTGTGCTCATAGGGGCATGCTGTCCAACGCTGTACACATGTGATAGTTCACACTTTCACATTACAAGTTGGAGACATAAAATCAGCACTTCATGTTTCCCCATCTCATTCAAAAAGGTGTCACCATGAGCATTTCAAAATTTTTAAAAAAATATAATTTTTAAAATTATGAAATGGTATAATGAATATGTGTTGCAGGTTAAAGTAGGGTACACGGTACATCCTTAGAGAAACGTGACGGGGGAGGGGGAGGGGAGGAGGAGCAGGAGGGGGGAGTCTCTTCAAGCTCTCCCTCAAATTATGCTATGCGCCCTGATAGAAACGAATAAAACTTACGGATAGACTATTTCAATTGCTCGCCATTCGTAAACTTTGCTCCCGCCGCATTGTAACGCCAATTTACTTTCAAAGGCATGTTTTCTCGCTTCGCTCGCCAGGATCCAAGTCACGGCTAGGCTCGGGCCTTCGGCCCATGTGTCCACTAGAAATATCTTTGAGAGGTTATCCACCACATAGTTACCAATTCACTTTTATAAGAAAGCACTTGACAAGAAAGACTCCAGAATTCAAACTGCGCAGTTACAAACATTGTAAAGAAAGAACACAACAACCTTTGTTTATCACACCATACCCCACCACCATGATCGCAGCACAATTTCGTAATGGAGCTTGGAAAAGATACAAGGATAAAACAGCCTTCCCTAACTTATGACGTCACGTTCACGACCTTTTACGAACCCCTCGCCCCACCACGATGGATTTCGCCTTCGCCGGAGCGGCGCGAAGTGCCAGTTGAAACGATTTCCTTAAGTTGTACCGTATACTAGGCTTCAGCCATTTTACAAAATATTTCAGGCAGATCAGGGTTAATTATCGTTTATTAATATATGTTATTTATTAATAATTAATAATGTATTACTAATAATTGAAAATTATTATTAATAATTGCCAATAAATAATTTAGTTATGATCAATATTTTAGTAATATTATTTTTCTTATCGTTTAATTGGTTAAACGACAAGAATAATCTTATCGCTATTGGTTTAAATAGAAAATAATTTTTATTTCTGAGATTTATCCACATCTGTTACAACATGATTCCTTTAAACAAATTAATTTTTGCATTAAAAAACTGTTGTTTTTAGAAGCTCTTTCCAATTAATTTTTAATTTAACTTTTTTATTTCCATGTAATATTGCAAACTTTTGTTGGTTTTTGTCAGGTTTTTCAACGAACACTAGATCTGCACCATTCTCTTAAATGTTATTCACATAGTACAACAAATTTTTAATATAAAACTATGGAGCAATTTTTTTTTAAATTTTGAAAATGACTCAGGGGATAATTGTAAAGTACCCTTCAAACTTGAAATATGGGTTTCAAATTTAAGGGGCCGTGACATCAGCCACACCGATTGAGGAATATCAATTTTGGAGAAAATCGGCTAACGGTTTAGCCACTAGCGTTATTCACACACCGACAGACGTTTTGCCGTCATTCGATTTTTCGGCATTAAGAACTCACAAAGTATGAATTTTGGATACTAAGTGATAGAGAATTTAGCAACTGGATTTATCTACTTTTTCCAGGATCCTATAATAAGTTTTTCTGCCGAAAATTCACCGGTTTTTCGCGCAGGATTACATAACTTTCTCTCTACTCTGTAAAGGGAAAGTAAAAATGATGTGCATAACTCAAACAAATCTACACCTTGTTATCCAAAATGAGATATGTACCACTTGCAAATAAATACTAACTTGAATTAATCTTTGTTTTGTACTCTAGCACATCAGAATATATTTTATAAATTTTTATCTACAACAAGAATATAATTGACAACTCACAGTTAACGTTCCAAATTCCACTAGCTCCTTAGACTCACTCGCTAATAAACCATTCACAGTTATAATAAACCACGCACAATTTGCCAATAAATGTTCCAGATTGCTTCACTAAAGAAGAGTATTTGGCCCTTGATGACAATGCCCGAATACAGCTATCAGCGTGGTACAATTCTACCGCTCACAAAGCCTATTCATTACACATCAGTATTGGTTTCACTACCTGCAGGTTATTCTTTTTCCATAGACTTCGACCTCCAATCATCTCTACAAATGAACATCGTACGTGCAAAATGGTAGAAATTCAGCTGAACGATGTTTCGTAACGGTTTATTCAAGCACGAAATAGTATCACTTTGTAATTTTTTGAAACCCACTCGCTGATCACTAGGCGATAAATGAGAACTATCAATAGTACTAAACTTACTTTTTTGTACTCGTCTTTAAAGGGTTGTCCACGTCACAGCTTTGAACTCAAAACTCAAACTATCGGTAACACCTGCATTATTTTCGAAGTATGTAAACACTATAGAAGTAAAGTATATTATAACGCACAGTATATTATTTTCTCTTTATTCGACGTGGCTTGTAATGCTACGAGAAAAGATGCCCATTTTTCTACAATGCCCTCCAGATATCACGTGAAAATCACAAATATTTCATAATTGATATTAGGAACCACTGCCCAGCAGATTGTGACTATTTCTATCTACCACAGAGTGCTGAACAAAGAGTGATCAGAAAGTGTGCGAGAAGTACCTGAAGAACGATCTAAGCTTATATAAGGAACACTGTTTATCTAATATTTATGAAAATACGAATTAAGTATAAAACAAATTCACAATGCATCACTAAAATATATCAACTCTCGGTTGAGCATATTAAACCACCTGCAAACGATGCTGTTCCTACGCGTTGTTTCGTGCGCGTGTTACAAGCGACGTTTTGAAACTGAAACAGCGACCTTCCGTTCATGTAGCTGGAGAGCGAGGCTTGAACCAGGGCCCTATAACTCCCATATAACGTGGTGGAGACCATTACGGTGGCGCGCTCTTCTACATCACCTTCTTTACAGGAACTAAAACACGAACTGCTGCCAACGATACTTTCAACGTGCGTGACTGCTGCATGAGTTCGCGGGTCGCAAGCAGGCTCATAATGTTACAAAAGATAACGCCTACGTTCGCGTTGTCTTTAGAGGTTTCTTACAAGTAGAGATTATGAATAATTGTACATTTAGAAGACAAACTTTTCGTATTTCTCACAAATTAGCCAATTTGTGTGTGGGAAAGTTGGCGAGCCTAACCTGCAGCTGCACCCGGCGACACTAGCGCTTCCTATAGTAGCAACCTCGAGCTTTGTCCCCGATTTTGATGGAGAGTTGCCGGGCCCTGGCTTGAACCTACTGGAGACGTTACGATAGACTCGCTGATACACCTTTTGTTTTCGTTCATTTTTCTCGTCTGGTTCTGACCCGTGAATCTACGAATCAATGAGTAGAAAGCAGAGCGGTTCGATTCTCGTTCTACAACTGATGGCAATACAAAGTGAAAGCAGAGGAGGTGAAACGCAGACAATTCACGTAAAATAACAGGATCACATAAATGCATTTTATTTAAAACAGTATGAATATAACAAGGAGAGATTAAGAATAAACGGCCCTTTCTGATTTTTTAACTAAATAATTTCAATTTTCAATTTAATGGTCAAGATTAATGTTTAGTTAATATCTCGTAATACATAAAAAGTTAGATATTCATATTGCAAAAAATCGATCACGAATTTTTTACTCGCAGATGCATTGAAATCATAAAAGTCACGTTTTTTCTTTAGGCATCATCCACAATGTCCTAGAGGTAATCGGCTAAGATATGTGCGAATCGTTCGGCAACTGTCGAGAGGAATCGCATTATCTACTGATCAGCTCTGTAGGGGCGTTAAGTTACCCAAATCGCGTTTTATTGGTTAAAAATAAAAAGAATCACTTTTTAGAGACATTTCTTAGAATCCTCTGGATGGATCTGCAAAAACAATCCAGATGTCTCCCAACAGCGGGGCACCGCCCCAGCCAAGACAAGATCTCTGCTCCTGACATGTCTCTCAGCATGTGTGGTAGTGTAGTGCATGTCAGTGTAAGTGTGTGTGTGTAAAGGGGGAAACGACAAAGAAAGAAAAGGAATAATCCTGAGTGGCCCATGACCCTTTTGGGTGGGTACTGCTCCGGCATTCAATTGGTGTTGATCGAAAACTACCGGTCAGAGCAGCTGGCCACTAAAATTCTCCTCCAGACAGCGACTGAATTCGACCTAGCAATGTGGCGAATGCTGAAACTCCAGCCTCCGTCAGCCCTCGAATCCTCGAACCTCCTGGTCATAGGCACTGCAATAACATCAATTGAAACCCTGAGCCACCTCTCCCGGTGAAAATTTAGCACGTTTGCGCTGATCTACTTTTCGAATTCAGCATCGTCAACTTACTCATCCGGTGCCCCACAAACAATTTCTTCGTGTAAGTATTCCACGTAACGACATAAAGACGTGAAGCTCGGAAGCTCGCGGTAGTTTTCCTTCGACCAGTGTCAAGGTCGTTGAATCCTGGATAACGCTGGTTTTGCTCGTGTCATCCAATCCTAATCCATTGTGGCGACACTCTGCAAAACCGTTGCGCTTGGTCAAATAATTACACCGCTCCGGGTAACTGGCTGGTACACTGCCACTGCACGACCGTAGAACGTGTTGGGCGTTAGGTGGCAACTTGGTTGCTTTCCCAGGGAATTAAAGGGGAACTATTAATTTTTTACGAGCTTGTCTTGTTACTTTGAATTTCGGAAGGAATCCGGTACAAGTTTCCTATATCGGTTTTGTTAGTACAGTGTTCGAGAAAGCACTTTTTAAACAGAAACAATCAATACCCAGAGGCGCCTAAAGAAAGTAAAAGGGCAGTAGATTTTCGATTTATTACTGATTAGTGTTTTCTTGCGCGTCAACTGCTAAGGTCATTAGTCCCGTAACTGTAATGCAGGTTTTCCTCCGTGGCGGTGAACTTCCGCTGGATGGTGAGATCCAACACCGAACAACCGGCGGCTAGCAGGGTTTTCCCTCAACCAGGTATCTCTCACCAGCGGGGCACCGCTCCGGCTGGGACAAGCTCTAAGTTCCCGACCGGACTCCTGGTATGTGCGGTGAATGTGAGTGTGTGTGTGTGCGAGTAAGTAAGAGGATAGGACAAGAAAAAGGAAGGAAATACCGCGTGCGATCCGTGGCTCATTTGTTAGCGTTCTGCTCCGGCATTCGTCTGACGTTGATCGGAGTATCCATGGAAAACTACCGATCACAGTAGCCGGCCCCTAGAATTCTCCTCCAGGCAGAACTCAACTAAGCTATGCAGCTCGTGTCAAAAATCCTGCCCCAGTGGGACTCGACCCTAGAACCTCACGGTTACAGACACTGCAGTGGCATTAGTGGCGATGGTGGCGATGGTGTAACGGTTAGCGTACCGGACTGTTATACCCAAGCTCGCGGGTTCAAACCCGATCGAAGACGTGGATTTTTCAGGGCGAAAAAATCCTTCGTACGCCTTCCTTCGGATGGGAAGTAAAGCCGGCTGTCCCATGTTAGTAGATTTACTTGCATGTAAAAGATCCTCAATCCTAAATGACGCCTCTGAGCTAAATTCAAATCGCCTGTTTCTCGCCCAAGAAATACCTCCTTTCTCTGCTAGTTGGTGAAAGGAGCGTAGCGAAATTTACGTGGTTAGACGGGAGAGCAGGCCTAATGGCCTGAGTCTCGCCACGTAAAATAAGGCATCAATTCAATTCAATTCAATATTAGTTGATGCCCTGAGCCTCTTCTTCCGGTAAGTAGATCGTCAAGGATTCCTTATCTCAAACAAAACTTCCACCACCCCTACATATACTCTCTTCTTCAAGGAACAGTCATAACTTGCAACAAGTAATTTGAATTAGGAGTGAATTATTTATTTATTATAATAACACACATATTGTAAAAATAACTCCTTGCCAAAACAAAGATGAAAAAAATCCAACGGGTTCACTTCTCTACTCATTGACATGTGGCTGTTAAGGAATAAATACTAACTGAACTGATACAATGAACGGATAAGGAAAATGAAATATGTTTCACATAACGTAAAATATCCTTATTCATAAACACATGCGAAATGTTTGATAAACTAATGATGTATCAAGTATACAACTACAAACCTAGTCCTTTTCGTAATTTAGGAGGCACAGACAAATCTTAAACTAACGAGTTTGAATTTAAGACGAGAACATAAAACAACTACAATATTAATTATTATTATTATTATTATTATTATTATTATTATTATTATTATTACTACTAATATAGTAGTCGGCCCAATGGCGCAGACGGTTGTGACGGTCTGTTCCGAGGAGGCAGCAGATACCAGTCCTGCGAAGATATGGCCGTATTTGTGATTGTCCCTTCACCCCTCATCATCATCATATCATTTCATAATTCACACTTCAAGCCGTAACAACCTTGTCGTCTTGAGGTATACCGTTGAAAAGCAAATCCTGGTAGAATTACACACGATAATCGTGTAGCGTGGTAAGTAATGACCTATACGCCAATAATAATAATAATAATAATAATATTAATAATAATAATAATAAAGTATATAATACGTTTATTCATGTACCATATCTTACACTTTCTTTCTGTGTTCAAATTGTGTAATATGCAAGTAAACTGCGTGAAGAATTTTGCAAGACATTTGATTGTGTTCTGAGAATGACCAGGAAAGCCATCGTGAAGACATCGTCTGAAATTTGCTTCACCGCCGATTGAAGTAATTTCATGACGAACATAAAATAGGCAAGAAACAGCCGACTTGTATGCGCTGACGTGATTACTTCCAAGAAATGGCAGAACGACGACAGAAATAAGCAGAAGTCTCGAATGAAAAACAAGGCGCATCGCAAATCAGAGAAAGGTCACGGCCAGGAAAATGTTTTATGAAGAATGCTTTAGAGTTAACGCCGTATTAAAGATAGCTTATTAATGCTCAGCAATCACATTGTGAGTGATCAGAGAAGGGCTGCATTTGATCTAAATTAGGTCTGGAAATGTGAGTCTCTAAAATGTTCCAAAGTTACTTTATTTTTTATAAAAAAAAGTGCACTAGAGCAGACGCCGTATCAAAAATATCGTATTAATACACAGTAATTAAACAGTGAACGATCAGTTAATAGTCGCGTTGTATTTGACCTCTATTGGGCTGAAAGTGGTAATCTATCTTGCTGCTAAAAGTACGTATTTTCATATTTTTCATGGAAACCGGTAGATGCACCAAAGCTAAAAATTTGAAAAATTTGGAAAAAATGTAAATGGTCCCGACCTACAGCATGTTGGTTTGCGAGGATTTTTCAATCCAGGTATCTTCCCCAGAGGAGCACCGCCCCTGCCGTAACTCCCGGCATGTGTGATAGTGTAGTGCATGTAAGTGTACGTGTGTGTAAGTAAGGGGTGAGGATAGGACAAGGAAGGGGAAGGAAAGATTGCGCGCGGTCCGTGGCCCATTTGTTTGGGTACTGTTCTGGCATTCGCCAAGCGTTTATCGGATAAACCACTAAAAACCACCGATCAGTGCAACCAGACGCAAGAATTCTTGTCCAGTTTCATCGGACATATAAAACTGCGTATTCCTTTGGTATTCTGGTTCTTGAGTACCAAGTGAGTCAGCTCACCATTTCTCATATCCAATCTTCAAATGAACACCCACGCTTAAGCTATTACGAGGTGCGTTCAAAAAATACTTTTCAAAAAATAGAAAAAAGGTTAATGAAAAAACTTTATTGTAGCACATACAACGCATATTGTATTATTTTCCACACAAATGATCATGAGATTTGAGACATTTGTCATACCGTGAGATCAACATTTTATAAGCGTGTCTCGTAGCAATCTGCCGCTTGTGATAGGTACCACGTCTTAAGTCATCTTCAACTCTGCCTCTGTGACACGCGTTATGATGACCGGGCAGAAGCGACTTGTAATGCTTAGTGGCTGACTGGGAAAGCCGAGGTAGCTGCAGCGAGTGCCGACTCAGCGCCTCGGTGGAAAGGGACGCGGGTTCGAGTACCGATGTGGACATGGTTGTTTTTCCCTTGTCTTTCGCGAATGCCTTGTGACTCTGCACACCCCAGGCCAAGAAGCCCATATGTGTCAAGTGTAAAGGTTAATATGTGACCCCGTGAGTAACTTAGGGGGCGGATAGTCGAAATCCATATCCCCTGAAGCTGGAAAAGGCCTGGAGAAAAAATTATTGTATTGTATATTTAACCTATTATTCTTATCTTGTTGTTTGTATTTTATTTTTGTTTCTTGGTTTGTATTACTTCTCTTTTTTATTAAACTCAGGACGCTCAGTGCAGTTGTTGTCTTATAGCACGATAACTCTTTACCACGCGGCTCGACCCACGACGGATCCTCTGCAACAGTTCCTCTGGGAGCTGTTTGATCATCCAAACTATAGTCCGAACGTCACCCTTCCTCCCAGGGTTTTCCAATTTTTCTTACACCTCAAGAAATTCCTGTCCGGACAGTATTATGGATATGTGCGTGCAAAGTGAGGCAGAATTGTAGCAGCTGCGATTGGTTGATTGATTATTTCGAGTTTGGGGGACCGTCAACTATCAAGGCCGGTCCGGATGGCCGAGATTGCTAAGGCAGTAGTGTCGCAGCGATCTCGAACCGAAGGATCGCGGGTTCGAGTCCCGCCTCGGGCATGGTTGTATTGTGTTAGTCCTTTCACCCCCTAACATCATATCGTGTCATCCTCACAGGTTATCATAACGTTACAAGCAATAGTGGTCGCTAATGGCCTAGAAGTTCATGCGACCTGAAATTAAAAAAAACAAAACTATTAAGGTCATTAGTTCTGTAATTATTTCATCACGGGAAATGGCGGTGTTCCACTGGATGGTGAGTTTCGGCGAAGACCAACACAGTGTGTTGCGAGGTTTTCTCCAGCGGAGTCCCGTCCCAGCTGGCGCACGCTCGAAGCTCCCGGCTGGTCTCCCGACATGTGTGCTAATGCGTGCTCGTAACTGGGTGAGGATAGTGCAAGGAACAGGAAGGAAAGCTCGCGACCGGTCTCCAGGCATGTGTGCTTGTGTAGTACGTGGTAGTGTGTGTGTGTGTGTGTGTGTAAGGGGTGAGGTTAGAACAAGGAAGAGGAAGACGAGATAGCGCGCGGTCCGTGGCCCGTTTGTTAAGTTACTGTCCCGGCATTCTTCTGTTGTTGATCGGAGAAATCACGGGAAACAACCGATTGGAACAGACGGCCTCTAGAAATCTACACAAGACAGCGACTAAATTCGATCTAGCTAACACGCTAGTGTCGCAAATCCTGACACCGTCGGGACTCGAACCTTTGAATCTCTCGATCAGAGGCACTGCAGTGGCATCAGTTGATTCCCTGAGCCATCTGAGCGGCTGTAGAAGCTGGGAAGAGGAAGGACAATTCGTAAAGATACCCCAGGCTTAAAAGATCAGAAAATTAACTAGTATACTGAACCCTGTCATTCTGGCGCATCACTAGTTTATCACAGAACGAGTAGGATTTTATTGTTGGCCTAAATTTAATGAAAATGTTTCCGTAAACGTGTTTGACAAGCTACATACCGAATGCGGTTCAGTAACATTACTATTTCAGCGTCTCGTTTTGCTATACGATTACAACTGAAAAGGTCGATTTTTATATACAAGTGACGGTACTTCTGATTCTCATCTGGAAGTGTGCTTCCTTCTCCCATCCAAAGACAACCACTTTCGTCGTTTCGGTGCTCCTTTAGTCTTCCCTTGGTGGTTAGTCTATCCAAACCGTTTGTGTGGACACAAATACCAGAGTGTTTAAAAAATGGCCCAATTTGTTGTGGTTTGAGCTTTACAGTGCTCTCGCCAATAATTGACACAATTTTTGTGTAGATCTGGTCGGTATTATTAAATGTTCATTGGTTTATGCGTAAAATTATTTGATGAAAACACATGTTTGATTCCAATGTTTTTTATAAAACTCCTAATTTCACCGCGAGCATCCTAAATCTATAATTAATCCGTGTGTATCCTAAATCCTAAATTGTATAAAAGTTACGTTTTACAAAAAAGGAATGTAGAAAATATTACTGTGTGCGGAAGGTATTTCTCCATAAAACTAGTAAAAATCCTACTTTATATATGAATAAATTTCCGACAAAATTTGTAGAATAGTTATGTAATGTGTTATTTTAAAATCTAAGAATCATTACTTTATTTTCGAAGTAGTTTAACGGAAATGTTGCTTTATGTGGAAATTTGAACTAGAATAGTTATTTATAATATTAGTGTTAATATTATACTTTATTTTGCGTATAGAAAATGTTGCACCAGGAGGCTAATAGGCCGAATGACATAAACCTGGGAGTAAAATAAAATCAGTATTACGTGTGCCATTAATTACTTTTTAGACAGCCTTTCTGACTTTACTTTTATTTTAACTCAAGTTCACAAATCACTTAATTGGGTACCTTATTACATTAAAAGTAGTAGCTGACCACACGAAAGTATTTCATTTTTTCAGTTGTTTTCATAGTTTTATCTGAATACTTAAGCATTGCATCACTTGGTCTCCTAGTGGTAAAAATTGGAACGTTTTGCAGGTTGGTGCATCTCATAAAAGGTAACACTTTTACTAGTGGCTGTTTAAAAAATTATTTACGTATCTGGATGAGCAGACTCTCGTTAAATAAATGGCGACACATCAAAGGCAGATTCATTCTGGGCGATGACATGAACTTCCTTTTATGTAATTCGCTGCCTTAGGTACAAGATAAGGATTTCCTTATTACAAAGCACACGTGTGCGCAAATGATTGTGCGAAATTCTTTTGAAGAAAGATATGTAATGTGTTATTTTAAAATCTAAGAATCATTACTTTATTTTAGAAGTAGTTAAGCGGAAATATTGGTTTATGTGGAAATTTGAACAAGAAATTTTGGAAAAACTGAAAATAAAAATAAAATAATTCAAATCACAAGTCGAAATTTTCACTCACAGTAAATTTTCTCAATCACCCCTCAGAATACCGAAAGTATATCTTCATAACACGCAACAAAGACTTCAGAAGTACGGCTTATAACATCTACTCTGTTATAAATGAGGCCAATGGAAAATCAATCGGACTATATCCGTTTCTCTATAGATCATTGATCACTTGAACTCTCAAACTCTGCTTTGCCTCCCCAATATGGTTTGCAGCATCCCATACTAATCCCAATCACCTTCAAACATTTCAAAATGAATTTCTCCGTAAAATTACGAACATCCCTTGGCCTGTCAGCTCCCTTCCGCGCCGGATGTAACACACATTCCGCTAGGAAAAATATCCTCTCGTTTCCAAGAATTAAGAACCCCTCCCCCATGATGTCATAAAGTAATAATTCTCTTTCGATATCACTAACGCGAATCAAGAGACACACAAAAAGCAAATACATAAAAAAGTACAGGAGCCCAATTGGGTTCACACCAAATATTAATTGTGTAACAAATATTGTGTGTATTGTTCTTTAAAACCATCACATGCCTTAGGGGTAACCAATAAACAAAATAAAAGTTGTACTGCTAGATACTACATTTAATTGAAAACCACCCATCAAATCAATGGTAGTAAAAAACTACGAAGTACTATAAAAATTTTATCAATAATAAAAGATAAATCTGCACTAAACGCTGATTACGAGGTAATTATCTATAAATCAATCATAATACCATCGCTCACATATGCTTGCCTCATCTGGAAGAATGAACTAACATGAATACAATAGAAGTAGCAGAAAATATTTTTTTCAGAAAAAATATAAAAGCTGCGTGGTTTGTAACATTCCATGCAACACCAAAACGAACTCAATATAACACCAATTAATAAATTAACTAACCATTTGACTCATATATTCTTCACACGCACACAATCTCTCAGTGAATCCCGCCATAAAGTCTAAGAATTATGCTTACTATATGGCTTTACTCTCAAAGCGCTCTTTAGCGTTACTCTCAAAGTCTGCGCATGCGATTTTTGATTGATTGGTAATTCCGGGTACGTCAACTGCTAAGGTCATTAGTTCTGTAAGTATAGTGCATGTTTGTGTTCGGGATGTAGGGAAAATCATCCCTCACCAAAGGGCGAAAACCGGCGACCTACCGTTAGCATGCGGAGATTTTCCCCTACCAGGTATCTCTCACCAGTGGATCACCGGCTCTGCCGGGACAAGCTCTAAGCTCCCGATCGGTCTCCCGGCACGTGTGGTAATGTAGTGCATGTAAGTGTGTGTGTGTGTGTGTGTGTGTGTGTGTGTGTGTAAGGGGAGAGGATAGGGCAAGAAAGAGTAAGGAAAAATCGGGCGGTGTCCATGGCCCGTTTGTTAGAGTTCTGCTCCGGCATTCGCCTGGTGTTGATCCGAGAAACCACGGAAAACTACCGATCAGAGCAGCCGACCGCTAGAATTCCCCTCCAGACAGCGGCGGAATTCGATCAAACTAACTAGCTAGTGTCGAAAAAGAAACAACCTGCCACCGTCGGGACTCGAAACTACGACCTCCCGATCGCAGGCACCGCAGGCACATCAGTTGGCGCCCCGTGCCAACTAAGGCGGTTGCGCATGCGCGATTACGCGTGCGCGTGACACCGCGTGCGGGGGCGAGGGAGAGGGAGATGGCGAGGGGTCGCGGGGAATGTGGGACGAGATGGGAGAAATTCGCTTACATAAAAACGAGCTGCGCAAGGACACGGAGGCAGCCACAGCGCAGGCGCCGCCGTAATGTTAATCTCCACAATAGCGATTTCCCTTCTGGGGGAGGACCTTCGTCACACCGGAATTATTCATTTTTCTTGTTTGTTTTTTTAATTTATTTTTTTACATTCTCGAATATGAATGGGTAAAAATCAGATCGGTATAAGTGATATTTCTAAAATTCTGAGAAAAACTGCTGTACATTAGGCTGTATTTGCAATGTGTGTATTTAAGGCTATATTGACAATGCATTTTCGTGGTTTGAATGAACAAATGAAATGCCATGGTTTAAAAGATGAAACAAAGATCCATGATTTCGATATTGACTTAAATAAACACATTTCTCTGAATTTATAAAATGTCACTTTTATCGTTCTGGTTTTCACCAATTCATATGCCATCTGGGGAAAGTTGTGTAGAGTTGCGAAGAAGCGTGTCGATATTTTGGTGAGAAAACATACCGCAGGTCCCGACAGTGTAAATGGGGTATTTCTTTCTTTTTTTCGGATACGCAGAATAGCAAAAATAATTTTCTTGGAAATCTCACACTGCTTTCGGTGGTTCAGAGCGTTAACTGATGTCACTGCAGTGCCCATGAACGGGTGATCTTGAATTTCGGTGCGTGGCTGGAATTTCGATACTAGCCACAAAGGTAGGTCGAATTCAGCTGCCGTCTATAGGAGAGTTTTAGTAGCCGACTAACTGGTCGGTAATTTTTCGTGGTTTCCGCGATCAACACTAGGCAAATGGCGGAGCAGTACCCTAACAAACGGGCCACGGACCGCGCGCGATCTTTCCTTCCTCTTCCTTGTCCTATCCTCTCCCCTTACACTAGCATGCACCACACTCCACACATGGCGGGAGACCGGTGGGGAGCTTAGAGCTTTTCCCGGCTGTGATGGTGAAGATCAACACCAGGCGAATGCCGGAGCAGTACCCTAACAAACGGGCCACGGATCGCGTGCGACCTTTCCTTCGTCTTCCTTGCCTTTCCTCAGCCCTGATAGACGGGGAGCCAGCAAGAAAATCCACGTATGAAAAGCTGAAAGCAAAAACGTTTGAGAAGTTAGCCAGTGTTGTTTGGAACAGGAAAACGCAAGTATATCGGCCTGTAGGGGTCAGCGTTGCGCTGCACAATTTTTTGAATGTGTCGAAAAAAACTATACCTTTTGGGAATGAGTACAAAACTAATTCTTGTTGAATATTGTTAGTTAGATAGCCAAAATGTGAAGGACTTGTATGCCCTACAGATGTGGAGTCTCAAACTGTATGCCATATTCAATTCAAAGTGTCTTTTTTTCACGGTAGAATATTTTTCATTGCCGATAATTATCACGCCAATATTTTTGCTTGATACTTATCACATTGATTTTAATATTGCATCACACAACATAAATGTGTAAAGGTAACGTACACTTCTGGAGTAAGTTTTTGTCGTTCAGAGAGTTTTGTGCTCTTATATCACGACACAAGCCCCTATATTACTTAAATCGAGTTTGCGACGCAAGAACTGCACAGGATTTACCAACTAATTCTAACGTCTCTTCGTGTGCTGAAATCGAAAAGAGCTAAGTTCTTTTCGTTTACGTCTTCTCAATGAAGTTACTACTCATAAATTGAACGTTATATGCGCCAAATGCTATCACGTACAATTATACAAAAGTTTAACTTCGACTTTTACTACATCGGAACACCGCCTTTTCTTCCGACCCCCTTCCGCGTTATACATCCGTCTGTCTGAGTTCTTTATCTTGCGCGCTTATCAGCTGTCTCTTCCTGCGCAAGACCCTCCACAAACGTGTCTCTTCTTCCCTCCTAGTTTTTTAGATTAGATTTATTAATAATTCTGCAATTAAGTTGGAGAACTTGGTGGCAGAATACACTTACGTCACGTTACAGATTTTAACTACTTTACCAAATCTACAAACTTTACAAATTAACGTGAACATTTCACCGTGCAATCTTTCATAACACCCCACTCACCACTCTTCACCACTGCGAAACACCGTGCTGTAATGACTTTCTTACACACTCGTTTCTCTCAGTTTCACAACGTCACTGCACTTCACGCCACTGAACTGCACATAATTAATAATAAATAATGACAATAATAACAATAATAATACTTATTTACGTAGAATACATAGTTACTGAATAATATTAAATATTTTTATTACACACATATCAACATTCAGGAAGTTAATTTATTTTTAAATTTGCCCAGGCTTTGGGGAAAGGGATCAAAGATTGTCACAGGCAAACCGTTCCAGTCTCTAATAGATCGATTTGCGAATGAATCGGCACATATCATTCGATATCTCGCACACGATCTTATTTCTGATTGGACCTTCGTAATTTTACACTGGATTTGTTTATTCCTTGGTACCTTGTTTATAATACTTCTCGTAACTTAATTCCGCACCCACGGAAATTGCTCACGTGTCCTTCAATGAATTTAATTAATAAATTTTTCTTTCTTTTCCCGGTTATCACTTGTGTAGACATTCCCTTGTAATGTTATTAATTACGATTCCCACTTCGTTTATCATTTGTCTCTCATTGTTGTGGTTGTTCATATTTATATTTAATATGCTTTTCCTGTTCTTATTTATCTATTCGTGTGATAACCCAACACACATCGATATGTGGCGATTCCGCCTGTGAGTGCATGTCCTTCTTCTTGATGATTGATTGACTGATTTATGTTTTCGGTCGCGTCAACTGCTGAAGTCATTAGCCCCGTATGCGCAGTGAATGTCTTACCACGGGAGGTCGTGGTGGTCTCCCGCAATATGAATTGAATTGAATTGAATTTGCCTTATTTTACGTGGCGAGACTCGGGCCATCAGGCCCGCTCTTCCGTCTGACCACGCAAATTTCGCTGCGCTCCTTTCATCAACTAGCAGACAAAGGAGGTATTTCTTGGGCGAGAAACAGGCGATTTTGAATTTAGCTCAGAGGCGTCATTTAGGCATGGGGATCGTTTACATGCAAGTAAATCTACTAACATGGGACAGCCGGCTTTACTTCCCCTCCGAAGGATTTTTTCGCCCTTAAAAATCCACGGCTTCGATAGGGTTTGAACCCGCCAATTTGGGTATACGAGTCCGGTACGCTAATCGTTACACCATCGCCGCCGCCGCACTATGATGTGAGATCCGTCGCCTACATCGGCTTACGGCGATTTTCCACAACGAGGTATCTCCCTCCAGCAGGACACCGCCCCAGTAGGGAAAGGGTCTATGTGTGGTAGTGCATGTAAGTGTGTGTAAGTAAGGGATGATAGGACAAGAAAGAGGAAAGAACGATCGCGCGCGGTTCGTGGCTCATTTGTTTCAAAAAGTTTCTACTTCAAAAGTTTTTTTTTATTGATTGTTTTGTTTCCGAGAGCGTCAACTGAGGCTGTGAGACATAACACATAGTGCTATGAGTGTTGTGTATGCTACATCACGGGAAAGGGCGGTGTCTCTAAACAGAATGTGAGATCCGGGACCGACCTATACAGCGGTTGACCGATTGATTGGTGATACCGGCAGATCAACTGCTAAGATCATTTGTCCCGCAAGTGTAGTGCATTTTTACTTCGTTGGAAATATATTAAACAAAAGCCACAGGATCAGCTCCGAAGTAGTCGTAATGTCGCTTCCTAGACGTTATAATTAAATGCCATTATTTGTCACGATATATATTTGATGCTTCATTTTGTAAGTTGTAAAGAAATGAAAATGTTGAAAAGGCACGAAATCACAAACATCTGTACAACGAGTACCAAACGAATAGCTAAGTTAATTCTAATAAGTAATAGCTAGTTAGAATAGCAGTTAAGCAAATAGCACCATCAGTGGAAACGATGTCTCTGGGCGTTCTAGTGTTGGGAAATCTGATAGTTCAATAGAATCGACTTTCTTTGCACAATTACCTGTTCTGGATCTCCTAGGAGGCACGTACAGTTGTGCTGTATCTTGCAACCGTGATGGCTCAGCGTCTAAGCCTCAACTGAATGGTGCACAAGCGTTAAACGTCTGAAAGGCATAGAGCGCCAAACAGCACGAATGAACTAATCCTTGCCTAAAAGATACAGCACGTATTTGTCTTAACAAGTTCCCTGTCTCTATGAAAACAAAAAAGTATATCCGCACGCCCAAACGACTTTATAATAATAATTTCATTGTAATATTCTTAAAAATTAAAATATTTTTTTTTGTCCGTACCGGTGTGGATCTAAATTATATGACCGTCCTAGCAAGTCCAAACCGCAAACTGTGCAGTTTCGGGTGTTCCGTAAAAACATTTTCCATTGCAGTTGTAAACGACTGTGGCCCACATGTGGTTCACGGACGTGTCAAAACCACCGTGTTAGGTTTTGTGAACCACATAAGGCTCACACGACAGTCCACTATCTGTCAAACTTCCAAGTCTAAATTTTTTCGAAATTATTCTACTAATTTGATATTCGAGCTAGATTTTTTTGTCATCTATTTCCTCTCAGTATTGTTGTATGTACACTCTTTCCAAATATGAATAGTTTTTTACGTAATTTCGTGATTTTCAAGTGATGGCTGAAACGTGACTAAGGTGAAATTGCATTTTACGTAACTTATCAATAATATAAAAAAAGTGATTTTGCAGTACTGCTGGTGAGTTATAGAACTATTTTCCGGATATATTCGGAGAACTCATTTTCACGGCAAAACATACATTACATTCTTGAGAAATGAAATAAATGTTACAATATTGTGTGTATTGTGCTTCTCTGGTGTAAAAATTATTGTATATTTATGTAAAGTGCTACTGTAAACTAAACGTAGCTTTCTGTAACTTTCCTCAAATAACTTCACTTTTTTCGCCTACTTCTTCTGCGTCCTTTCCTTCGCTTTTTTTCTCTTCCCTCTCCCTCACAAACTTTATAATTTATACTTTCTGACCCCTTCCCCTGTACGTCTTTTCTTTTCTCTTTCACGAAACTTCCCTTTCACTACTCAGTATAACATACTCAGTTCTATTAATGTTCGGCCCTAAGCCGCCATCCTGATTGAGGTTTTTCTGGGTTTACTCAATCGCTTAAGGCGTATGCCGGGATGGTCCCTAGATTTGTTCTCCCAGACGTAAATGTACAGCTTGTCCTCCCCTCTTAAAATGTTACTACTCTAAATGTATGTAAATTCAGTGGTTAGGCGGAAGAGGAGGCTCTATGGCCTGAGCCTCGCCATTAATAAAGACATTATTATTATTATTATTATTATTATTATTATTATTATTATTATTATTATTAATATTAAAATATCAAAAAATCGCCGGCTTATGTGGCTCACAGTATCAATTGATGTTACTGCAGTGCTTTTGTCCGGGAGGTCCTAGAATTTGAGTGCCGGTGGTGGCAGGATTTTCCGCACTAGCTTGTCAGCGAGGTTGAATTCAGCCGCAGTCTGGAGACGAACTCTATCGGCCGGCTGCTCTGATCGGTAGTATTCCGTGGTTTCTCCGATCAACACCAGGCGAATGCCGGAGAAGAACTTTAACGAACGAGCAACGGACCGTGCGCGATCTTTCCTTTCTCTTCCTTGTTCTATCCTCATCTCTTACTTACTCTCACGCACTAACACTTACATGCAATTCATTTTTGCGCCTCCATCTCCGGATGGAAATTCTGAGTAGGTCCGTGGTTACATCAGATACATCCCGATGCCGTGCTCGGTCACATTAAAATACGCATAAACAGCCATCTTCAATAAAGACACAGACGTATCTCGCGAGTTCCTCCTCTTTCCAGCGCTGATATAACGTGCGCCGAGAAGAGCAGCCCTCGCTTGCCGTCGTGGGAAAGGAATAATAAAAGAATAAATAAATAATTCATAATTCGCCCGCCGGAGCGCAGCACAGCTGACCTTCAGCGCGCGCATAATGGCCGGGAGTCGGACCGTGAAGACAGGCAAAGCACAAACAGGGGACACGGTCTGGTACATAGCCTCAGCCCGGATGCAGTGGAAAAATGCGATTCATTGTTATAATAATGGTAAAAATAGTTGTTATATTTCTGGGTTAATTTCTGTGTTGTTTTTGAGTCAATTAAGCGTTTCCTTTCCGATGAACTGATGTTTATCTAGTTCCTGAACTAAGCCAATAGCGGTTTCTGTGTCACAGGCGTACACGATTTTACGGATTATTTACTCAAAGTAAGATCTATTTGATGCGATATATAGAGAGGCGCACCCAACATTTTCCTAGTAAGAGCGGGGGGTTATAAGTATAATGGAGAATGTTTCCTTTATTTTAAAAATATAATATCTATTTAATTTTTTGACTTGGAATTCATATACATATATAATTTATATATATATATATATATATATATATATATATATACACTAGCGTACCCGTGCGAGAACTCGATGTTAAACCCCACTGTAATTTTTCCTACGGTTATCGTGAAAGTGAAACATAGGAACATGTGGTCCGTTTACATAGTAGTTACTCCCTCAATTAGGTTCACAGCACTTATAATCCACGACAAAAAAATTAATGAATGGTTGCACTACGTATACTACACTACATATACATTGCACTAGATACATATATGCGTAAGAAGCGATCTTCATCACAATCAAGCAACTATTAATACTACTTTCAGTTATTGCTGCGAGAGCGAATCTTCAATTAATAATTATGCAAATAAACCTTGTCAGTCCGTGCAAATCACTGTGTACACAGAAAGCGTAAATATGAGATGGAGGAATCTAAGCCTTCAAATGTGACCTCACAAAGATGGCTCGCAACACCAAGGATTGAAATATAGGTCATGGAGGAATATATTTTGTGTTACTCCATGTATAGGTGGTATTAGTTGTATCAATATGCATCGAACCGACATAAATTTAATAAAATGTCCAAGAATATCTCATCCTGTAGATTACAACGTGATAAACGTTTCTTTAAGGTCTTTGGCCTCAAAAGTTTAGTTTTAAGGCCATAGAACGCTTCATTTAGGTGTTATTTAACGATGTAGTTGATTAGTGTTGCGGATTGCATTTGGCATGAATACTTATATGCGCCTTTTTTTAACAAATCCTCCATATTTTTGAAGTAAAAGTGCAATTCGCCACGTCTCCGTGAAATTCTCTCTCTTTAGAGACCTCATTTGTAATGATGGGTTGCGTGTGTGAGCCGCAATATATAATATAGTGATAACTTCCTAGTTATTAAATGACTTTCGTTGGCACAGAGAATTAATAAAATCTATAATTCTGAATATTAGTATTATGTAATTAATGGCTTTAGGGTGGGTAGCGGGACTCAATCCCCTCTCCCCCTGGATCCGCCACTGTGATACATTATCCACAACAGAATTTCAATGAATATATAGCTTCAGAGAAGTTTTCTTTCAAGATTATCTTTAGAGGCTCGATCAAAGCTTTGGATGCCCTTGTTTAGTTGAATCTTAAACCCATCAGTTTTGGGAAGAGAAAATGGCTGAGAGGTGAGAAATCCGGAGAACAATATGAATGATGTCTCTCATAACGATGCGACATCGATGTTGTTTTTAAAACATTGATGGTTTTTGATAGAAACATAGAAGTTTTACTCATCGATTTATAACCGAGGTTTTTGAACGTCGATGTTTTTGTTCACGATGTTTCTACGTTTCCGATGTTGTGTTTATGAATGAAAAAGTTCCATAATCACAGTTATGTTGTAGTAAAGAAATAACTAATGCACAAACATATCGATTACACATGATAACGCTGTTTTATTTGTACTACCTTTTTTATTTGGACAATCTCTCGCCTCCGATGCCCTGGTGTTGCCTATGAGTCTCCTCATATGTCGCACGCGGAGAGGCGCGACATAAGATAAATTTATTTGAACTGCAAATGGGCATAATCCGTTGGCTAATTACATAAATAAGGTAATACAGCTAACATGCAAATTATATAATAATAATAATAATAATAATAATAATAATAATAATAATAACATTAATAATAAAAATTATAATGATATAAAACTGTCTAATTCATCAAACTTTAAAATTACCTTACAGAAAAGAAACATCATAATCAAACTCCGCACTGAATTTTTGTTCAACTCCACTTCACTACACTTCACTATGACCCTTTAATCACTTCCTACATTATTTCTCTGTTCTAAACTGCACGACACCTCACTTTACAATATATTACTGACGCATCGCTGTATAACCTACTATTGTCAGCTCCTCCTTTATTTAGTAATACCCTAAATTAATTTCCTAAACTGTTGTACGCTACGAGGAAAGGTTTTTGCAGGCAATGTATTCCATTCTTTTATCGTTCGATTTGTAAAAAAAAATTTCCCCACATCTGTTCTTTGCGGTCTTATATTTATTTTGTGCTTGTGATCCCCCCTACTGATGTATGTAGGATACATGCGCGGACATGCGCGGTAGACTTAGGGCTTTCCCCTTCCCATTCCATTGTACGGCGAATTGAGGAAGCTCTGACGTCTTGAGATGGCCCTGAACGCTCGAATCTCAGGCTGAGTTTTCTTAATTGTTGTTATTATCATTTCCACTTTCAGTGAATTAAACCTTTATTTAAAAAAATAAACACGGCAATTGCGCGCGAACGCTAACGTTAAAATCTCATTAAAGCCAGACTTAAAAACATCTATTTGTAATAAGACAATCCTCTAAACAAATTACTAATAAGATTGAATTGGAAAATATTTATTTTCGAAATTAGGGATGTGTTTCGGAGCGACGCATTGTGAGTAAGATTGTTGAGTTTGGACATCGATGTTTTCAAACGTCGCCATACCAATGACTCGGTCCGCATGACAACCTGCCAGAGGCTTAAAAGGAAACTTGAACAGATGCAAATCAACAATCTTCAAATAATTTTACTGGACATTATATAAATATTTAATTTTGAAGAAATGATTTCCAAAAAAAAAAAAAAAATATTTATCTTCAACATTTTAGTCGTGAAATGTTGAAACAATCGTACAGTTTCGAAAATTAACAGTTATATGAAAATCGAACTTTGGCTATTTTTTAAGCATACTTTACTAAATTCGAGAAAGAAAAAAAAAGCTTTGGTGAACTTTGTGAGAAAAGGTTTTCGTTTTAAAAAAGCCTCTTATTTCCTACAAAATACTCGTATTTATTATGAAAAACTGTACCTGCCCTCATTTAAAAATCGTATTTTGAAAATGTTCATCATTAAGAAAAAAAAAGCTATTCGTCTTGAATATTGTAGTTGTAGCTAGACACGTAAAAAATTAAAACTTCTGCCATTTTGGAAAATTGTGAGAATTTATAAAAATTAGACGTACATAATATTTAAAACAGTACTTTCATAAAATCATAATATCCCGTTTCAAATTCACAGGAACTTCACTTCGGTGAGATCTACCGAGGAATAACAATTTTGAAGAAAATAGAATTAACAGTTTAGACGCAAGTGGTCTTCACAGACCAATTAGACGGACGGATACAGTGACGGAGTCTCCGTAAGCACATTTTTAGATATCAAGGACCAAAAAATGTGGATTCTGACAACACAAAGTATTAGAAGCAACTTCCTACACAAGAGCAACAATTATTCTTTTTTATAGAATTTTGGGCCCAGAATTTTTGTGTTAAAAAATCGTAACTTTTCGTTGAAGCTTAAAATACTGTCATGCATTGTCATTGCAACCGGATGTTCCTTCTTCTCTTGCATCTTCTGCGTCTCTCTGGGACTCTTTCAGTTCGTTTGCTCTCTCGCCCTCCTTCCCTCACTTTTCCCTGTCTGTCTCACACATGCTTCAGGTTATATCATGCGTCAGCAAGTAATGGCTTGATTGATGCCTCTCAGCACTGCGGTTCGAATGGGTTCAAACAGCTTAGTTCCACTGTCGATTGATAGGGTTAATTGGAGATGAACTGTATTTCAAATGTTCAATGAATGTTATAATTTATGAAGTGTGTTCATGAATTTACTTTGTGTATTTTATTAATCAAACGACATCAAATCATAGAAAAGACATTATCTGAAAACATTTAATTATTATTGATTATTATTGACTATTGATTTAAACCATTGCTAACGTAAACATGTTTGTCGGAATGCTGTTACTTGTATACAGTGGTGCATCAAAGGAGGGGATCATGGTGCTACAGCCTCCCTCCCCCCAAGCCATTGATGTATAATAAAAAATACTTAATTAATTTTCAATACGGACAAAAGTCATTCAATGTATCAATTGTTTACATTATAAATATTAGCTATGAGTGAAAAATCAAAATAGTATATTCAGCATTAATTAATAATTGTGTATAAGAAAACATCTATTCGACTGGATAGCCCCCCATCCCTTCCCAGCCCCCCCTCCTTCCGACATGAAGCCCTCCTCCCTCTTTTCCAGAGCAAAATTCTGGGTAAGCCTCTATTCGTAAGTGAATAAAAACATTGTATTGTTAGATGAAGTAGATCAGGAAATGTAATGGCTTGCGATATGTGATGCTAACAAAACGTAAGTGTTACGTCAACGATAATCATGTATACTTAACTGATCTAAGTCTTGCGTGCTAAATGAGTTATTTATTTAATTTGTAATAAATTATTTATTTGCAAAGAGGCGTTTAGACTCTCATCAACTTCCAAGGCTTTGAAAACCCTGAGAGATGATCTAACGAGTATACGATAGATATAATAATGAGGAGAAATATGATGGAGAAAAAAACAATAAAAGTAGGAAAACTCCTTTAAAACGAGCTGAGATTTTGCTTCTTTCTTCTTTTTTCATTCTTCCTTTTTCCCCGTTCTACGGGATCGGTTCAATTTTTAATTGATTATTCGAACACATCATTTTTATCCTTATTTGACGATGGCTTTATAGCCGGTGCCCTTCCTGATGCCAACCACAGGGGACACATACGCATATTACACATAGAAAACACACACAACCACGAAACAGACACAGACAAGCCCGAGGCGGGATTCGACCCCACGATCTTTTACTCTAAGACCGCCACGGCACCGGCCACGGCTGCCTTAGAGATCCCGGCTACCCGGATCGGCCGAGGGTTTGCTGTCTCTACCACAAATTTCTCTGGGATCGAACCCAGGTCCAAGCCGAAGAAGGAGAATGCGCTACCCACCATGACAAGAACCTCTTTCTAAGTCTATTGATATTTATGCGGATTATTTGGGGTTTTCAGGCGCGTCAACAACTATGGTCATTAGTTCCTTAAGCGTAGTGCATGATTTTATCGTTAGAGATGGCGACAATCTTCCCCGGCTGGATTGCGAGATCCGGCGCCGATCAACACGTCGGTTTGCATTGTTTTCCCCAACCAGGTATCCCCCACCAGCGGGCCACCGCTTCAGCCGAGACAAACTCTTAGGTTTCCGACTGGTTTCCAGACATGTGAGATAGTGTAATGAATGTACATATGAGGTAGTGTAATGAATGTACATGTGAGGTAGTGTAATGAATGTACATGTGAGGTAGTGTAAGGAATGTACGTGTATGAGTGCGTAAGTGTGGATGAGGATGGAACAAGCAGGAGAAAGGGAAAATTGCGCGCGGCCCGTTTGTTAGGTAGTGCTCCGGCATTCGCCTGTTGTTGATCGGAGAAACCACGTAAAACTACCGAATGGAACAGCCGGCCGTTATAATTCTCCAGGGTCTGAATTCGATCTAGTTTTCTCACAAGTGTCGCAAATCCTGCCACTGCCGGGAGTCGAACCTTAGGACCTCCCGGTCAGAGCAACTGCAGTGACATCAGTGGATGCCTTGAGCCATCTCAGGCAGTCTTAATTCTTAACATAATTATATGAGAAACCCTGGAAAGTAAATTGCTGAAAGAATTCACATGTGATGTCACTGAGCATCTTGTAATTCTCGTCGCAGAAGTAGCTACCTTGTGGAGAGCTCATCTGACCGTGGGGGAGACGGGAAAGGTCGCCGGATGTGAATGGCGTTCTACTACAAGATGGGTGCGATTTTAAAGCAGTGATACCACTGTCGTAACTTGTTGGGACTGTGTAGCAGTGATTAAAGCAGTGATACCACTGTCGTAACTTGTTGGGACTGTGTAGCAATGATTAAAGCAGTGATACCAGTGTCGTAACTTGTTGGGACTGTGGTGCACCGTTGGATTTTTACTTTCTCCTAAAGTCTCAACAGGGAAAGTTATTTAATGCTATAGCGAAAAGTGCCGGTAGTTTGGCAGAAAAAATTGTTTCGTTGGTTCTTGATACCAAAAATGGAGAGTTTTGTTGGTCATAAACATATTATATTATTTTCTTTTATACGAAACTTATAATCCACAGTTTTGGAATCCTTAACTCGGAAAAATGTGTTTGTTTTTTCTTCGGAATACCTGTATGTCCGTTAGTCAGTATGTAACTCTCTATGTTTGTATATGTCTGTGTGTGTATTAATTTGCTAGTCTTCCACGAGATATCATATCACAATACCACAATGGCAACGTCGCGACATGACAGTTTGAAATTCTGAGAATTCCTCCTCTCTGTTGGGAGATGTTTATGAATGTACGAATAGTAATTTTAACTGTCAAATTTCTGTTGGTGAAATTAGTTTTAAAAGAAATATTATCACACTTTACGATTTGCCATTTGGAGTTTTGCAAGTAATTGCTGAGATTAGTTATAGACAGACATTGCGGCATTATAATATTTAGTAACTGTTAAAAATGTGACAAAGGACGTGCTGTTGTACGAGCACTACTAGTTTTACTTTATTCTATACTCTAAGTATAGAAAGGAATTTTTAATGCTGAAAGTGCCGATATTTTATCGATAAGACACATTCTGTTGTTTCCTGAAATTTAAAAGTAGATTTTTGTTAAATCGTATATTATTTTCTCGGATACATAACTTAGAATACATATTTTTGAGATCCTCAATATGGATAGTGTTTTGAACCTTCTGAATGTCCGTCCGTCCGTCCGTCTGGCTGATCATCTATATCCTTCCCTAGAGCCTAAACCATTCAAAGAGTTTTACCAAAATGAATATTCCTTCCAATGATCAGGATGATGTCAGTGTCACGAATCTTCTAATTTTCGGGGTACTTTCCATCAAGTCCAAACGAGATTATCGAAATGTTTGAAAAATGTCTCCGGCTTCTATAGTTCAGAAGCAACTGTGTTAACGGGAGGCTCTAGAGTTTGAGACTCAATAGTGACGGATTTTTTACACTAGCTACTTAGATGGAATGGATTCAACCACTATTTGCAGGAGATCTCTGGAGGGCAAACTTCAAGTCCGGCATGATGTGTCTGGCACTGGATCTCACTTGCCACTACTGTTTCGGGACTAGTATAAATTACTTTATTGATTTATTTTCTCCAATCTCGCCCTACCAGACTAGTATAATTATTTACTCGACAAAGAGTGTGTATCATATGAGCACCAGGAGTTCTTGTTCAAACTAGTGGATCTTCAACAGCATAAACATTCTTGCAACATTTCTAACTTTTGTAATTTTCAAAAATTCAGAGAGTTCAGCGAAAATTATATTTGCGTCATTTTTAAGCGTTATTTGCTTTATCCGTGGAAAACAAATAAAGAAACAATTAGGAGCCGTTATTGAGAAAATGTTACTTTTTTATAATTTGCATTGAATTCAAGTAAACATTTTGTGAAAACTACTGTCTTCTTTAAAAAAATGGACATAACATTTCTTCAATATCTAACTTTTCAAAACAGATTTTCTTTAAGAAGAACTGAATCATCAATATTTTACTTTGAGATGATCAATGATTTTCAAAATTTCGAAATTAAAGGGATTTGCCGAAAATTGGACCAAAACCATTTTTTTACCATTTTTTGCTCTATTCCAGACAAATACTTAAAGAACAAATGTTAAGCTGTTATTGAGAAAAAAGTTTAAAAATTGCCTAAACTTCTCGCAAAATAATGCGACAAACACCGTGTATTTTCGAAAAATTGCAAATGACCTTATTTCACGATCCGTCTTTGAACAACAGATTTTATTAACGAAAAAATATATATCTCCAATATTGTAGTACAAAAGATGCCGAAAAAGTGTTGAACTTTTGCAATTTTCGAACAATCAACTATTTTAACGAAAATGAGACCTGCGCAATTCTAAATAATTTAAAACTATTCGAGAACAACGTTTAAGCAACAAATTTGAGGCCGTTTTGGATAAAATTTCGAAAAGGTTGAGGCTTTATGTAAAGTAGCCTCAAACAATCAAAATATCCGTTTCGAACACAGAGGACCACAAGTTTGTTCTGATGTGGCGATACAATTATTGTGGTACATCGTGTGAACGGTTTGGGCGCCACCATAACCCACACTCAATCGAATAGAGAGACGTTTAGCCGTGAACCTATTTTTTTTGTATCAAGGATACACAAAAAAATGATTCTGACTGCCCAACGTATTAGAGGAAATAATTTGGAGGAGGAGAGGGGCAGAAGAAGGGTTGGGAGGGAGGGATGGGGAGGGGCGGTGAGAACAGAGGAAAGGATTACTAGATAGACAAAGAATAGCTAGACAGCGATTCAGCCGCTGTCTGGAGGAGAATTCTAGCGGCTTGCTGCCCTGATCGGAAGTTTCCAGTGGTTTCTCCGATTAACACCAGGCGAATTCCGAAGCAGTACCTTAACAAACAACCAAGGACCGCGCGCGATTTTTCCTTCCCCTTCCTCTTCCTTGCCTTATCCTGCTCTTTAGATACAGTTATACTTACTTATTCCACTACACTATCAAACGAGACCGGATACTAAAAAGCTTGTCCCAGCTACCGGGAGACTCCTGGAGGGAATAATTTTCCACAACCCGACGTGTTAAGTCCGCGCCGGGTATCAACATTCAGCGGATTAGGAACACTACCACCTCCCGGCATAAAACATCCACGACAAACGGAACTAATAGCAACAAACGGAACCAGAAGCAATGAAATAATAACAATGTTGATAGTGAATCTCTGCGGAATAGATCTAATGGTTGAACTAATTTTATCACTTAGTTCTTAATATTAATGTCACTGCAGTCCCTTTGACCGGGAGCTACTAGGTTCAAGTCCCGACCGTGGCAGGAATATTGACTCTAGCTTGTCAGCTATGTCAAATTCGGTCGCTGTCTGGAAGAGAATTCTAGCAGCCGGCTGCTCTGATCGGTAGTTTTCAGAGGTTTCTCCAATCAACTCCAGGCGAATGTCAGAGCAGTACACTAACAAACGGGCCACGTACCGCGATCTCACCTTTCTTTTCCTTGTTCTATTTTCACCTCTTACACACACATACATAACACGCACTACACTACCACACATGCCGTTAGGATCTAAGAGCTTGTCACGGCTGGGTCGGTGCTCCGCAGGTGAGAGATACCTGCTTGGGGAAAATCCGCTAGCTGACGAGGGGTCGGTGCCGGATCTCGCCAAACGGGGGGGAAAACCACCGCCCCCCCGAGCAAAAAACATGTACTACACTTACGGTACTAATGACCCTGGTAGTTGACGTGCCCGGAATCACAAATCAATCAATCAATAAAACATGCATCATAGGACGTCACGTTTGGCACGAATTCTGCAGTCTTTTCTGTGAAGTGCGTAGCGACGGCAGGTATTCGGAGAAAACGTTCGCATTTGGATGTTCGCCCAAAACCCTCGTAATCGTATGCTGCTGTCCCTGGCTTGACGTTTCTCGAAGCCGACGTCACCGCCTTATACAGCCACAACGCGTGGACCGCCGGCTTAAAATACAGTAAAACAAAGGAGCTGGTGTGGAAGGAGGAAACAGATTTGCACATGCGTGTTCTATAGACACGTTCCGGCTGTAATGAATCAGCAGTTGCATAGATGACTCCAGTATCCTTCAGTGGTATCGTTGACCGGAAGGTGTCAGGTTTCATGAAAGATCCATGTTCGCAGGTTTCAGGAAGGCTCCAGGTTTCATGAAGGTCCCTGGTTTCAGCGATGTACCAAGTGTCAGGGATGTCCCAGGTTTCAGGGATATCTCGGGTTGCAGGAATGTCCCAGGTTTCAGGAAGGTTGCAGGTTTCAGCGATGTACCAAGTTTCAGAGATGTCCCAGGTTTCAGGGATATCTCGGGTTGCAGGAATGTCCCAGGTTTCAGGAAGGTTCTAGGTTTCGAGTCCTGACGATGGGGAATTTTCGACCTTAGCTAGATTCTGGGCCACCTTTAACGACCTGTTCTTTGGAGGACAATCAGTGGCCGGCTGCTCTGACTAGTTTTATGGTTTACTGACTTTTACGGGTTCTCCGACAAATTCCAGACGAATGCTGGGAATGGTTCTGTAACAAATGGTCCGCGCGAGACATTTCCTTTCTTATATGCCCCTCCACTCAAATTAAAAACACGCACTATACACTACCACGAATTACAAAAGATCAGTCAGAAGTTAAACTTTGTCTCTGCTGAGGCGTTGCTCTGCTAAGGGAGAAACCTGGGGGCATTTATCATGGGCAAAAATTTGAACCCGTGAACCCAGAAGAGAAACGTGAATATTCGCATTCCTACACCAGAAGTCACCCCTGTACGAAGGCTTCAGAATATTTCACGACTTCGAGCGAATGTTTGCACAGAAAAAGGTCATTGAGGAGTATGCTATCGAAACGACTTGAATACATTATTAACTGTTAAACTGAATGTCACTTGTTTGCACGTTTGATGGAGTGATGTTTTTGTATTTTCATAACCTTACAAATTGATATAGTTCAAATATAAATTATGTCACTTAAAATGTAGCGAGAAAATATCCCGTTTATTGCGAACCACGTCCATTTTCTTAATTTAATCTCTCCCTCACTCATCAGTTCAACTTAAACATCTTATGCGCTAGATGAATCATCAGTAATATATTTCGTCCATGCTGAGTTCTTTCCTCATTTCTTCCGATTCCTGATATTTACGAATCAGTACCTTCAGTTCTGCGAAACCTAACTGTTCTATTCTGTTTCCTGAGAATGTTTTGCCTTTCTTCCTCGCTTCTACCCTGCCCACTTTTCCCCTTGTCTTCCTCCTAGGTTGTTCAACATGTTGTAACAGGATTTTGTCACGAAAGCAGTGCAAACTCTCTTTAACGAAGCTTGGGGGACCAAGTGTTTTCATTCGTTGTAAAGAGCTTCCTTTACATAGAGTTTGAAGAAAAAAAGGCTATGAGCACCAATTTTTATTTTATCAATTAAAAATTTTCAATTTTTATTTTTAACTGCAGTAGGAGTGCATAAGTCAAACACTAAAATTTCTATTGGTCTGCGTGGCTTTTTATTTTAGCTTGGCATTTTTTCCCTAGCCAACATTTGCTTTGTATTTTTTTAATTAAATTTTATACGCATTTCAGATGTGTAGGGACGGTCTTCATAAAATAAAATAAAAACATTTCAATACTTATCGGCGACAAAGTCGTGTTTGATATTTGGTGGTGGTTTACGATCGTCCACTTGGTCTTCATCTTCTTTTAGATTTTCGTCTTTTTTCATACATTCAAGAATTCGTTGATCAGTAGGTTTCGTTATTGAGGATGACCAATACGTAATAGTGTTTCAAACGATGGGTAATAATGTAAACCAACCAAACTCAAGCTATATGTACGCTGTAGAGAATTTCTTCTTTTAAAGGAGTTAGTTATAAAGAGTTTACGCAGTATTACTGGTTTCTAGAGAATCAATCATCAACTATCAATCATTTTTGATCATTCTGTATCATCGTATGTTGATGCTTTAAGTCTATAAACACTCGTGGTTAATGCTGGCTACTTGTCAAACCTCGTTGAGCTCTAAAGAAAATAAACAAAAATATTGTAAAATATTTACATAAAGAAGTGTTCTAAATAACATGAAGTGTTGCTTGTAGAAATCACGGATGGGTGCTTTTTGTCGCATTTTTACCATAACGTTAACAAAAAATGGTTATTAGAGCAATATTTAGTATACAATCTTTTTTTAAAAAAACTTGTTTCGGTGTCATTTATTAACTAAAGCAGTAAGGAGATAACGAGAAGGAATTCTATTTGGTCGAGATATTTTTCGGCTATTTTTGCGGTTATTTAGTGCTAGATAGTTATGATGCATTTCCAGACCTCGTACAATATAGTTTGTGTGCTTCCAATAACTTTTACTTTATTTTTTTCTTTCCTTCCTCCTTTCTTTCATTCATCTTTCTTTCGTTTTTCATTATTTCTATTTTTGGATCATTCACTTCTTTTCCTCTGTGGATTTTTTGCTCCTCTCCCCAGCGGCGGTGTTGGAAATTCCTTGGTTGCAATGGTTTCGAATTAATCCTTATTGTAAAACACAATCACTACTACCTACTAACGTTATTTCGAATTCACAAATCTATCCAACCTTTTTACCAAGCATTTAATTCTGTTTCGTTCATATTGAACTTTTCTTCCTTATTTCTACTGGAGCCTTCCATTCCTCGTCCTCCTTCTCTGATAGAATGGTAGTGATAAAACCTTGGTTGGCATTGTGTCATAAAATCATGTGCACATATTTCACGGAAGAAATAAATCTTTGTCTAATTAAGTACTATTTTACTGTCTACTTAAATCCAATTTTAAGACACTTTTAAAAAATTTAAAACAAATTGCAATTATTTATTCCATTGTACTTTGTTTAAAAAATATATTACTGTCTCAAGAAAAGTGATGGCATAATATTCAGGGAAAATACATCTTATAGCTCCCAGGCGTTTAGATTACAAAAAAGAATTGTAGGAATAATAAGCAAATTGCACCCTCATGATTTTTGTAAGCCTCTCTTTATCAATCTAGCTATCTTACCATTACCTTGTCTCTTGATATAGGAATCAATGTTTTTCTGAACAAAATGTCTTACTTAAAAACGGGAATACATATTCCGCGAACGCTGATATCAATAACTACAACACTTGACGAAGTAATCATATTTATCAGGTGACAGTATCAACAGCTCTCAAAAAATTCACAGAATACATGCACGTTATTTTACAACACTTTGCCAAATGACATTAAACGATTAAATTCCAATCAAAAGTTTAAGTCCCAAATAAAATATTTTCTGCCGCAAAATTATTTCTGTACTATTAGAGACTATACCGAGCATCGAAAAGGAAAGTAATATTAATTTTAACAATGACATTTAATATACTATATACCATTTGGATTGTATAATTGTAAAGAACCTGTAACTAGTATTGTACTTCAGAGTCTGAGACAATGACCCCCATGTCGATTAGGTTTTCGCCCAGTTTCCCTAATCCTCCAGCAAATACTGAGATGGCCCCTTGTTTTGCTTTTGAACTTAAATGTAACTTCAAATTAACTTCTCTCCATAGCACATCACACAGTTTTTAACTGTTTTTGATGTTAATAAATAAATAAAATAAATTAAATTAAATGATTGTCTTAAAATTGGATTTGGAAACGTTATCAATGAAAGGCGTTAGAGACAATCATAATTTAAGTGATGAAAAGTTTAAGATTATTTACATGTCTCACGTTCCACAAAACACAACCATTTAATTCGATTGAATCTTGTTCATAGGTTCTTTTTCGATTCTTTACATTTTTCTTAACTCTTTTTTAGTTTCCGCCTCACCCTTCTCTGTTTTTCCTCTCGCTGTTTCTCTTGGAATGAATGGACAGATTTAACATGCTCCTCTGGGCAAATAAACGTTTTAATTCACTCGTTCCGGTTTATTTTCTTTTTGTCATCTCTTGGTCCATTCACACTTCTTACAACCCCTCTCACCCCTCTTCTATTGATGATGCGAGGATGGAATCTGATTGAATCGTGTAATGTTTTAATAAAGAGTGTAAGATTTGATGAGAAATGAATAATCGATTGATCGTGTACGTCTGTTTATTGTATGTATATAGTTGGCGAGACAGCCCATGAACGGGCTCAGGCCTACCGGCGACGTCCCTGGCTCGCGGCCATGAGTTAACGGTGTACGTGTGGGTAGCACGCAGAGATCCTCACGCCGTATTCTGGTCTTCTCAACCTAAGAAGTGAATAGTATATAGTCTTGGCTCAACCGGAAATCGAACCCGGAGCCGCATAGTGGAAAGCGAGCACGCTCACCAAGAGCTAGCCATGAGGCTTGTTTGTTTATTATTCTCCACAGTTTTGTACACAATTTTGTAAATTGAGTGTAAGTCGACTATCCAATTCTGTTTCGTTGGAGTCTACTTTCTCCATATCTTTTTCAGTTGCTGTTCAGTAGTAGAAAGAATTGACGAACCATTAAACAAACCCTTCTGACTAATTTTAATTGATTCATTTACGACTATAAGTAACTCAATATACGAATTTCGTAACTCGAGCATTTCATTCTGTTTAATCCTGAGGAGTTTTCTTCCGTTTCTCCCGTTCATTCTTGACTCCTCATCAGTTACTTCCTTCCACTTTTTCTTATGTCTATCTCCTCTCTTGAAGAGAACTATCATTTACTATTGCACAACCGAACCGCTCTATTTGTTTCATCTACAACATGTTTTTCTATTTGTTTAGGTAATGTTTTCCATTTACTTCTCCTTCTTCCTGTTTCCTCTGGTGGTTAGAATTAGCGAAATTAATATGCATCATTGTGCATCTTTACTTTTTCGTCCAAATCATTTCTTCTTTTTTGTCTCTGCAAGTATTTCTCCGTTCTTTTTTCCCCATCGTGCCGCCACTGGGGAAAGAGAATTGGCGGAAATTACTTGCATCCCCGCGTAACCTACTCCTTTTCTTTCTTCCATATAACTTTATTCATTTTTTCTTGTCTCCACAGTTTCCCTGCTCGCTTCTCCTCCCCTCTTTCATCCAAATCATCTCTTCTTTTTTTTTTCTCCTCAACTATGACCCCATTCACTTTTCCTTCGTCTAGCCTTTACTTGTGGGGAGAATTAGTATGCATCTCAACCTAGCCCTTTTAATTCTCTTTGGCTCACATTTTTTTCTTTTATCCTTGGCTCCGCTAAAACCCAGCTCTCCTCCCCTTCTTTCGTCCAAAACATTTCTTCTTTTTTGCCTTAATCCGAATTGTCCTCCATCTTGCCTTTACTGGTGGGAAGAATTGGCAAAATTTACATGCTTCTCTGCGCAACATAAGCCTTTTAATCCTCTTTCGTCGTTATAACATTTTTTTTTACATTTTTCTTTGCTCCACAGTTCCTCTGCTCGCTTCTTCTCCCCCTCTCGTCGAAATCAATTATTATTCTTTTTTTTCTTCTCAACTGTCCACTTCTCCGTCCTGACATCGCTGGAGAGGGGGTATTGACAGAATTTACATGCATCTCCACGCCACATAATACTTTTAATTTTCTTTCGCACAAATCGTTTTTTGTCTTCGTTTTTTTCTTGGTTCCACCGTATCCCAAGCCCGCTTCTGCTCCCTCTCTCTCTCTCTCGTCCAAATCAATTCTTCTTTATCTTCTTCTCAACTCTCCACTTCTCCGTCCTGACATCGCTGTGGTGGTGGTGGGGGGAGAATTGGCAGAACTTACATGCATCTCCGCGCAAACCTAATCCTTTTAATTCTCTTTCGCACAAATCGTTTTTTTTTCTTGGCTCCACCGTATCCCAAGCTCGCTTTTCCTCCCCCTCCTCCTCCCTCTCGTGTCGGCGGGTGCGGGGGTGGCCTTGGGAACTCGTGACTCACGGCCTTCCCCCTCCCCCCTCCCGCCGCCGCCGCCGTCTTCTTCCGAGCCTCCTGGAAACCTGTTCCTCCGCAATTAGTTCCAGACGTAGCGGGCGGGGACTTCGCCGAGACGACATACGCTGCGTCGCCGGCGTCAGACGGATCCCGGGAGCGCGCGTGCCACAGTGGGAGTGCCGAGGAGTGCGGGCGAGTTCCGGGAAGTGCCCGCGAGTGCCGGAGAGTGCCGGGGCGACATGAACGGCCACGCCGTGGAAGACAAGCAGCCGACGGCGCCTGCGGAGGAGAAGCTGCCCAAATATGTGGAGGAGCGCGCGAGCAGGGGTAAGTGTTCCGTTGTCGCTTGCAGGTAAATTTACACGAAAAAAAAGAACAGTTGCAGTATACCAGATCCATGACACAAGTTCCCTTGTTACAGTATCATTGATCTGGTGCACGAAAGTCGAGAGTTCGAAACCCGCGTAAAGCTTGATTGCTTTCAGATGAGTAAGTGGAGTAGGGGAAATTCCGAGTTCATCCTTTATTTCATTTATACCCTAAATCCTCCATAATATCTTATCTTGAGATGCAAATGTAGTGTATGAGCGTCAGTTACTTGTATTTTATTTTACTTTAGTTCTCTTGCCAGATGAAACTGTATTTTGGTGTTTTGCGAATAAATGTGCTTGTCTAAGATGGACAGTTAAAACGATTTACTGCGAATTCGCTCTCTCCGAATACACTACATGAAGTGTGTTACAGACTCGTGTGTTCTTTTTTTCCGTATAGATTTATTTTATTTAGTCAAAAACAGTATAAACTGTATGTGACGTAAGGGGGAGAAGATCATCTGCGCGCGTTTTCTTGCGTTCCAGAATCCCTTCCCATCATTTTAACGATAAAAAGTTGAAAAATGAGTAAAAGTTAACGATAAATAAAAATAAAATTTTAACAAGCGCGAGATTAACAATATTTGGAAAAAAAAACAACACATTTTCGTTCCCGAGTTAGTAAGTAAAGTTTTAGACGGATGAAACCGTGTATGCCGACCGACCGACATGTAAGGCTAGAGCGTGTGCCCACTCAGCGGCCCGGTCTGTAGGGTTGCGGGTTCGAGTCTCGCCGCGGGCATAATTGTCCCTTGTCTTTCAAGTATGTGTGTTGTCGCGGAAGGCCTTGGGGGCCTGCTGACCGCAGACCGAGGAGCCCGCAAGTGTGTCTAGTGTAAAAGGGTTGATGTGTGTCCCCGTCAGGGACAGAGTGGGTACGCGGCGTGCGTAGTCGAAATCGACATCCCCTCAGGCTGAAAAAAAAAAAAAAACAGGAAGAAAATAAGATATATTACTTTTTTTTCCGTTAATCGGCCGACTAGGACCACGCAAGCAAGCATCCTGCATTTACCGTGGCTCAGTCTTTATTTATTATCGCGGTGGCTTGCAACAATTCTTAGGGGGAACCAGCATTTAGCTGGATCCGATTTTTATCCCCCATGGTTGTTAGCCCGGGGGTATGGAAGATGAAAGACGATAGGAATGGATTAGGAGGCGATAGGTGATCGTGGACTTTTGGAACCATCCCAGCATTCGCCTTTATGACCGAGGGAAACCACGAAAACCCCGGTCAGGAAGGCCGGCCCGGGAATCGAACCCAGACCTCCCGATTACGAAGTCAGTGCGCTACACACTGAGCCACTTCGCTCGGTCTATATTACATTATTATTATTATTATTATTATTATTATTATTATTATTATTATTATTATTATTATTATTATTATTATTATTATTATTATTATTATCATCATTAGCATGGCAGGTTTATAGTTTACTGCAACGTTCAAGAGACGTGGAGTGGCGAGAGAATTTATCTGGAGAGCTCAGAATATCCAATCGTATTTATGAGAACTAGTGACCAAATTCATTTTACTTCACTTCGTCCCCTTCTTCTTCTATTGTTGTTGGTGCTGGTGTTGTTATTATAGCAATAATATGTATTGGAGCTGTTCCAAGGAAGATTACGAACGGTGTAGGTGGCGAGGAGATACACCTAATTTTGTACTCGAAAATCCAGATGACTGTCTGCATCGATGTGTTATGCATAACTCTATCAGATAAGAAACTTTTGTGCGGAAACTAGATAAATACGCCAGGAATAAAATGTTCTAGTGGTGTTCCGGATATCATTAAGGTATTTTAGTTTTTAGGGGTACGTTACATACAGCTTTTGATACTTTTCCAAATATTCTGGGAAAAGGCCTGAACATTTTGCTTGAAATATTTTGCTGGAAGCAAAAAGTGCATTTATAAGTATGAAATAGTTCCGATATGATTTAAACCCCTGACATTTTGAAAATTGAAAAAAATATTTATAATTAAATCACGAAGGGTTTTCGTTTAGACATAAACTTGAGTGTTCCACTGAACCAAAGTTTAGAATTTTGCTTTAAATGAAAGGACTCTAGACCTTAGATCTTTTTATTGCTTGCTATTATTTATTGTTTTTATCGCATAAATATTACATTGCTACATATACAATATTATATCTCTGAATTAATGGAATAAACGTTTATCTGCCGTCGTTTGTTTTCGGCGTTGTTTCTTAATTCCGTTGTTTGATTGTGTGAATCTATTGAGAGCATTCAAAGTTTCGTCATTCAGAGCGAGAAATATTATAATACTATATTACGTTTTTAAATTACGGTTTTAAATGAAGTTGGTAGCAGGTTTTTCTTTAATAATTCACTTTATCATACGTGTCCAGATCTTAGTAAATATAAAACAATTCAATTATATTTTCAAAACTATGTTTAAGTGTTTTGACAGTGAATAGTGATTGTATTATTCGAGAAATTGTTGTTGTAAAATCCCTCGTTTCATTAGCCTTAAATTCCCTTAGCCTTCCATTAGCCTTAAAGCCCTTCATTAGCCGATACTTAAAAATAAAAAAACATGAAACAGTATTCTGGAGGATGTTTCCATTTTCCGTATGGTGCATATGATGTTCTTTTCTGTAGTTACTTTTTTAGATTTCTTCCATTTGTGTGAAGTAATTACAAGGGTTTACACACATGTCTGTAACACAGTTGCTGTAGTGTATTCGGAGAGAGTGAATTCGCAGTAAATCGTTTTAACTGTCGATCTTAGACAAGTACATTTATTCGCAAAACACCAAAATACAGTTTCATCTGGCAAGAGAACTAAAGTAAAATAAAATACAAGTAACTGGCGCTCATACACTACATTTGCATCTCAAGTTAAGATATTATGGAGGATTTAGGGTTTAAATGTAGTACAGGATGATCACGGAATTTCCCCTACTCCACGTAATAATCTTAAAGCAATCATGCCTTTACAGGGGTTTCAAACTGTCGACTCAAAGTCTCGTACCAGAGACCCAACGCCCCAAACCCCCGACTCACGACGCCAGATCACTAGAACATAACCTATTCTCACGTTACATAACCTATTTGTAAACATGATAGGTTATGTATCAATACATTTATAAAACCTATAACCTTTTCATTCATACGCAGCCTTTAATGAACTTTGTATCAATCTTTGTATCCAAATGACATTGGCATCAGTACTTTCCATTGCAACAATTCGAATGAACTTACATTATCATTAAACAAATTTGTCGCACTTAATGAACACTGCCCAATATGGTGTAGAACTACGTATCAGTGAACGTATTGGCTTAGTTTACTTTCGTGTAATATTTATATTGTAGAAATTGTTTTATCAAAAACACGTACATTTTTCACTTTTTCTCAAATTTAAGGTCCCCTTTTAGTAGAATTGGAATATTACTGCTAATATACCATCTGATTCTATGTACCATAGAGTACCATCTGATTCTGTGTACAAATTTTAGTTGAGAATTTGAAGCATTTTTGATAATATCTCGTTTTTAAAATTGCTAATATTTTAGCAAAAAATACTAAAAATATATTAATATTTTCAAAACAATGTACATGACATGATTTAAATAATTAATTTTGAGGAAACAAACTTCATTTCTAGAATAATCTCTTTCTTCTTTCTAAATAATGTAGTTATATCAAATTGTAGTATATCACTCTATACTTGCTAGAAATTAAAAAAAAAAGCAATTTGGAGCCACTTTGAGATACTGTTTGAAAATGTCTCCCAAAAATGAAAAGTACCCCCAAAATTCTGTGAATTCGTTCCAATTTCGCAAGCCTTCGAATTGGGTCAGGTCGATCGTGGAATATGTACTTTGGAAAAAATTACAAATAAGTTAGGCGCGATTCATAGAAAGACATCTATGAAAGGGAAACAAATTTTGTTTGGGGTACCAGGGGACCCCAAAACTTGTATTTTCGAATAAATGTCTAAATCGCTATTCCGCAGCATATCAAACATTTTTTGTACTAAGTACATTACTCTGTGTATACGCACGTATACAAGAAATTAAATAGTGAAAATGCGGAAAAATAGAGCAAACGTGTAGTTCCAAAAGATTAAGTAAGTCTTTAACAAGCAGGTTCGGATAATTACATGTGAAGACGGCTAAATGAGATTACGTCAGTGGTCTTGAACTGCGGCCCTGGGGCCGCACGTAGCTAGTGGCCTAATTTTGGGCCGCAGCAAACACTAATTTTGGGCAACATTAACTTCCAGCGACGTGTGTAGTTTTTCGTTAATACTAAAGAGAAACTAGTGTGCTTAATTTGTAATAACTATCTCCGTAATGAAGGAATGTTTGTATATAGCTAAAATGGAAATTAAGTGACAGGGTATCACTGTCAGGTCAACTCTTGGATGTCATTGTGCTATTTGTTTTTCATTGACATTGCAAAGTGGGAAAGGAAATATGAAGCACATACATGTAGACTCATGTTAAGTAACTCTGAGAGGTTTTGTAATATAAATATGATCTATTTGTGTTACGACTCATGTTATTTGTTATAAATAAATCAGTGCAGCCCCCTACAGTTTCACTAAAAATAAAATGCGGCTTAAGTTATTAAAGTTTGAAGAACTCTGACTTACAGGTTGCAATAAAAGAATAAACGCCTTTGAAAAAAAGGATTGATTTTTGCTATTTTTGCTCTAGTCAGAGACAGATACCTTCGTTGTTCAGAATTTGTAGATGAAATGTTAACGTTTATCGTGACCTACCACTTTTAGTTTTAAAAATTTGCCTTCTCCGCATTCTCGAAAAAGAAAGTTGTCATTCATGGTTTTGGAGATAACCTCTGAATTACGGGAAATTACTTTTTCTGTCTCAACATCGAATAAATTTTCACAACATATCTCTTCATTTCAAGTGCTTAGCAATATGACATTTGTATCGAACACAGTTTGCTAAAATTTCTGAAATGAAATGTCTTATTGGGAATATTAGATTCAATTCATTAATCAGAAATTTTCTATCGAACAGATTTTACTAGAAATTAATTGTCATTTTAAATTTGGAAATTGTTTCGAAATTGTTCAGAAATGTTATTGGAAGTTTCTTGACCTTAATAAAACAGACTGTGAGTTTTTTGTAACAATTTATTTCATGTTATATAACATGTCATACCAGTTGACCGGTTGAAGCTGACATGACCATTTTTATGTGAATGGCAATGTAAATGATTATGAGAATTGTTTATCATAATGCTTACTATTTATTTATGATGTCAATTAACTTGGACACTGGGTTGTTTTTTGAAAGACTCCAAATATGGTCGAAACGTTAATTATATAATACGAAATAAATTGTTATAAAAAATCACAGTCTGCTTATTAAGGTCAAGAAACTTACAATAAAAGAAACATTATAACAGACGTTAAAATATTAATTATACAGAAATTATATTGCTAACACAGAGATTCATATCTATTTAAAATGTATTTGGAATGTTGTACAACTCCTTCTCGATTTTAAATTACTGCTAGAATTTCTCTCTGCATACTGATAAATGGTACAGTATTTTGCTCATTACTTATTCCGTATTTTACATCTGTCCGGTGACAAGAAAATAACTATTTTGTAATGAATACTGAATTATAGTGTATACTGTTAATGAATTCAAGAATGTGAATGTGATGTAATAACCGGTCTAGTGTTACAAAATGTAAACTTATATTCACGATGTGTGATTATGAAGTATCTAACATATGTTCCTAAGAATTCAACAAATGTATCATTTATTTAGGAAACAAAATAGAACTTACCTAAACTTAATGTAAACGTGTATTTGAAACAGTGTGTTGAAGTTCATGAGCATTCTCTCTTAAGCACATCTGGTTTACTCATATGGATACATTTTTACTCTCATTCAAATTGTCCAGATATGTTGTAAGTAGAAAGCCGTCCATTGTGCGCCATACATCTCAAATACATTTAAAATTGTTTTTGACAAAAAGTTGTTTATACGATTCAGATTTGACGCTAAATACTGCCAACATATAATGGTTTACTGTTTATAACGAAAATATATTATTGCTGAAAAGGGAGGCATAATTATGATGAGAACTGCAGCAGAAATATGCTGAAAGAATACACAAAATGGTTTTACACAACGTACGCACACTCCTCAAGAACACAGATAATTCTTTTGTACAACACTGCAACAAATTAAATATTTTAATAAAATATAGTCACGAATATCGCAATAACATAATGCTATATCAATACATACAGTATAATTTTTTGTACAGTATAATATTTTTGTACAGTATAATACATACAGTATAATTTGGGGCGAATACCAGAATTCGAAAGATTATAACGCGAAAGGATGTAGGTATTGTAATGGCTTAAAGGCCCTCGGCCTAGCCACATAAGATCAAGTAAGCTAATTTGTTTGTAATAATTACCTATTAAATAAATAAAATAATAATAACTTTTTTCATACGATCAATTGACTGGGAGAGGTGGCCCAGGACATTACCTGATGTTACTGCAGTGCCTCTGACTGAAAGTCCAAGGTTCGAGTCCTGACGATGGCTGGATTTTCGACACTAGCTAGATAGCTGTACGAGTTCTGTGGCTGTATGGAGAAAACTTCTAGCGACCCGCTGCTCTTATCAGTAGTTTACACGTAAATATAAAATATTTAATGGTTGTCGGCCTCTTCCTTGACGCCTTGCTGTTTCATAACGACAGCTGTGTCGTAAGATGTAATGTGTATTAGTATAAGAATTCGGTCAGCAAGAGGAAGATGAGAGTAAACAGAATATCACAATGAATATTTCCATTTTTTTCAGACAAAATTAAAGCTGTTTCATTGAGTTTGAATGTTTACCGAATTCCTGATATCTAACAGAAGCATAGATACCTCTCACATGAACGGAGGCTGTAAAGTTTCTTTCCATTTCTACTCACATCCAAAATTAGTAAGACAGGTCCACCAATTCTAGTTGTATTTATTAAAATAAGACACTCGTAGTAGTTCAACAATACATACAAAATACCTAAACCGCTAATATTTCTCAATCAAAACGTACGCCAAAATCTCTATGAACTCTTAAGTTGTAGTCGGTTTGGCAATAACTTGGAACCTCCAACTACACGATGAAAATAGTATGGTTCTTCGATATTCGAAATAATGACCTTCCGAAGATCCTCAATAACTCAGGCATCCTCAGTCAGGGGAGGTGCCGCTTCTTCCGTTCTGAAAACCTTTCAAGCCTTCCAGAATAAAGTACTACGCACAATTACTATTGCCCCTAGACAACTTCATAGAGAAGCGAACAAAGAACCAACCAATTACATTTCTTTATTGTCGTCCAAGTTATTTTCAAAACTCCAAACTGCCCCCAGCCACTTTAACCGCGGTATAACCAGAGTTACTCCTACAAGAATTAAATCCCGCCCCTCAAAAGTCCGTCCCCCATAACCTAGAGAAATAATCATCTCACCTCTCACTCTAAATCTAGCTTTTCTCTTACCTTAGATTTCACAAAATTAATATCAATCGTCAAAGAAGGTACACAGTGGGGATGTCCTCTCTCAGAAATATGGGTAAGATGGTGTGCTAATATACAGTTACTCGTACCTTTGGGTCATTGTAGCGCATTCATCCGTTATATTTCATAAATAAAACCTCACACTCATCTGTAAAGTGGTAATCCGACTGATCTGGTTAAATATGTTTTTGTAAAAAACACATACATCCAGAAGTGTCAATGATGAAAAATTTACAAATCTACTGTCAAAAATAACCCTCGTACGTGGAAAAGAAACAACCTCTGGGACAAGGAATGCACAGCAGAACAAGAAAAAAATATTAAAGAAAAAACTACGCTATCGATCACTGAGAAGAAGACGGGTTTCTGTTCTACACCTGCATTGGAATCTCTGGCAAAATGTCATCACCGGTAGCAGACCACGTAAAAGCAGCTCTTTCAGTCCGTTGTTGAAGATACTGCTCCGACAACCGCTATTAAGTAAGTGGAAGATAACATGGGAATAACCGGTGTTAGACATGTCATGGGTTCGATCCTGGCAGAATGGCAAAGATGTGTTTCATGTGTTTAACATCGATGAGTTTATGGTGCGGAGCACACAATTACTTGTTCAACCAATTCATTGAGTTATTAATCTTTCCGGCTCGTCAGCTTCTAAGGTCATTATTCCTGTAAGTGTGCATGCTTTCCCTCGGGAGGTGCCGGTGATCTTCCTCCATTGGATGACGAGATCTGGCGGTAAACTACCGTCGGGTCGCGGTAGTGCACGTTAGTTTAGTGTACCTAAGAGGTGAGGATAGGTCAACGAAGAGGAAGAGGAGGGAATGATTGCGGGTCCATGGCCCGTTCGTTAGGATACAGCATTCGCCTGGTGTTGATCTGAGAAACCACGGAAAACTACCGATCAGAGCAGCCGGCCGCTAGAATTCTTCTCCAGATAGCGACTGAATTCGTCTAGCCAACAAGTAAATGTCGAAAATTCCTCGATCGTCATGACTCGAAACCTAGGACCTCCCGATCAGAGGCACTGCAGTGACATCAGCTGATGCCTTGAGCCACCTCTCTTGGTACCTGGGGGAGTTAACCCCGGGGTGGGCACCTAAGATACTCGTTTTCATTCGCACCCCTCCCCCGCGCTCAAATACGTCGACATGCTGGTATATGGATCCCACCAGAACGCAGTTTGCCCTCACAGCAACCTTTCCATTCATTGGCTGGGTCGGGCTGCCTCGCCAGCCCAGCCCTACCGAATTTCCAAGTTGGTGCTGCAGTCGAAACAATGTGCTGGGACAAGTCCCCTTTGTATGCCCAGAGTATCGGGCTACTGCCACAACGAAGCCAAGGGGCTACCCGTCTCGTCAATATCCCGTCTCCTCATTGCAATCTTTATTGCTATCGACGTGAGTACCGCCGGAACTTAGGTGACCTGACAAGAAGGTTCATGGTCCCCTCGTGGACTTTTGTACGTGGGATCCAGGTCATTCCCAAGAAGGCCTTCGCCCAATCTCGCTCAAAGGTCGACGCGCCAGGGGCCCAACGAACCCGGCAGCATGGAGATTACTGCATCGCCCACTTACTGCCTTGAAGCTAACGACGTGAGTGCCTGTTTTAGAGTGATCACTGATGGATTTTGTTAGACAATACTAAAGACGACCTCCAAATAGTAGGCAAGTAGTTTATACATAAACAGACATGGCTGTTAAAAAGATTAATATCGATTTTGGAAGTTTTTAATTTAGAAAACGGGAAATTGATCAATATCCAGAAAATTTTTATTTTTATGTTTTAGAAATGAAATAGGTAGTTTCAGAAGGAGAAGCTAATTTTGTTCATTCCGGTACTGTATAGAAATAATATAATTCTTGTATTATATTTTGAATAAAACAAGAATTTGAGATATAATTTTATTAACAATTTTTCAAATCGTTTTTCTAAAACTTCAGCTTGTTTACTATCTCAAATTTCAAAATTATTATTCGATTTTAATGACTAAATGACTTTTATCTTAAGTTATAGTATATTTATCAATTTGACTTTTAATGTCTCTTGACACTCTCGGAATCAGTAAAATCCCTTCGGAAGGAATTTTTATGTGCTTTCTGACACCGAAGTTGCGTTCGACAAAATACTTTATCTTGCAATAAAAACTCCATCGAAATCGATTTCGCCTTGGCGTTCCTATTTCTGTCCCGTTGGAGGGCTTGATATATTAAAGTGGTCCACTGAGGTTCGAAGCTTAATATTCTCGGTATAATCTAAATCAAAAACCCCTTATTTGAAAAAATATATAGCTATTATTCGCCTTTTTTGTTTGTTTTATAATAAATTTCAAATGTTTTGTTATACGTTACGTTATTTGTGAAATTAAAAATGTTAAGAGTATAAAAATACTAAATCGAATAATATTTTCCAAAACTCGTGTTTCATGTTTATGTAATTACTATCGTGGAAACCGGGCGGGGGGAGGACAACTGGAGCAATTTGAGAGAACATGAGGTGGTCTGTATATTATTCGTTTACCTATAGAGAAAAGGTGAGGGGTCCTTTCAGAAAAACCTCCATTTAAAACGACGAAACAATGGCTTTGAGAAATCTTGTTTTAGCAAATCCAGGAATTAGCCCGGACAAACCGGAAAAAGGTATAAAAACACTTGATTTTTTTTTTCATATCCTCTAACACCATCATGATTAATTTTCAAAAATCTGTAATTTCTAAATTGCTTCGAATTTCTAAAACACTCCAAATTTATTTACAGAAACGCAACGCCGCCGGTATAGGGCGTATTGACACCAGCGAGCGTTCTAGTGCTAGAAATTCACGATCTATGAAGTTTGGCTTGCTTATTTGCGCCTACATACTCCTCCGCGGCCGTACCTACTGAACTTGACTTCTTCATTCCAGGGCGGGAAGGTCTCCTTGTCACGTGCTACGGAACGGAACAAAAAGCTACGGTAAGATACCATCTTGCCCACGGAGTGTGATTCCGCGCCGCTTTTTTATGCGGGTGTGAAACTGACACATAAAGCGCCTGGGGCACAGCGGGGTAAGGAAGCTGAGGCGTTTGCGTGTTACTTTCGTTTGCGACACTGATTTAGTAGTTTCCTTTTTCTGTGAGTCACTTCTTTTGAATTGAATTGAATGGAATTGAATTGAATTAATGCCTTATTTTACGTGGCGAGACTCGGGCCATGAGGCCTGCTCTTCCGTCTGACCACGCAAATTTCGCTACTCTTCCACCCACTAGCGGAGAAAGGAGGTATCACTCGGGCGACGAAACAGGCGATTTGAATTTAGCTCAGAGGCGTCATTTAGGCTAGAAGATCTTTTACATGCCAGTAATTTTACTAACATGGGACAGCCGGCTTTACTTCCCCTCTGAAGGATTTTTTCGCCCTTGAAAATCCACGGCTTCGATCGGGTTAGGTATAACTTGGGTGTAACAGTCCGATACGCTAACCGTTACACCATCGCCGCTTCTTCAGACGCTCCTTGGGACATGAAGTTACACTTCGAGCAAAGGGCAATAGCGATGGCGAATGCGCACGTTTAAAAAGAAAGCAAGTTTCGAACTTATACTTTTTCATGTAAAATAATAAATCATGCATCGTAAAGTTATTGTTGAAAATTTTGTCTTTATTGGACTAACTTTAAACACGTACTCATTATTTTTTTTAAGTTTTCTTCACGGAATTATTTCATTTCTCAGAAAGTGAACTATTTTCTGCGTTCCATTAAAATTCCATAAAATTTCCTGGCACATACTACTCCACGATGAGTCTCACAGTTTTTTCACTGCTTTTTGACGATAAAGAAATAAAAAAAACTTGGTTACACATATTTTTTAATTGCACTCTATTAATTCCATTTATCATTCTCTGTATTCTCTTAAATCTCTTAATTATTATGTGCATATTTTCGTTTTCTTTTATGTGTCTGATAAGGCGCTCTGAAGATGAGGTAAAATTCATGGAAACATGTATGCGGTAATATAACATATGAATTTAGTGCAAAATATATATTTCATTATGGAAGGCTATTTCTTCTTCTTCTTCTTCTTCTTCTTCTTCTTCTTCTTCTTCTTCTTCTTCTTCTTCTTCTTCTTCTTCTTCTTCTACATTCAAGGATTAAGGCGATGCCTGTTCCGACCTCTAAGTCCATCTTCTGGTCAGGCGACCTGGATCTCTAAGATTATTTATATTCACAAAATATGAAAAAAGAAATAAAAATATGAAAACAATGAAGCTCCATCCCATGGTTGAAGAGTTGGAAACTTGATGCTGATTATATCAGCATTTCATAGGAAATTTTCTTGTCCCTTTCAAAGAACGGGATTCATACAAATATTCAAAGATTTAATTTCGCCAATTCACGCACTTAAATAGTATAGGCTGGGTCTTTTTTGACTGCGTAGAATTTACATATTGTCTTCTCTATTATTTGTACTAGAGAGATACCTTTTCCAATTGAAGCACTGAACCTTTTAAGGTAACTATGACATCGTTTTGAAGGTCTTTGTGTGGACTGTGTGAGGATTCTACTGAAATTTTGCTAATACAATAATGTCTTATCATAAACGCCTTACAATATTCTTATCTCACTCGCCCGGCTAAGTGCTCGTATTTATCTATCTCAAAGAACATACGTACAAATACGATTTTTTAAGCGGATCGTAGAAATTTAAAATAGGTGGGTGTGTGATCTTGCCTAGTACAGGGAATCGAATTTTAATCGAATTATAAATGGATCACAGGGAAAAACTTCCATTACTTCTCATAATAAGAAGAAGGCAGCGATTACGGTTCAGCACATGAAACGAATGTTGCATACAATTTTAATTCAGCTCAAATGCCAACCAAGAACTATCTCTGCATCTAGTTTTCATTACAGTTTACATAACACATAAATTTAAATAAACACGAGTAATAACATAAAATAAATATAAAATTAACTATGAAAGTTTATCTTACATTCACTCAAGTCATTTAATACACATCTTTAAAATTTTCAAAAATTCAGCATTTAAATAGATTATCACAAGACGTGTTCTTTCTACAACCGATTTTCAATTATGTCCCTTCAACCCCGGCGACACCATTACATCTTGGCCATGACCAGGTTCCTTCTGCCTTCTAAACCCACGATATTCCAAATTACTCGTTCTACTAATCCACAAACCTTTTCCTTATGATTACTGACTTATTCCTTCAATGTTACCGTTTACCTCCGTAACTACTTACCTCCCACTCGATACTTACTACTAAAAAATTTTCCCGCTCATCCTCGTTCACAAAGCGAACACCACAGCATCCCAAAACCTTTCTGTTCTTCTCTCTCTATTTACAAACCACTACGCATTGTTTATAGTAGCCCTCTTGCTGATTGGTTCGTATTACTCAGCGGTTGGTTCAACTTATGAAAACAATTGATGTGCGCGAGACAGATCTAACAGTGCTGTTTCTTCGCCTCTATGCATTCATTCAACTGTTAATTTTCCTAAAAGCCCTCTAAGTTAAATTATGATTGGTCGGCCATTATTTCCTTTAGTTAGCTTTCTTGTGTTCTTTGTATTTATTTTCTTTTTTAAATAAGTTCTTTTTCCGACTAATAGGCAACACTTTATTGTCTACCAACTGTCAGTGTCATACCTCGGCTGGATTCCATTACTTGACCGTCATATTTATGAAATAAAATCTTCTTTAACATTATTAGGTACTCAGTGCCAGTGTCGTTCGTGTGAGCGGTGTGAACAGTGCCACGTTCAGAAAAAGTGTTATTTTAGTTGTAGTAAAAACCAATAAATCATTTTTAGACTAGTGAATGGCCACAAGTAGTTGCTCCGTTACGGGGCAACTAATTCGAAGCGCAATGGACGCTACATATAGTGAAAATGGTGGTGAAAACTTGTTTAACAGTGAATCTGTGCAACCCATCCCAGATCAAGCAATACGTCAACAGCAAGAACGTCTTCAGCAACAACTACAACACCACCAACATCAGCAACAAATAATAGAAATACAACTCTCTCAACTTCTAACTCAATATCATGTGCCTCCACAACCGCCTCTGCAACTAAATCAACTACAGCAACTCCTGACGCAGCAACCACAGTTACCGCTATCAACAAGCAGTGCAGATACGGATTGTCAGAAGACCGATAGATTAGCACAACAAAGCAGTAGTACAACAGACGTATCAACAATGTCATCTGTTGAAGGTATGTGCGATAACACTCTGGAGTGGCAAGAAGTCGTCCCGAGACGGCGGAAACGAAAAATTAGTGAACCTTCACAAAGAGCTCTAAAGAAAACACCAGTTACAGAAAGTATTACAAATTACAACAAATTCGAACTTCTTTCTTCTACAGAGCCAGAAAACAACACAATAGAAAAATCTGAATCCAACGAACGAACCAATGGTAATAAAATTCCACCCATTTTTCTACCAGGAATAAAAGACGTGAATATCTTAAAAAAATGCATTGAAGAAGTATTAAAAAAAGAGGAATACAGCTATAAATTACTGAACAGTGACAGTGTCAAAGTCATATTAAGTACAGTTGAAGCATATAGAAAGCTCATAAAACATTTTGAAAATAAAAAATTGCAATTTCATACATATCAGCTCAAAGAAGAGCGTTCTTTTAGGGTTGTACTTAAACAAATTCATGCAAATGCAGATGTTAAGGAACTGCAAGATGAAATTGAAAGTTACGGCCACAAGGTTCGCCAAATTTATAATATTCAACACAGACAAACAAAAGCGCCACTCCCTCTCTTCTTCATAGATCTACAACCTAGCAAAAATAATAAAGATATTTATAACATAGATAGTTTACTGAACTGCAAAATCAAAATAGAAGCACCTCGAAAGAAGAAAGAAATCGTACAATGCAAAAGATGTCAAGAATATGGACATACAAGGACATACTGCCATCGAAAACATCGCTGTGTGAAATGTGGAGAAAATCATCCGACCGAAGTCTGTAAAAAGCGAAAAGAAGACCCACCTAAATGTGCTCTATGTGAGCAAAACCACCCAGCAAACTACAAGGGATGCGAAGTCTACCAAGAAATAAGACAAAGTAAATATCCCCAGAATACACAAAATTCGTATCTTTCTCACTCACACCATCGAAGCAACAAACTTTTAAATAGTAACGTACCTAGCGAAATGCAACACCGCACTTGGGCCCACGTAGCCAAGTACCCTCCATCACATCAAGTCATAAATGATAATAGTAATATTGAAATTGCACAACTAATATCAACTGTTCAAGAAACTTTTCAAAAATTTGAATCAATACTAACCAAGCAAAGTGATCAAATCTCCAACCTGATAAGCCTCATGACCAAAGTAATAAGCAAATTATGAAGACATTTCGTATTGGTGTATGGAATGCCAATGGACTAGCGCAACATTGCAGAGAAATTAACAATTTTCTACAAGACGAAAAAATTGACATAATGCTCATCTCAGAAACTCATTTCACGGAAAAAAGTTTCTTTAAACTACCTAACTATGAAATATATGATACAAAACATCCAGATGGCACAGCCCATGGAGGTACGGCGATAATAATAAGAAGAAACATACAGCATTCTTTGAAATCAAATTTTGAAAATGATTACCTGCAAGCCACATCTGTACTAGTTTATGACAGTTTCGGTTCATTGACAGTATCAGCTGTCTATAGCCCTCCAAAGCATAAAATAACGGAAGAAATGTATAGAGAATATTTCGATACGTTGGGTGCAAGGTTCATCTCTGGAGGTGATTACAACTCAAAACATTCGCAGTGGGGGTCAAGACTGTCGACTTTACGAGGAAAAACACTACTCAACGTAGTCACGTCACTCAACGCAGAACCGCTATCGACAGGAGAGCCAACGTACTGGCCAACCGACTGTAATAAGCTGCCGGACTTACTTGATTTCTTTATCATGAAAGGAACAAATCAGAGCTTTACATCAATTGAAAATTCTCTCGAATTGTCCTCCGATCACTCTCCAGTAATATTAACTATTAGCTCTCATATAATAGAAAATAATTCTAAACCTAGTATTTCCAATAAAAAAACGAATTGGAGTGACTTTCAAACATGGCTTAATGTAAATATTACTGCAAACGTTCCTCTAAAAAGTGAATTTGATATAGATGAAGCAGTTGAATTTTTAACTACTAGTATCCAACAAGCAGCATGGTACGCTACACCAGAAACGTACGGAACAGCTTCTCACAAATACCCCAAAATAGTTGACGAAATGAAAAGAAATAAGAGGAGACTTAAGAAAGTTTGGCAAACCACGCATGATCCAAATGATAAACGAAACTTCAACAGGGCAGCGCAGGATCTTAAAAGATTTCTTCAAGACCTACATGAAAATAAAACCAAGGAGTATCTTGAAAGACTATCACCAACCAAAGACAACGACTACTCCCTATGGAAAGCCACCAAACGCATTAAACGACCAATCAAACCTGTGCCGCCTATACGTGATAAACATGGAAAATGGGCTAGAACCAACCACGAAAAAGCAACAGTATTTGCGGAACATTTTGCAAAAGTTTTCCAACCATTCCCATCAGATGAAGAAGAACAAGAAAGAAATATTATACAGTTCATTAATGCACCATATCAAATGTCTTTACCAATAAAGCATTTCAAGACAACCGAAGTTTCATATGCAATAAAACAAATTAATCCTCATAAAGCACCTGGCTACGATCTCATCACCGGCATTGTTCTAAGAAACCTGCCAAAAAAAGCACTAGCATTGGTAACCTCAATTTTCAACGCCATCATCAGAATTGGACATTTTCCCTCTCAATGGAAATACAGTCAAATTATTGTCATACCAAAACCGGGGAAACCTGTTTCCGAAGTATCCTCGTATAGACCGATAAGCTTATTACCAATCTTGTCAAAAATCTTCGAAAAGCTTCTCCTCAAGCGGATACTTCCAATCATAGCAGAAAACAACATCATTCCAGACTACCAATTCGGCTTTAGGTTGAAACATGCCCCTACCGAACAAATCCACAGAGTAGTAAAAGTCATTAATGAAGCGCTGGAGAAGAAACTTTATTGTTCTGGTGTCTTTTTGGATGTAGTCCAAGCTTTTGACAAGGTGTGGCACTCAGGACTCTTATATAAAATCAAAAATATGTTACCCCACCCGTTTTTTGCACTACTTCGCTCCTATCTTACTGAAAGACGTTTTCAAATAAAATTTAAGGAAGAAACATCATCATTCTATCCTGTTGCAGCTGGAGTACCGCAAGGTAGTGTTCTCGGTCCACTACTGTATCTACTATACACGGCCGACCTACCTGTTTCAACGGACATCACGTCAGCCATGTTTGCTGACGACACAGCATTTTTAACTTCTCATGAAAATGCCATCGAAGCATCAGAAAATCTTCAAGAATACCTCACTGTGCTGCAGGAATGGTTCACAAAGTGGCGTATACAAACTAATGAAAGTAAATCTGTCCATGTAACGTTTGCACTTAGACCAAATAGATGTCCTCCAATTAAAATCAGCAACAAGGATATACCACAGGCAAATTGTGTAAAATACCTTGGTCTACATTTAGATCAAAAAATGACTTGGAAGACACACATCAGAAAGAAAAGAACAGCTCTCGAAATTAAAATCAAGCAATATTATTGGCTTCTAGGCAAACAATCGTCTCTTTCATTGGCTAATAAAGTACTGATTTATAAATCAACAATAAAACCTGTTTGGACCTACGGAATAGAACTTTGGGGCACTGCGGCTAACTCAAACCTAGAAATACTGCAACGATTCCAATCAAAAACTCTAAGATTGCTTGCCAATGCCCCGTGGTTTGTTTCAAATACAACACTACACAATGACTTACACATACCTACAATAAACCAAGAAGTCCAATTCAGATTCCAAAGATATTATAAGCGATTAGAAAACCATCCAAATTACCTTGCATTAAACTTACTAGACAATAGTCAAGAATTAAGAAGATTGTGCAGATTTCATCCCCTGGACCTCTTAAATAGGTTCGATCATTAATAAACAAAATGTATATTGTACTGTTATAGTAATTGCACTGTAACTAAGCAAAACAGCTTAAATTTATATGTATATATATGTATAAATATATATGTGTATATATATGTATATGTATATATGTGTGTGTATGTGTATGTATGTGTGTATGTATATATGTATGTATGTGTGTGTGTATGTATATGTATGTATATGTATATGTGTATGTATGTGTGTGTATATATATGTATATATATATATATATATGTGTGTATATATATGTGTGTATAAATTTATATGTATATATATGTATAAATATATATGTATATATATATGTATATATATATATATATATATATATATTGTGACGTACCTGGTGGTGCCGGGTATCTTCACTGCAATATAACACTAAGAGAGGGTGTCTTTTACGTGAATGGGTCCTAGGATAAGTCGGTGCAACGTTGGGGAAGTTATTCATACATAGAAATACAATTATGACAAGATTTATTTTAAATCAAAGTTACTATTTACATAATCAGACACCGTTTTTATACTCCGCCTTGGTACCAAGATTAAGAGTAAAATACAACTTTCATACCTTCGGGGCCCCGTTTGAATACCTATGAGGTTCGTCGAGCCGCTCGTGCCGACAGGGTTGTCGACCTCTGCTACTGCTGCGGGCCGTCGGCAGCAGATGGCGTGGTGATCATCCACGGCTGATGCTCCAACAATTCTTCCCCGAACAGGATCTTGATACCTCGGCTGCGCACCTTCCTCGAATCACTGTCCATTAGTGGGTTTAATTACACGACCCCCGCCTACTCCGTATACTGGTCACAGTTCTGTACCGCACGCTTTCAAGAATGTTCCCTCCGCACCAACTAATAAGAGCGACGTCAATTATTTTACCAACACTAATCTTTTACTATACTGATACTTCTAATGTTCTGTTTACATGTCCATTACTTTGCGATTCCTAATCACATAACTATGTCGCGTATTACATGCGTCCATTCACTGGCGGAGAGCCCTCGCTACACGTCCGCACTGGTCGCCGCTCTGCTAACGTCTCTCTTCGCCGGCCGCACGTCGGCACATCCTTCGGCGGCGGCCGCCTCAATCCAACTAACGAACTTTTTGCACGTGCGCGCTGCCACGCTTGTACCCGCCGTTCTCACGCTCGCCTCCCGGCGGGCACCGGTGGCGGCGGCGACCGTTGCCGGCTGCCCGCTGCTCGCAGCGCCCGGCGCTCGCACCGCGCAGTCCAGAATAGCTATTGAATTCTTACACTAATGATTTAATTAGTGTAATGAAACACATAATCTGGGTTTCATCACCCCCCCCTTTCTTTTTTTGAATTTTTCCCGCTTCTGGACAAAATTCACACTAGTAACATCGTCACTGCCGATGGTTGCACTCTTTTGCATATTCCTCGACGCCCTATATACACTTATAACTTAGAATCGAATTAACATGTGATTACTTGTATTAACACTAATATTACACTATTTACACTTCACTATTTTCCATACATGTTGACCAGGTTTCCGATTTGAAGCTTGTGGTGTCCTACTATGTTTTGTTTCTTGTATGACGGTTCATCCCCATTTTGCTGACATTGATTTCCTAAATCACAGTTGTAGGACATAGCTTCCAGCGTGTTGGGCACATCTTGGTAAGTGTCGTCCCATTTCCAGCTACGACCTCTTCTACGTTTGTACCAATGGTTGACTATACCATCATTCTTCCCTCGCCCCTGACTTCGCTCCATTTTGGACCTGCCTACATCTCCTTCATTCCCATGCTTTGGGGCGTCTGCAAAGGTGACTTCGTACCTCTCCAATATCTTCAAACCCCTTCCTAAATCGGTATGATCTGCTCTGCCCAGTAAGCTCTGCACGGTGACAGGATACTGTTGCGTTAACATGCAACTAATTCCTTGATATTTTATAGGAGCAACTAATGTTGTTGGTTCCATAATGCTCTTCATTCTGTATCCACTACTATTTCCCGTGATGTAGTTGTAATGGCTATTCCTCTGGTCGCTCTTGATGTTTATTTGAGTTTCTTCGCTCCGTTTTCGTACGGAAATCTTGTCTTCAAATACCTTTAAAAATTCCGGAAATATACCAAAATTCTCTGCCCACGTCCTGGCGTTCTCTTCTAAAATTGAGTGTAATAACTGGATCTTGTATCCTTCCAATATGTTGTTTGATGCTAGGTGCCGTTCTTCTGCTCGCAGAACTACCTTAGGGTTTTCCGCCCCATCTCCCAGAGATTTCATCGACTTTGGAGGCATAATTGGTGTCACCCCATACTTGACACTTGGCGATGTTTTCCCGTCTTCTTCCTGTTTAAACTCTTCTTGTACTCTTTTCTCTTCGCACCCTTGTATATTTTCCACGATTTCTTCTTCTACTATACGCTCCATTTCTTCTATTTTCATTTCCATTTCTTCTTCCATTATTAACTTCAATTCTTCCGTTTTCACTTTCACTTTATAAACATCCTCCTCGGTCTCGATTTGGACCTCCACCGTTTTGCCCTCCGCTGTCTTGACTTCCTCATGGATTTGGTTCGTCATCCCCTCGTTTCTATCTGTTACCGCTACCCTAGCATCTATTTGATGGCATGATTGAAATTTTAGCACCTCATCTTTCCTATCCAGTTCCTCCGCTTTCCCATACGGTTTTTCGCATATTTCGATGAGCTTCCTATTCCGTTCTTCTGTGATTCTTCTCATTTCTTCTGCCGGCTTCTTAATCTGTTCTTCAACCACCTTCCCGTTCTGTTCTTCTATTAGTTTTCTATTCCGTTCCTCCGCCTTCCTATTCTGTTCCTCCTCGGATCTTTTCTGTTTACCTAATTCTTTGCTCTGTTCTTCCGCAAACTTCTCAATCTGCTTCTCCGTTTGCTGCCTCAGCTGTTCTTCTAATGAATCTTCTGCCATTACGCCCGTACACGCTTCGTATTCTTCGTCCATCCCCAGGTCAAATCCTACCGCCTGGCTCCCCAGTTCTACCACCTGCCGTTCTAGATCTATATTTGCTCTGTGATCGACCAGAAAATCCGTCCCTATGATTACCGAATACAATAATTTTTTGACTACCAGGGCCACCATCTCATATACTTGGTTGCCAATCCTGGCTTGGAACATGATTTGTTTTGTGATGGGGCTTGACTTCTTCTGAGTTGCCCCAATCACATACGCCCTATTCATAGGCAAACACATTACTTCTTTTCCTGTTGCTTTTAACTCCTCATACATTTCTTCTGATACTACTGTAGTCGTGCACCCTGTATCCACTAAAGCTTCTTTAATTATACCTTCACATTCTATCGATATCGTGGGACATTTCCTGATTCTGACCGCTGAGTTCTTACATCTCCGCCACGGTTGGGTATCGTAGGTTACCGGCTGCATAGCGTTTATGGAGACCGCGTTTACATCATCGATTTCCGCGTCCGCAATGGGGCCACCTATCACCGCGGACTCTATTAGTTTAAATAGTGTCCTTGATCACTACTTGTGCTAGGCTGTGCTAATCGGTCGGGTGCATTCCCGCCCCCACCTCGCGTCTCCGTACGGTTTGAATTAGATCTGTTCCAGTCCGGTCTCTGGTTCCCCGGCTCTGGTCTCCATCCGTCTCCCCCTCTTCCGCGTTGGTTTCTCTGGTAATCGTTGCTCCTATCATTCCCTTGCCCCTGGTTACGTTCCGATCTAACCATATTAACATTCCCTTCATTTCTGTTCTTTGGTACGCCCGCAAATGTCAAGTCGTACCCTCCTAACACATTCTGGAATCTTTCCAGGTCGGTGTGCTGCACACTACGTAAAAGATTCTGCACCGTAACTGGGAACTGTCTTGTCAGTACACATATTATTTCCTGATCGCTCATCGGTGGGGATAGCGTTTTGTATTCCATAATACGCCTTGTTGCGTATTCCCGCAAACTTCCCATTGACTGGTTGTAATGATTATTCATTAAGCTGATTTTAAAATTAATTTGGATTTCCTCATTCCAATACCGCTCAAGGAATCGATCTTTAAATGCCTTTACTGATTCGGGAAACTTATCAAATGTATCGGCCCATATCCTTGCGTTGCCTTCTAACATTAAATATAATAATTGTATTTTACACCTATCCGAAGTATTGATAACATCTAAATGTCGTTCTGCTGCCTTCATAAATATGCATGGATTCTCTTTCCCGTCACCTGAAAATTTTAGTGATCTTGGAGGGGTAAATGGTACCGTCCCGCTTGCTGCGATTGGGGATGCCTTGCATTCTTTTATTTGTTCAATCTCTGTTCGTAATGACACAACCTTCTCCTCGCATTCCCTCTTGTTCTCCAACATTTCTTCCTTGACTACCAATTGTATCCTTTCAATTTTCTCGTCCTGCATAGCGGTTCTATCATCTAATCGCTGATATAGCTTATTCTCTAATTCTCCCCCCAGATTGATTACTTGGGATTCTAACTCCTTTTTCTGTTTCCCTAATTCTTCGGCGGTCCATTGCTCGTGACTTTCTACCCGCTCCGCGATCTTAGTCATCTCATTCTTCGTTAACTCAATTTGTTCTTCAGCGCGTCCTATTCGCTCCCCTATTGTATCTACTTTCCTATTCAGGTCTTCTGCCAGCTTCCTAATCTGTTCCTCTGTGAATAATTTCTGTTCGTCTAATTTCCTACTCTGTTCTTCTGCCAACTTCCTAATCTGCTCCTCTGTAAATAATTTCTGTTCGTCTACTTTCTCATACAGTTCTTCAATCAACTTCTTCTGATCTTCTGCCGCTTTCTTCTGATCTTCTGCCGCTTTCTTCTGATCTTCTGCCGCTTTCTTCTGTTCTTCTGCCGCTTTCTTCTGTTCTTCTCGCATCATCATTATTATCTGTAGTATGTCTAAATTGGTATCTTCTCCACCCCCCCGATTCGGATTTCCTGCTACCTGGTTCATCGGCGTTGACGTGATTTCTATTTCTTTATTGAAGCTATCTCCTGACGTGTCGTCTAACCGACTTCCAATACCACTATCCCTACTTTCCGATGACCTACTGTTATCGATTCCTACATCTATTTCCCCTACTTCATCCGCCTTTTCTTCCCGGACCAGCACTATATTTTGCGCCTCCATTCTGTTGCTTTGAGCTGTCCGATCGATTCTCACTGCACTAAAGTACCGCACAAATTCTCCACTTACCTCACCTACCGACGATACCACAGTTAACCTATGAATGCACTATATCCACCACAACCCCTGTATATTCTTCGTGAATGGTTTAATTCACTCCTATTTCAATTGCTACTTAATACCGAACAAGCCTCACTCACCACCATAAACACAATAACACTAATTCAATAGCCATATAAATTTCCACTCACCTACCAATGCATAAACATAATCCTTACAATACATAATATTATTACCATTGAAACACATATACACTACTAATAGACTCGTTAATACTATTACACAAAAATGCTTTCAGATTATAATAAATCCCTTGTTAATTGAAATTACTTTTCAACGCACTTATTGCTATATTATGTACATAATCATCATTCACATTTGCATGTCATATCTCCTCCCTGAATTTTCCTCAATAATATCATATAGATATTCACAACAAACATTCACACTGCTGGTATATATTTCCCAACCTGGTATCTTTTCTAATAAATTCCCCACACTTTACCATCACCAATAAATAATGCACTACTGCGTGAATGTTCCCAGCAAAAAAAAAACAATTTTGTGCATAATTTGTACAACACTATTAACCACCTTTATATTCTCATAAGAATTATTACTACTTCCCCATTTCTTTGATTTCCATGTTATAAAAAAATTGCCAAGCCATTCAAATATTATTAATATGTCTTACAAAATTTGGAATTCTATTACATTATATTATTTGTAACATGTACATGTATAGCCTTCATAACCTCAGTAACTACAATATTAACTATATATTGGATGCTCACAAATAATTGCCTATGTCAGCCCGTAATTAATTATGCAACAACATTTTTGTAATTATCAACATTTCATTATGTTTACTTGACTTATGCATATTTTGCTAACACATGTATTGTTACTTTTTGTTGTCTACAATAATACACTTCACTGCCTGCTTCTCATCTGTACCCTGCACTACTATACATCAATTACATGCACATTATTTTCCAACATTTCACCAACTTCCCTAAGGCCACATTTCTTAACTATACGTTATCCACTTGTTCGGGCGCCAGCTGTGACGTACCTGGTGGTGCCGGGTATCTTCACTGCAATATAACACTAAGAGAGGGTGTCTTTTACGTGAATGGGTCCTAGGATAAGTCGGTGCAACGTTGGGGAAGTTATTCATACATAGAAATACAATTATGACAAGATTTATTTTAAATCAAAGTTACTATTTACATAATCAGACACCGTTTTTATACTCCGCCTTGGTACCAAGATTAAGAGTAAAATACAACTTTCATACCTTCGGGGCCCCGTTTGAATACCTATGAGGTTCGTCGAGCCGCTCGTGCCGACAGGGTTGTCGACCTCTGCTACTGCTGCGGGCCGTCGGCAGCAGATGGCGTGGTGATCATCCACGGCTGATGCTCCAACAATTCTTCCCCGAACAGGATCTTGATACCTCGGCTGCGCACCTTCCTCGAATCACTGTCCATTAGTGGGTTTAATTACACGACCCCCGCCTACTCCGTATACTGGTCACAGTTCTGTACCGCACACTTTCAAGAATGTTCCCTCCGCACCAACTAATAAGAGCGACGTCAATTATTTTACCAACACTAATCTTTTACTATACTGATACTTCTAATGTTCTGTTTACATGTCCATTACTTTGCGATTCCTAATCACATAACTATGTCGCGTATTACATGCGTCCATTCACTGGCGGAGAGCCCTCGCTACACGTCCGCACTGGTCGCCGCTCTGCTAACGTCTCTCTTCGCCGGCCGCACGTCGGCACATCCTTCGGCGGCGGCCGCCTCAATCCAACTAACGAACTTTTTGCACGTGCGCGCTGCCACGCTTGTACCCGCCGTTCTCACGCTCGCCTCCCGGCGGGCACCGGTGGCGGCGGCGACCGTTGCCGGCTGCCCGCTGCTCGCAGCGCCCGGCGCTCGCACCGCGCAGTCCAGAATAGCTATTGAATTCTTACACTAATGATTTAATTAGTGTAATGAAACACATAATCTGGGTTTCAATATATATATATATATATGGATAAACATAATTACGTTCATGATTGCCAGTGTATTTATATATTGTCTGTTGTTTTTCTGTCTTGGTCATATTTGTCCTATGTTATATTTGTGATTTATACCATTTATTTGATCATTACTGAAAATGAATTCACGAAGGACTGAGAATGCCCAGTTCCTTCACATGCCATTGTAACTTTGCTAAATGATTTGCCTATTGTTCAGATGAACAAATTGCAAATAAAATAAATAAATTAAAAAAAAACATTATTAGGTACTGATTGCCACATCTCTGAATTTAGTGATTAACTTTTAGAATTACAATGTGAAAATCCTACGATCTACGACGTAATTGTATTAAAATTATACCTTAAAGTTCGAAGATTCACCACTCCATATTTGCGTTTACTCTCAAGAACTTTATATACTTATTCTTTTACTTAATACTCTTCACTCTTTCATACTCTTAGTTTATAACGTATACTTTACCTTTATTAAAAAAAAATATTTTTTTAAGAACGGAATTAAGGTTACCAAATTCTTATATTCCTGACACAAAAAGATGCAAAATTTTCGCACAGGATAAACCAGTTATATTTGTTTGCACATAAAACGAAAAACAAAAACACTGAATATTTTCACGAACAAAAAAATACATAATACAGCGAAAAGTATCCAGATTTGTAACACAGTGATTGTCATCATCGATGATTCACCGCAACGTAACTTTCACCCTGCAAGCCAGGCTCTCCAGTTTCATTACGGGCGTCATCATTGCGCATTCTGAAGCAACGTCTTTGGCTAAGACGCTTACTTGCAGCCAGTTCTTTGTTACTCACTTGGTAGATGACGTGGTGCTTTGATCATCCGTGCGGTCACCTTGCTGCTACTTCCTCAGCGGGAGAAGTGCGTTGTAGTCCTCTTTGTGCGGGGAACGTCCTTGGTACGTTGGATGATTGGCTGCCCGGGGTGAACCGCGTCTCAGTCGATTGAGCTGACGTTTCGGCCATCACGTTGTGGTCTTCTTCAGAGCTATACTGCCCAATCGACTGAGACGCGGTTCACCCCGGACGGCCAAGTATCCAATGACTCCGGCCGCGGAAATCTACCAACACGTCCTGGATACGGTCCGTTCCGTAGGCTTCAATTGGGGGAAGGGACAGTTGCTACTAACTCCCCAAGAATTTCCAGTTCCGTTGAATTTTCACGATAATTCAAACATTTTAATAATTGAACACAATTAAGTGTTTGAACAACTTGTATTACGTTTGAGAGTCTGTACTACCGAACAATTATAAATAATGGAAGTTTCTGAAAACATTATTTCACAAAGAAGAATAATTGATTGATTGAAGGTTCCGAACAGGTCAACTGCTATGGTCACTATTGCCGGAAGTGTAGTGAATCTCTGTATGCCAGGACGTGATGGTGTTTCTCCCCAGCCCCAACCTACACGTTGACTTGTGGAAATTTTACCCTTCAGATACTTTCCAGGGGCACCGCCCAAGCTGGAAGGAGCTCTAAACTCCCGACTGTTTCCCAACATGTGAGGTAGTGTGTGAGCATGGGCCAAAGACGGGAAAGGTAAGATCACGCGCGGTTCGTGGCCCGTTTTTTGAGGTACTGCTCCGGCATGAGCTGGCATTGATCGTAGAAACCACGGAAAACTACCGATTGGAGCTGGCGGCTGATAGAATTATCCTCCAGACAGCGGCTGAATTCGACCTAGCTGTGTGTTGAAACATTTCTCTTTGCGCTTGACAGTTGTGCTTTGGCAGTTGCAGCGTTGCCGTCTTTTCTGCCCTTGCCACGTTCGCGCTGCATGATCTTTTTGCACGAGCACTGCAATGCACGAGCAATTTAAAGCGAATGCCACATTTCAGGACTATTCTTAGGATATTTTTCTATCCGAAACCTGTGCTGGAAACTTTTAATAAGGAGATTTTTTTATTTTGGGATTACACGACCTGTCCCTCGGTATGTCTAGCAGTATAGTGCCTGTGAGTATGTGTACGGGGTGACAAGACAAAGGCAAGATGGAAACATCGTAGTGGGCGGTGGACCGTTTGTGAGGGTGCTGCGCCGGAATTCGCCTGGTGTTGATCTTTCAAGTTTTGTCAGAAGTCAATTTCTTTCAATCGAGAAAACTCGTAACATTTTATACGAGTAGTAAACCTAAAATGTATAAATAACTACGATAATTCAACATATTTAATATATACGATTGGGATACAATCTCTTGACTAAACAAGTAAACCTAAAATGTATAAATAACTACGATAATTCAACATATTTAATATACACGATTGGGGTCCAATTCCTTGACTAAACAATGGAAACCAGAATTATATTCAGAATCAGTATAATGCTGTTTTTGATATAAAAATAATATAAATGAAAGATGTAGAATAAAGTGCATAAAACTAGTCGTAATAAAGAATGCGCCGACAAAGGCCCAGAGAATCTATGCTATTATATCTGCAAAACCTTCAAATAAACTAGTATGGAATTAATAAAAAAATAATGATTGTCTACTCATAAATATTCAATAAAATTCAATAGTTATGTGACCCCAAACTACGCTCATTACATTTACAGTTCTCATTAATCCATAATTTTAAACTTCAAAGAACAAGCAGAGTCATTGTGTTGACAACAACCTCGTTTGATGTTCGTTTACTCTAGGGACGTCTCGCCAAACACTTTTCACTACTTTCTTACGTTGCTAAACGCTGTACAAACATGCTGCTTAACTGTTTCATGACCGCTTCGCTCACCTCTGCTGTACCTGGTCGCTGCTCACACCAATGGGGTGAGCGGCAGCTCTCCAAAATGCCGGACCACTTGCGGTCCGCCAGAAAATGTTAATGGGTACCACAAAAATCGACATTTGCATTTTTTGTTACATCACGGGAAACCAGTAATGTGTATACTTATTTCAAAGACGCAGAAACAAATATCGCTTTAAAATGTTTAAAATTATAATAACTTGATGTAAGAGTTCATAAATAAACGCAATTTAAAAATGTAATTAAATTGAATAACATTTAAAAATTTTAATTATTTGTATTGAACGCCCAGTTTCATTTTGGTTGTAATTAAACATGGAATTTAAATTTCGTCACATGCAATTGGTGGATATTATTTTACTAAAATGAAAGTATTTCAAATATTATTATTCTGATTATCACAATTTTCTTCTTCTTTTTATTATTATTATTATTATTATTATTATTATTATTATTATTATTATTATTATTATTATAATTATTCGTATCCTTAAATACTTAAAGTATTCTGAGGATTTAAAATAATGATGATATGCGTGATGTCCCCGAGATTGGTGACAGCTGTTTCAAAGGATGCTGAATAGTAGTCAGTGACAAACACGTGTATTCGTACGTGCCCAAACAACGATATAATAAAGAATCACAATAAAAAATAATAAAAAACTTACAAAACAAGACCAGTTACAACTCAGATTCAAAACAAAACGAGAGTGCACTAGTTTTTAATGATACAGACCTATTACGATGTATTGTTGATGTTAATGACTCAAACACATGTACAACGAATCAAAACAAGTTACATGCTACAAATAATGTTTTGGCCGTTTCTACAATATCGTAATAAATAAGATTATTAACAGTTTCCTATCTTACATTTCTACTTAGTCTATTTTCAGATTCTTGACCAATATAGAGAAGATAGACACTCAATTATGCTACAATTACTGATGTGTATGTGTTACCGTATGTTTTAAGCAACATCGTCCTTGAACATTAATTAATGCAACACTCTCAATTCTGTAGACGCCATATTAACGTTGATTAACAAGATCATAACATTTTACACACAGCGAGAGCATTTTCACAACGTTCTACCATGCGGCCTACCCCTTTATTCTCTTCTTTTGGATTTCGAATTGAAACGTTTCTTTTATACATTAACCTGTTCACATGTATTGTATTACTTGTTTTAAACTATATTTTAACCTAGTTAGTATGGCTCTACGTGATGCGGAGGTCTTCGGTGGCTATCGCGTTCCGTCATTGGTTCAACACCGAGCGCTCCCGGTTACTTTCTCTTCTGCTGCTTTCACTTTCATTCGAAAGGCCTCTCTGTGGCATAATACGTCGTAAAGCGAACGGTAAATCTTTGTCGCGTAGACCATTTTAGAACTGACTGCTCCGCGATGAGTTTCCGCGTGCTTCACTGCGATTATTTTGGACGAAAATTGCTCAGTTGAGAACACTAAGAAGGTAGTAGCAAGTTTACATTAATGGTGTGAAGAAAAAAATATACAGTCAACTCCAGTTGTAGTGAACCATCGGTTTTAGTGAACTTAAGTCACTGGTCCCGTTTCTCATGCATTACAAATAAGCATAAGAAGATTCGGTTATAGTGAACCTGAACCTCGGCTGTAGTGAATTTAGAAAATATAACGTCCTGGAAATTAATTATCTCCTGGAAAAGAATACATCTTCTCTGTGCCACGAATTCCAAGACTAGACGGCTGAAAAAAAGTAATAGGTCAAAGGTCATAATAGACGAAGTCTTCCTTGAGGTGAAGGAAGGGAACCGGAAGTGGGCATCCTACTAATGACCTTACCACACCTTAGGCCACAGTTTCACTGCGGAAACAAGGTCGTGTCCTGCGTGGGCTACAAATGCGACGCGCGATTGCTTGTATCAGTTTCAGTCCTGATGTTATTACTCGCGCAACTTTTCTTGAACGATGGATTGAATAAATGCGGGTAGAGTGGGGGTATTAGTTACGAAATCGGTCACTAGATTTTATGAAGCAATGCCAATCTCTGAAGAATCAGTCACGCCTTCGTAACGGTCTGAATAATTGCGTTCTAACTTTATCAGGAGTTGGAGGTATCTCGTGTGATAGATCCGTACCGCTTCGGTAATTTCTTTAGATTCTTGAAGAAAATAACCGATAAAAGTTCTCGTCTTCAAAAGAAAATTGTTTCTATTTTGCGCCAGTGAAGATGTGTTTGGAATGTTGTCATCAGTGCTCGCTGCGAGCTTTTGCCTTCATCTGTTTATTGTGCCAGAGAGGGGGAAAGCAAGGTCATCGTTCAAGAAAAGTTGCGCGCGTAATACTAGATATTCTGCGGGACAAATCGCGTAGAGTCCTACGTAGGCGACAGGAAGCACGCGACTGGCGACATATGCCGTACCCCACGGAAAAACGATCAGTTTCATTCCACTTGCCCCATTCAGCTACCTAAAACATCTCTTATGTCATTAGTCGAGTAAAAAGGCCTTCGGAGAGTGGTACGGCTTTCCAACAGCGCAAGAAACATTGTATAGTGTCAAGACCGCATTACGATATTTAGAAACAGTGCACAATGCTGAATGACGAATGGAGAGAGCACGAACACTGGAGAAGAATCTAGAGATACTACTAATGAAAAAGTACGAATCACATAATATTGAAAAAAAGAAGGATTTTTAGGACAAATAAATACCGGAAACCACAAATCAAACCAGCCGGCGTTTACAACGTCCCTCCAGGGAGCGTTTGAATTCGACGTGTGTGTCTAACTAGTGTCGAAAATCCTACCCCCGCCGGGACTCGAACTCTAGGTCCTCCCAGTCTGAGGCATCAAATATTGCCTTGAGCCAACAGCGCTGGTGACTCTCTTTCGATGCTCGGATTGTTTGTCAACGCACCGTTAAGGTCTCAGGCGTGAAACACGCACGTCTGTAATTCCCAAAAAAGAAAGCTAGAGTTCCTAGCGGATTAGGAAGCAAAGCGTGAGATCTTAGAGATATTCTTCTGGATTCACACATTTACTTACTTCGACTTTCGTTTTCTATCCCTTATCGCTCTCATTAAACAAGAATCGATTCACTTCGCGAAAAACATTAAGAACGACAACGCGAACTCGGGAACGAAATGGCGTCCAACGTCTTATGGCATTTATAACAACATTCTGTAGGTAAAGATGTAATTCTAATAGTATTAATATAATGTAATACTATTAATATTGCAATAATGCAACACTATAGGTAGAATGTAATAATGTAATACTGTTAGTATTGCAATAATGTAGCAATATAGGTAGAATGTAATAATGTAGTTCTATTAGTATTGCAATAATGTAACACTATTGGTAGAATGTAATAATGCAATACTATTCGTATTGCAACAATGTAATACTATAGTTAGAATGTAATAATGTAAAACTATTAGTATTGCAATAATGTAACAATATAGGTAGAATGTAATAATGTAGTTCTATTAGTATTGCAATAATGTAACACTATAGGTAGAATGTAATAATGTAGTTCTATTAGTATTGCAATAATGTAACACTATTGGTAGAATGTAATAATGCAATACTATTCGTATTGCAACAATGTAATACTATAGTTAGAATGTAATAATGTAGTTCTATTAGTATTGCAATAATGTAACACTATAGGTAGAATGTAATAATGTAATACTATTAGTATTGCAATAATGTAACAATATAGGTAGAATGTAATAATGTGATAGTATTAGTATTGCAGTAATGTAACACTATAGGTAGAATGCAATAATGTAATACTATTAGTATTTCAATAATGTAACACTATAGGTAGAATGTAATAATGTAGTTCTATTAGTATTGCAATAATGTAACAATATAGGTAGAATGTAATAATGTAATACTATTAGTATTGCAATAATGTAACACTATAGGTAAAATGTAATAATGTAATACTATTAATATTGCAACACTATACGTAGAATGTAATAATGTAATACCGTAGGTAATCATACCCCTGTGCAATGGCACACAGGCCGATGGGGCCCAATGGGGAGGTGAAAGTAGGACTCTATCTATTCGTCACCGTCGGTCCAAGAAGGGGGTTTTGTGGCGAGCACATCAAGACATTTGTGTGACTCGCAAATCGAATATATAAAATGTTTCGCTCGTAAACTAATATTCATCGTATGGTAATACTCATATTTTTTGTCTTTCTTTATTTCTTTGTGAAACAATATTCTGTGCTTGAAAACATGTTCGAAGTGTGTCTTCACAACAACAAACTTCACGCAAATGCATAAAATCGAAGGCACGCATTTGTACAAACTGAAACACGACGAACAACCAATCACATTCAAACCACTGCACCGGAATCCCTGCCCTAGTTCCGGGAGTTCGTGTCTTTTGTTCTTCTGCTCAATCTTTCAATCTCTCATCGGCTTTCTATTCGTCAAAGGAGGCGGGTTAACCCTTTATGGCAGGATTTTTTTAGTGTGTAACCAATGCGGATAGTCAAAATCGACAAACCCTGAAGCAGAAAAACGGCCCAGGAAGACACAAAACAAAACAGTAGTTCGGAAGAGCATAAAATCGAAGGCACTCATTTGTACAAACTGAAACACGACGAACAACCAATCACATTCAAACCACTGCACCGGAATCCCTGCCCTAGTTCCGGGAGTTCGTGTCTTTTGTTCTTCTGCTCAATCTTCCAATCTCTCATCGGCTTTCTATTCGTCAAAGGAGGCGGGTTAACCCTTTATGGCAGGATTTTTTTTAGTGTGTAACCAATGCGGATAGTGAAAATCGACAAACCCTGAAGCAGAAAAACGGCCCAGGAAGACACAAAACAAAACAGAATACCGGAAAAGCGTCGGTACGAGAGATCAACTTGAACACGGGGCCTTTTGCGTCGCCGAGGCGAACTGCTTTCCCCGCAGGGGCCGATCCGAAATGTGGGTCAAGTTTACGAGAGCCCTTACGCAACAGCTCTTGCCAACGGGCACTGCGCCGGGAGGAAGAGACAGGCACGTGGCTCATTACGTAACAGGTGGCCCGCAATTATCCCCTGAAGGTCAGTGTGTACACGGCACTCTTTTTCGCGTTGGCTGCACTGGCAGCTTTACCACTCTGTTGAAGTTGAATGTATTTATTGATATTGTTCCTACGCCACTGAAATAATGCAGGGGCGGACCCATACAGGAATTTTGGGAGAGGAAATTCAAACTTTTTTCGTCACCTCACCTCACGATACGATTTTATTCGTTTTAATGATAATCCTGAGATAGTTTAGCATGAAAGTCTCGTGACAACTTAAAATTTATAGTTGCTTAAAAATTTTATTGCGGGGGGGGGGGCGGCTGAAATTTCCCTTATTTCGCTTCCCCGTGGATCCGCGCCTGATTAATGCCAGGGAGGGAAATAGAAGCAACAAAGAAGGGAAATGGAAAAGAAGTAAAATAGAAAACAAAAAAGAAAATCCTAAGAAAAAATGGCAATAAACAAGACAGAGAGAAACAGACATGAAGAAGGAAAGAGAAATGCTTGGAAAGGAAAAAATGTTATTTATTGGCTAAGTGACTAAAGTGAGTTATCACCTTCTACTACTTCTGGCAACTTTACGACTCTGTGAATGGCACTGTTGAAGTAAAAGGTATTTATTGTTATTGTTACTAGTCCAATAAGTTAATGCCAGGGAGAAAAATTGAAACAAGGAAAGGAAAAGGAAAAGAAGTAAAATAAAAACGAAAAAGATAAGCCAAAGCACAACTGAAAAGAAACATGATAAAGTGAAACATACATGAAAAAGAGAAGAGATATGGCTGAGACAAAAATAGTTATTTATGCACCAAGGATCTAAAAGGGTTGTATTTTTTAGAACCTGTTAACGACCGTGGATTAGATTTTATTTTTTATCTAATCTTAATGATTCAAATTTTTTTATTCGCCAATTAACTAGATGTTAACTTGACTCAGTTTGTCTTTTCATATTTGCCTTCCATAATTCCCTTTCATAACCCCCTCTCAGAATTCCCCCCACAAGAGAACATGCAGCATCATTCAACTGTTTTCATATTCCCTTCGTAAACACGGCCTTCTCTCTCAAAGTAAGTTGTGCAGAGAATATCGAGCTCCATATGGAACGCAATAACGTGTCAGTAAAAATAAATGTTTGGGTGCCAAGTGAGTAAAGCAAGAAAGTACCTTTTACTTCTTTGGTCTTTATTCCTGTCTTATTGGTAACCAGATTTATCTCACGATGCTACAGCGCAAGTCCGAATTCAAACATATATATTTTGCTAAATCCATAACTGCACCCCATTCTGACGACTCTGCAAACAAAATTAATTGGATCTCAAAAATTCAAAATTAAAAATTTACATGTGCAATAAAATAGAGGAGTGAGGGTAAAACATATGCAATAGATACACTCGAGTGCTAGACATGGTAGAAATTGACATGTATGTCAATAAAACAGAGAATAGATTTTAAAGACGCTTATATTTCTTTATAAATAAATGTCATCGGACAACAGGAAGTTTAGCTAACAAAATGCAAGGAGTAAAGATAAAACAACAAGAGTCCCAAATTTCGCCCTCAATTTCAGAAAAACTGTCCAGCCGTAAAATGAAACAATTTTGATAAATGATTAGAACTGTTTAATTAACAACAGTTAAAAATTAAAAATTGTCACAAAATTGAAGAATTTGCAAGGAGAATTATAAAATGGAAAATAAATTGCGTAGTAAATATCTAATATTGTATATCTAAACAAATAAAGATTTTTTAATTTATTTAACGTAACACAAATAACCGAAAAGCTTAAATAAATCAAATCAAATTATCTATCCATTTTTCTATCGATCTTCCTAATCATCTATCTATCTACCTATCTATTCATCTGTTCATCTATCTACTCATCTACCTATCCATCTATTCTGTTTGGCGACCCCTACGCAGACATTCCTCCCTTCATTCCTACCAGTCTCTAAAGCATCAATTTATCATTTTTCTAAACTAAATACATTAAATAATAAATAAATAAATAAATGAATAAATAAATAAATAAATAAATAAATAAATAAATAAATAAATAAATAAATAAATAAATAAATAAATAAATAAATAAATAAATAAATAAATAAATAAATAAATAAATAAATAAATAAATAAATAAATAAATAAATAAATAAATAAATAAATAAATAAATAAATAAATAAATAAATAAATAAATAAATAAATAAATAAATAAATAAATAAATAAATAAATAAATAAAATTTAAAAAATAAGTTACGCTTGTAGCTTGAAGCGACCGTTGCCTGTGCATCAGTTGCCGGCGCCGCGGGTTTCGCCTGCGTTTCCTGCTTCGATTAGTCAGTGACGCCTGCGCGTGACGCGCTATCACTTTTCCTCTAGTGGGAACCTGACGCGATCTCCGCCGCAACAACCACGCGGGTCAAGACAGGATTGGAATCGGGGAGGCTGGGAAGGTGGGGGGGGAGAGAAATAAGAATTATCAGTGGGACCCGTGCGTACATTTCTCGCTGTTTATTTTCTACTGTAATACTTACGTAGTATAGGGAAAGTATTGTGGTATTGCAGAAAAAAAGGCGAATTTTTGATAGAGTACCTAACTCACGTCGTGGGTCCCTGATACCTAATAAGTGGATAATAATTGTTCTTGTACACGTAGGCTTCCGCGGCTCGAGTTCATGACTTCTTGGCTGTCCGGATGACGCCGCGTCGTTGGCTGAGAGGCCGACGTTTCACCTGTCTTATCGCAAGCTTCTTCAGGGTAGGTTGGGTTGGCTACCCTGAAGAAGCCTGCGATAAGCTAGGCGAAACGTCGGCCTCTCAGCCAACGACGCGGCGTCACCCGGACAGCCAAGAAGTCATTAATTGTAAATTACTTAACATAATATCGATGCTGGTTTTGTACTTTACATAAAATACGTAATCTAAAGCCTGTTTCATCATGGACTGTAAAATAATGTCATCAGCCAGATCGATTGAGGAAAATCAATTTTGGGGAAAATCGCCTGAACGGGGTTTAGCCGCTAGCGTTGTTCACATAGGGGCAGGCGGGCGAACGGAAATACACTTTTGTCGTCATTCTATTTTTCGGTACCAAGAACCAACGAAACGTGGATTCTAGCTACACCACGTGTTAGAGGATAATTTTTTCTAAATTGAGAAATTGGATTTATCCACTTTTTCGTTACCAGGGCCCTGTAATAAGAGCTTTTCTCCCGAAAATTCGCCGTTTTTCCTCGCAGCATTACACAACTTTCTCTCTACTGCGGAAGCGATAGCGAGAAAGTAAAATAGTTTCCTATGGCGGATGCCGAACTCGTGTGTTTCGTACTCCCTTTACACAGGATGACACGATCCCTTTACACAGCAACATATGTATTTATCAGAACATGTTCGTAGTACACTTAGAAAGTCCCAGTAATTCCCAACATATGTATATTAGATTTAAATTAATAATACGAGAACCACAGAATAATATTACAGAAGTAGTATCGAGCCACCTAAATAAAAGCATCTAAACAACTTTGAAATTATCAAAAACGTTATTTATGATACGTGTGGTGAAAGTGGCATTTTTTTCATTCCTTCGTGCAAAATAAAATCACTTTTACCACGTGTGTCATACACTATATAGAGACAGCGTTTCTGACACCCATTCTATTTTAATTCAAGCTTACAAATCACTGTTACTTTACGCTTTTAAGGACAGTAGTCGCTGATGCGATCAAGCGAAAGTGTTTTGTTTTCTTTGTTGCATTCTCAGTTTTGTCGGAACATATGAGCATCGTGGCGCTTTTAGCACTAATGATTAACAATGAACATACGGCACTGTGCATTCTCATAAAGTAATCGTTGTACTAGGGGTTGGCTAAAAATAATTTTATTGGCGTTACAAATATATCGCACCTTCAATAGAAAAGCGACATAAGTGCGAAATCGTCATTTTTCAGCTAAAAGCTGATAAGACGTTACCAAGAGGTAGTGCTACAATTCTGAAGTTGATTTTACTATAGGCTAGAAGGTGAATATTTGGTACAATCTATAACGAGTATTACAGAACTACGAAACTTAAAATTGCAATTTCTGAGAAAACAGAAATTTGTACTTGTATCACTTCTCTATTGGAGGGGCGATATACAAAACACAATATTTAGTAATCAGAGTTCCAAACCGCTAAACAAAGGGATATGGCGGTTGGCCTAAAAATCCGCCATCACATTTCCTACACCACGTTTCCTTATTTCGCTATCTCAAACTCTCTCATTTCGCATTTCCTCCCAGACACCGGAAATTCCCAGTCTGTGGGCAAGACGACCCGTGCGTAGCACATCCAGTTCCGATAGTTGTTTGTTGTGTTGCAACGTCATCTTCGGGACATTCTTGTTTACTCATTGGGTTCCGAAGTGCTTGGCCATCGCGTTAAGCCAGTTGTGATCCGAAGGCTGAACGTGCAGCAACCAACTTAAACTGTCCTTTTAGGCCGTGAGTGATTAGACGTGACAGGAGGAAACTACGTGCTTTGTGGGTGTTTTGAGTTTCGAGTGCAGTACAGTTGTGTTATGGGAGCGAAGGACAATTCTACAATGGAGGAGCAGGAGAGGTTAAACGTTGCACTGAGTACGTATTCTTTTACATACTGTCGTTTTCACATTTCAGAAGTTCATTATGTGATGTACATGTGTCATTTTCTTTAAATTTAACGCATTTCGTCACGAAAACAAAAACTATGATTAAATATTGATGGATGACAGGGGCTATTGTCTTATTTTAGTTTCTTAAGAAGTGTAGTATTGTAGGGATTGCACTGGAAAATCTGTATGTGAGTATAACTATATGAATGTACACAATATATATTTCAAATAATAATATTCTTATTGTAAAAATACCAAATGTTAGTATTTTAAATAGTAAGAGCATTGTTTTTTGTATTCATTAACATAAAGAATTACGCCCCCTTCCGTAATTTATTTAAAATGAATTATTTTCTTGCTTCTCGTATTGTATTCCAGAATATAAGAAACATTGAAGAATATGCATTTACTTTCTGAAATTCATCTAATTTTCAGGACCTATATTCTGTAAACGATTTGGAATCAAATTATGCTGTTTCGTGAATACTTTACATTCTGAAATCATATCACTAATAAATTCGCGTATCTATGGCTTTGTTACATGCCTCTGCAAAAATTATGATACTAATAATGACCGTAAAAATAACTTACAAATGAAAATAACATCAAAAATAAGATTTTTTAAAAGTGTTAAGACTTAGCCCACGACGCCCTTTTCTGCTTAATTGAATGAATATTGTCTCAAAATCACACGACTAAAACATACAAATAAAATGGAATCGGCATGTTTTCGCAATATTTCTTCATTCCATCCATATAATATTGACAAGTGTTCACAGTTGATTTCTATGGAGCAATCAAATCAATTGTAGTCCTTCAGATGTTTCTATTCGTCTCTAAATGTGGCGCATAAAAAACATTCGCAGTATGAATAAAAAAAATATACGGCACGACATGAAATTAAACTTACATCTTTAAGTGGAAAAGAATTACATCATTCTCTTCGACACTCTTTTGTCATTGATATTTCTATCCAGGAAACGAAAATAAGTGTTTAGTAATTGAAAACATCTGCTTCCTTTAGTCTTATATGCCGTATAGTAGTTGGCAAGCACGGACCGATACCTGGAAGGATATTGCATATGCGTAAAATATAGGGGTGCGACATGGTCATTAAAATATTGATATTGTAATACATCTATGTTGAAAGTTAAAACCTCGATGTAAGTAATATATCACCCCTAAACAATCGATGTTTTGAAACATCAATGTTAAAATGTAATTGTAATATATCTATGGTTGTTTTTGCAAGTGAGAAGGGATCTATTTCGATGGGAGATTGTTTATTAATAGACTATTCTACTCGTTAAATTAAAACCAACAGTGTTTATTTTTACATACAAATTGACCTAATAGTGCGGCGTATTTCAAAAAGTGTATCGCTTCTTCTATCCGATTTTTCTTTTCGTTTCTTCTTTCTGGCCAATCATAAACTCTGACTCATCTATCTTAGGAGGCGGTATACATCGATCGCTATGTTGATGTCCAATAAACAGCTTATGTACTATAATTTAACCCCTTTGATTTTAACATAGCTTTCAGTTCTTTTCAAAATTTGGCGCATTTTGGAACTCTGTTGGACCTAATTTCACTCGTGGAATAGTCCTGTTAAATACCACTCGTGATAATACCTATGATAATTAACTGTCTAAAACAGTATGTATTTGGCATTTTAGGGTTCTGCGTAATTTAACTTTTCCAACTATCGGTGGTCCCAGGCTTGGGCCCTGTTTTTATTTCTTATCTACGCCTGGGGTTAAGGGAGATACGTGGCGAGCACGACGTATACTCTTTACCGTACGTAGCTTTTTAGGCCTACCTGAGATTTCATTCCTCAGACAGCTGTAGTCGCCTCAACATACTATACTCCAACACGAATAAAAAACCGATACCCTTTTAACTCCTTCGTAAACATACTCTTGAATAATTGTTAACAGTTGATGGAGATTGTAGTTTTCTACCCCCTTCTGTATTTAGAGTTAGTTTTTTCGATTAGGAATAAGAATATTTGTTAGCCATTCTATACATATGAAAAAGTGATGTAAACTGAACCATGTACATCGGAATGAAAAAATAAATATGTATTAAAAATGTATTAAACCCAGCTATAGAAACTGCGTCAATTGTAATGGAAAACTACAGCTTAATTAACTTACAGTTTTAGCTCCAGCTGGAAATCAAACCAGGAATCGCATCACCGAAAGCTAGCACGCCACTCACGAGCCACCCGTGGGGCAGACTAAAACTAAATAAAATAACAAAAAAAAAAAAAAAACATTTACAAAGCTTATTTTCAAATTGAATAATACAAACAGAAAAGGCTTCCAAATTTATCAACGAAACTTCGACGAACTTAATTCTCACCATTCGTGACTTTAAACAAATGGAATGTTCCAATTGATACCTGAAACAACCATAAAACTTCGTCGTAAAAATACCGACTTCAATAAATCGATGTTTAAAAAAATGAAATTGATGTGACATCCCTAATACTGAAGATGCAGGGATGTAGCTGTTACCCTTCTTTCACAATATTTTGAGATTTATCACATTTTCCAAATTATCTATAATGTTGAATTTTAAATGAGTTTGTACTGTTAAAAAATATCAATTTACTTAAGGAAATGCAAAGTTAAAAAGTAAAGAAAACGCTCAGGACATACGAATGGAATGCCTCCTGACAAACGACGAGTACCTAGAGCGGTATTTTGAAATCAGTAAGCCCACCAGTTTCATACGCATTACATAAACTTCTTTTTCACGACCAAATAACTGTAATTAGGAATGCGACATCGATATAAATTTTCACAAATCAATGATGTTTTGAACATCAATGCATTAAAGCCTAATTTTTTAACATCGGTGTTTTCTACTCGAGTATTTACATTTTCAAATATTTGTAGAATGCGAATCAAAAAACCACATATCAATTTTTTATAAGTTAAAATATGAAATAATAATCGGTAGTAACCATTTTTTCTCAGTTGATGTGTTTGAGTGCCCACGGTGGCTCGTTGGTTGGCGTTCTTGCTTTCCATGGCGATACCCCGGTTTCGATTTCCGGGCGAGGCGAAAATTAATTGTGCTTTTTCCTCGCAATGTCCCAGTATCTGTTGCTGTGTGACAATGAGAAAGTTTACTTCTCAGGTTGAGAATACCAAAATACAGCATAGGGATGGCTATATGCTAACCACACGTACTCCATAACCTATGACCGCAAGGCCGTCCCGGCTGCTTGTAGGCCTTAGCTCGTGTTGCGCCAAAGTTCATTACGTTTACGTTACGTGCCAGGGCCGGATTTAACTTGGTGGGTGCCCATGTGCTGATTATTGGTGGAGGCCCCCCCCCCCCATATATATTATATGCAGTTGGCGGCTGACAAAATAAAATCTATGTGTCAAATATGTTTAATTAAAATTTTTTTTTTTGCAAATAATTTTTGCGTACAATATTTTATTTATAAACCGAATATTTACAACACATTACAACTTAATTATAATAACTAAACTACAGGAACTTTTCTTGCTTTTCTGTACGCAAACTCTTCAATTACATCGTCGAAAGATAATTCTTTTGGAATATCAAAATTGATGTTCAAAATAGAAAGATAATTAAGTCGTTCTTCTGTCATACTAGTTCTCAATCTATTTTTAGAAGTTTTAATTTTGAAAATGATCTTTCCGTTGTACAATTTGTTATCATTAACACAAGATAAATTCTTAAAATAATTTCTACATTCGGAAACGCGTCTTGTATTCCCTTCTCAATTATTAAGTTATACATAAAATGTTCCCGACTTAAGGCGCTTTTAGATTCCTCATCTTGTATGAATTGGTTAATGAATTCTTTGAATTGGATCAACTCAATTCCAAGATTTTCATCGACGTCGTCTACATAAATTTTACTAAGATTTGTTGCGTGCTTGATTATTTCATCTGAACTAAGGTTGCCTAATTTTGATAAAAAACCAAACCGAGAAGAAATTATTCCATACGCAGAGACACGTTGATCTAAAGAAACTAAAAACTGGTCAATTACTGGAAGGTAACTTTTCACTCGAAATTCTTCAGCAGCTGTTAACTGAACGTTTGCAGAATTTCCATAATCTAATGGAACCAAACGAACATTCCGTTGTCCTTTTCTACGTATTACATACTCTGTTGTCCCAGATTAGTAAATGAAGTCAGATAAAATACGATCTCAGTAAAAGTAAAGTTTCAATAAATTTATTGCATTTATAAACTTTCAAATTCAAATATATCTAATCAAAATAAAAGTTACGTTATTCATAGTATAAAATCAGATCGGCTTAGAGCACGTCGAAACCGGTGATCATGTTTGAAACACGATATTCGGTTAGATTATGTGCGTTTAATACTGAATAAATCATAAATAACTTTGAATACATACTAAATAAGTAGATATTCTTGAGACTAAAAATGCATCACGAAATCTAAATTTAAAAAAATACAAATTACTACATAACAATGAAATTAAAAAGTTTTTGCAGAAAAATAGACCAAAATAAATTTTTTTAAATTTTTTATTTGGTGGAGGCCCCTTTTTGGTGGAGTGCCCTGTGCTGCAGCACTGTCAGCACATGCATAAATCCGGCCCTGTTACGTGCACAGTGTTACGTGCATATGTTTGAACCAAACGAACGTGGCTTGTACTATCTTCATCGAGCTGTCTATCTTTCCCTTGCGACGACTCCGATGTCCTGGTATTTCCTACGACTTTCCTCGTATTTCCGATATGGAGAGACGGTCAACGTATGTGCCGTGGACGTAGAGTATCACCTGGGTGCCACTCAAGCTTCATGCGCAATTTTGCCCTTTGTTCTTACTATTTATCTAACTTCGTTTTCGGTTAAATTTTAATAGGAAACATCAATGTTTTTTTACCTATATCGCATCACTAGCTGTAAGGACCCATTCTTCCGGGGCTATAAATAATTAATAATAAACTATTAACTAAGTGAATAAAGGACTCACATATGTTACGTATCGTGGCCATTTCCAATATAATTTCAACTGCGGCTGCTTTCCACTTAATATCGCTGTCTGCTCTCCTCATTCTTGAGGATAGTCAAATAAAACATTTTAAGTTCCACTAAAAAGAAAATATTTGGTCCGAAAGTTCTTGATGGCTATTAAATCGGCAAACTGTAAACTCACATGTAAAGTTTGTTGTTTAATTTACTCTTGTACGGCACAACTTCTACTTATTTCCTTGGAGTATCTTAACTCTTCGTAACAGAAAACAAAGTTCCTTGATAAGATTCACAGGAATCGTTACGACTTAACATAAATTGTAACAAAACACTTTCGACTAATTTTTTCAAAGGTACATATTTATTTTGCTGAATATAACGTGCGAGTTCTTGTATGTACCGTGTTAACGACGAAACGAGACGATATCAACTACTCAGATTGTCCGCCAATTTGCCCAAATTGTTCATTCGGTAAGTACCGATTTTCTTTTGGTATATTGTATGTACCCAGACACTAATTAAAACACCATATTTTCGAATTCCAAAACCCCGTGTTATCTCCATAAAGCCTCGAAAACTTGTATTTTTTTGACTTATTTAAGGGTATAACTCTTTATCCTTTACTTCTGTAGAAAAAACTATTCAAATCAACTTTAAAGACGAAACCATTTCGTATAGCTGTTGTATAAAACATTTCTTTCTAAACCTCCGAACAAGCGAACTACAGCTTTGGTGGGGGTCTGCTTATTTCGCATTTCGGAATTTTCTTCTACTGCGCTTCCAGTTCGATAGCTGTTTTGTTCCACAGATGGTCTACCTCTTCATTTCCATCGTGCCCTGTGCGTGTGTGCATCTATTTGAAGTATACTTTCCAGTAATGCCTGTTAATTTCCTTATTTACTGATTTTGTCTGCTCCCTGTCTTACACTTTCTCTATCTCTCGCATTCCTTCATATTCATGTCTCGTTCTCAGAAACATCAGGAACCGAGACAACAAACTTTTTTTTTAATTATTAAAGGAATCCCAGCATTTATGCTGTATAATAAAACGATTTTTCGTGAGATATCGGATAATCGTAACATCGTCAGGATAATAACCATGACTACGAACACGGATTCGCGCTTGTATAATGGGCTTGGACACTATGCCAAGGAGAGACTCACCGTTTGACCCAATAGCCCTTGCCTGATCATGGACGAAACGTAGAAGTCAGTGTCGCGGCGGAGGGAAGGGGGAATTAATTGAGTGAGTGGCCATGTTTTTCCGGGTGCGAGGTTACCCCTGTAGGTATCTGTCACAGCGGGGCACGGCCTCCACGGACAAACCTATACGCTTCTGTCTGGTCTCTCGGCAAGGGTGGTAGTGAACATACAGTTAGTGTAAAACGTGAATGGGTACACCGATTTTCTTCACTCAATAATAACTCTGATTCGAGTTTTGCACACTCATAAAATTAAGAGGAAAGCAGTAAATTGATTGTAACTTGATTGCTCTCTTCATTTGCCAAAAACATATTCTTTTCGGATGAGAGCCAATTCTGTTTTTGGAAGGAATAGTCGGCGTATTTTGATTTTTATGCTTTTCTAATGTTTATAATAATTTTTTGATTGTATTAATATTTTGAAAATTATTTTACCTCCATTTTTACCTAGCATAAATAGCTTAACAATACATATCCTTGGAAAGATGGAAAGAACAGTTTTTGTACAATTTACATGAATTCATCGATTCAAAACTACTTAAATGCGCTACAACTAGTTAAGAAATGACTTATATTTGAATGTAAAAGCAGTCTGATCACACATTTCATATTCTTACAAATAGTTTTTTTCTTTCATTTTATTTTAAAATGTCAGAAATTCAAACTTGGTCCCAGCAATATAACGTTTTCATTATCCAGGTTTTAATGTATTTGTGAAAATTAAACAATACGCAAAATATTGTAGAGCAAAAGCCTATCCTGTGAATAATGAATAATTCCTCCATAATGAATAATTCTCAGTGTCCACATATATAATGAGTTCTTGGTCCTCTAGCGCCGTGCCAAGGATAGTCCCATCTGTTGACCCGGTCACGGCTGACTGAGCGCGTTAACTGAAGACTCCCGGTGAGATTCCCCATTGCTGTTGATTATGCGCGGTTTACCCAATAACCGGGCTGCGCTGTGCACACGCATGCAGAATCTCAAATGCCAAGGACGATCACCGCTTTGCCTCATTCAACAGCTTTCGGATAGCGTGTGTCTGCGACGAACCGAAGCTCTTTGGTCGAATCCACAGTCGATCATTCAAACGTGGGCGAATATGTGACTGATTATTTTCTCTCTCGAGCCAGAGATTCTCGATTGAGTGATTAAACGATGAGTGTTACTGGATACGTTCATTGCTAAGTATATATTCTCTCGACCCAGAGATTCCCGATTGAGTGATTAAACGATGAGTGTTACTGGATACGTTCATTGCTAAGTATATATTCTCTCGACCCAGAGATTCTCGATTGAGTGATTAAACGATGAGTGTTACTGGATACGTTCATTGCTAAGTATATATTCTCTCGACCCAGAGATTCTCGATTGAGTGATTAAACGATGAGTGTTACTGGATACGTTCATTGCTAAGTATATATTCTCTCGAGCCAGAGATTCTCGATTGAGTGATTAAACGATGAGTGTTACCGGATACGTTCATTGCTAAGTATATATTCTCTCGAGCCAGAGATCCTCGATTGACTGATTAAACGAAGAGTGTTACCGGATACGTTCAGTGCTAAGTATATGTTCTCTCGAGCCAGAGATCCTCGATTGACTGATTAAACGATGAGTGTTACCGGATACGTTCATTGCTAAGTATATATTCTCTCGAGCCAGAGATCCTCGATTGACTGATTAAACGATGAGTGTTACCGGATACGTTCATTGCTAAGTATATATTCTCTCGAGCCAGAGATCCTCGATTGACTGATTAAACGATGAATATTTCCGGAAATGTTCTTTGCTAAGTGTAGTGTCGCGAGAGTAGTCGTGTAAGTCTGTATAAGTAAGGGGTGAGAATAGGACAAGGAAGAAGAAGGAAAGATCGCGCACGGCCCATGGCCGGTTTGATAGGGTACTGCTTCAGCATTGGTGTGGTGTCGATCGGAGAAAGAATATATATAAAAAAAATCAGAGCAGCCGTCCGCTTAAATTCTCCTCCAGACAATGACAGAACTCCACCTGGCTCTAGTGTTGAAAATCCTGCCATCGTCGGGTCTCGAAGCTCGGTCCTCCCGGTCAGAGGCACTGCAGTGACGTCTATTGACGCCCTCAGCCACATCTCCCGGTAACTTATTCGGTGTACTCAGATTTTTTTTATTTATTACCTCCTGTTTGGCATTTTGCCTTTCAGGGGCGATAAAATTTAAGAGCAATCCCTCCACTAAAGATTTTAGTTGAATATAAACGCAAGCACCCAATTTCATATAACAGAAGTTTTAAACATATTACATTCTTATGAAAATCCAGAGGAACTGGGAATATGAGAGGCTAATCGCCCCCCTTGTTCTGATACGGAGCATCTGATATTCACTTGTTTTGTTTTTTGCTTGCAGGCTCGTTCGTGATGGATATGAAGGGCCCTATAAGGCCGCTCGACTTAGGAGAAGATGGGTAAGTAGTAGATTCTTAGTTAAGTGAACTTCATAATATTGTAAAAAAATATTCTAGAAATAATGAATATGATGAATGCAACGTTTCAAATCATCTGTTTCTTCCAAATAGAAATGTAGAAATTGTTTTTCACTGTTGATGATTGTGTTATTTTGTTTTGAGAACTCGAATTTAATATTCGGTACCACGCGGTAATTTAGAGAGGGGTAATTCGGGGATTCGTAAATACTCAGAACCTAATGGTTCGTAACCTAATGGTAGAGCAGATGTCCTCCACTGCTGGTTCATGGGTTTGGTTCTCGATCGATTCCCGAAGAATTGGTGATCAGGAAAGGAAATTTTCAGCATGTTTTCGTGGGGTCTGCTAATTTCACCATTTTTCCGTAATCATTATTTTTATCAACTACTCATTCGATCATCACTCATGGGTTTTAAAGACCATTCTAACTTAAGGGCCCCATAACCCTACTATTTAAATGTATATAACTTTTTGATTGTATTAATAATTTGAAAATTATTTTACCTCCATTTATACCTGGTATAATCAACTTAACAATACACATCCTTGAAAAGATGGTATTTTAGATAGAGAACAGTTTTTGTGCGATTTACATGTCATCGATACAAAATTCTTTAAATGTGCCACATCTAGGTAAGAAATGACTTATATTTGAATGTAAAAGCAGTCTGTTCACACATTTCATATTCTTACAAATAGTTTTTTATCCATTTCATTTTAAAATGCCAGAAACTCAAACTCGGTCCCAGCAATATAACGTTTCCATTATCCCGATTTTAGTTTAATTGTGAAAATCGTATAATATTTCGCATTTTAAGTTTGGGATTAATTCTACTTTTCTAACTAGCGATGTTCCCAGGCCTGAGCCCCGTTTTTATTTATTATCCACACTTGGGTGTGAGGGAGCGAGCGAGACGTAACCGTCGCGCCGAAATGTGGCGAGCGAGTTGTCACCGCAACTATCTTATCTTTTGATTTATTTAGAGCTGCACGTGGCAGGTTGTCAGCTGTTTCGGGGTCATCTAAACACACGCTTACACATCCCTATAGTATCGTCGCTATGTTGACGTTCGACCTCCCAAGTGGATGATATACAAAGAACTAATCTAAACATCAATGCGACTAAACAGAACAAACAATTCCCAAAGCGGAAATGTAATTAGTTTTAAGTTAGTATAAATTAGTTTATTTAAGACACCGCCGTTGCAATCGGCAAAAGCCTCACCGGCTGCAGAAAATACGTATCCCAGAGGTAAATAAATTCCCGCCGCTCCAGGGTAACTGGAGAGGGGGAAATGAAAAAAGGTGGATGACACCGCAACAGCTGATTTACGTCAGGGGAAGTAATGATTAAATCCAACTATAGTTGGCCTTCCTGAGCTTTTCTTTCTTCACACAACTACCGAAACTTAGACGATTGTATGGAAAACTACAGCTCTATTTTAGGCCCCACCTGGAATCGTACCATGGAAAGATAACGCTCTGTCCAAGAGTCACCCGTGAAGAGTCCTAATAAACAAACAAATAAATGTATTTTAGGTGACGATTCCTAATAAACAAACAAATAAATAAATGTTTTGGGGACGTTTGTCTGATTACGCTGGCTATCTAACGTCCCACAAGCCCGGACTTAGTTCAGATAGATAATTTATTTAATTTGCTTAGGGCAGTAAGCCCGGTGGCAAATTCTTCACTCATATTATACATCTAATACAATAAAGAACACTGAAATACATACAATACAAAACATAGTACAATATTATTTCATTTAAGGCATGCCTACTAAATGCAGGGACCCTTCACAGACTACTGACCTTAACACTTACAACACTATTACTAGAATTTAATCTTAACCTAAAAATCCTGATGCTTGTGAGAGAAGTCTCCATTAGTGCTGCAGATAAGCTATTCCATGACTCGGTAGTCCCATTTACAAAGGAGTATTTTTCAACGTATTTCCCGCACTTGGGGGTAAGAGCAACATGTAGTGAACATGACGTGTTCCCTTCACCGCAACTAGCAAACTCCACCAGTTTCAGCTTTTCCTTATCGGCCCACAACTACAGAAACTGGGACGATTTTACAAGAAGGCTACGAGTATTTTTGCCTCGACGGGGAATCGAACCCGCGACCACATCACGGGGAGCTAGAACTTTGCCCATGAGCCATACAAATAAATAAATAAATAAATAAATATATATATATACATACATACATACATAAGTAAATAAATTAAAGCCTTGTAATAAAAAAGGACTTAAGTGCCATTTTCATACTTTCGAGAAAAATGAGTTTAAATATACGTTAATCCTATTGGCACATGCAACTCCTGCCATTTATAATCACCCGTAACACTATCAAGAAACGCATTTGGACTTCGGTTCGTATTTATATTATAAGGCTTAATTGAGTCATCTTTTTGTTATTGAAGGTCGCATCAACTTCTAGGTCATTAGCGACCACTAATGCTTCTAACGGTATGGTAACTATGAGGATGACACGACAATGATGATGATAGGGGGTGAAAGGACGAACACAATACAACCATGCCCGAGGCGGGACTCGAACCCGCGATCCTTCGGTCATAGATCGCTACGTCAACACTGCCTTAGCGATCTCGGCCACGGCTGAGCCATGTGTATTCTGGTACAAACGTAAATTTAATAGAAATAGCCCTTACATCCTTTTTTTGTATCAAATCGACAATTATGGCTGGTTTTCTGATGCGAGCAGGGCCTATGCATTTCCATGAGGCATTGAAACGTACAGTCGAATTTTCGCCTCCCCTTCCGTAACCATTGTGTGCAAACGAAGCCCCATCGCGAACTTTCGGTAGCTTCCTGGGTTTATGAGAGTTCCCAATCGTTTCGACTCGTAAAAGCGTCGTTTCCGGTAGGTCGAGCTCACGCTACCTCTGTGAACAGAAGGTGCTTCATTCACATTCCAAGAGGTTGGTTTCTCCTTGACACAGTCTGCTAAATGCTTCAGTCGTGGCGTGCTTACTACGTCCTTACGGGTAATTGATTCTGGAGAACCTGAGAATACACTGTGAAAAACACGCCGCGTTGGGTATGTTTTAAGGTTCTTTCAAGGTGCTTCGTCCCGAGATAATAAGAAAATATACACTCACATCATTAGGGGACGGATTTTAATGCAATTTTTATTTTTTTATTTTCACTTTAGAACAATGCCGTTTAGTAGAGTATTCATTTTATGTTATGACGAAACGACATGATCAATTTTTATACGTCATTTTTTTGCATTTTTCGTCGATTTCAGTAAATAAGTCATTTTGTAACTTTTTGTCATTTTTACTGCATTTTATTTGATTTCGTCGATTTTAATATCATTTTAATGATATTTGCTTAAAACAATATTTACGCGGTGCAACAAATATCCATCGCAGAATTCCTGAGTAGACTACAATATATGATCGAAGAAATAGAATAATGTCAGCCGTTGTGAGTATTATGTAAACTATGGTTCCTGTGACGTTTATCGGCGCCATTGTCAGTTCGGCCGATTTCGCAATAAATAAAGGCAAATATTTTCTTTGAAAGGACTGTCCAAACCCAAAGTTTGCATCTTGAACAAAAAGAAGAAGCCTCGATGACTGGGGAATGAACCGCTGGGTGAATCACCGATGACTGGCCTTAGGATTTCCTGCTAACGATTAGGGCTGTGTGAATTAATCTCATTAATACAAGAATATATTATTTTATACAATTAATCCAAAAATTGAAAGCTATTATCTTAATTAGGCTTGATTAGGCCAATTAATGTCCACATCGATTAAGTTTTCCGATTTTTATCTCGATTATTTTAATTCAAATACTTTTTTGAAAGCAAAATATAAAAGTACATCTCTACTTTTGAACTTTAACAATGAAATTCCTCGACTATCTCTCTTCAAACGCAAAACATTTCAGAGACAAACATACCCTATTAACTTCGTGTTAGTGATAATAATAATAATAATAATAACAATAATAATAACAATAATAATAACAATAATAATAATAATAATAATAATAATAATAATAATAATAATAATAATAATAATAATAATAATAATAATAATAATAATCTACTCCACTTAATTCATCTAATTATGGAATCGCTCTAAAAAAGGGGAACTCAACTCTTCTCCGTGTCTCACATCTTTACATGGATGACCTGAAGCTCTATGTAGACACTGAGAGTCATATGCGGCAACTAATAAACGTGACGGAGAAGTTCACTGACGACATCAAGATGAAATTCGGTTTGGATAAGTGCAGGAGAGTGAATATGATTCGGGGTCATATGCAAGTTATAAATTTGGAAACTGATAATGAACCAAAGATTACCTTCATGGAACCCCATGAAACTTACAAATACTTGGGTTTCCAACAGTCACTCCGAATCAAACACACTGTTACTAAGAACATACTAACAACTGAAGTGTGTAAACGATTGCATGGAGTCTTAAAAACTCAACTCTCTGCTAGAAACCTTGTGCAGGCCATCAAGTCATTTGTTATTCCAGTGCTGACATACTCCTTTGGCGTTATTAAATGGAGCAATACCGACCTCGACAACCTCCAGAGGACAATTCGAACCGCTATGACTCAACACCGAAAACATCATCCCCATTCAAGTACTGAGCGTTTTACCCTTCCAAGGTCGCAAGGAGGGCGAGGTATTGTAGATCTCATAAATCTACACAGCTCTCAAATTGCTTCACTCAGAAGATACTTCTTGGAACATTGTGGGAGAGTTCAGCAAGCAGTGAGCGCAGTTGATAATAACTATAGTCCTCTGAACTTGAAAAAGCTTGATCCGCCTGTTCAACCAATTATTGAAACGGATGAGAAGATATCCTTTTGGAAAGCGAAGGCACTGCATGGAAGGTACCCTCACGAGCTGAGTAAACCAGAAGTCGACATCTCTGCGTCGCACGCATGGCTCCAGCACGGGGATGTCTTTCCGGAGACAGAAGCCTTCATGATAGCTATCCAGGACCAAGTGGTACCAACATTGAACTACAGAAAACCCATTCTGAGAGATTCTACCATTCATTCCGACTCGTGTAGAAGATGTGAGACTGCAAAGGCGACAAAGTTGCTTGCAAAATGTGTAATGCAATATTTTAAACATGAGAAAAATTAAACGATTATGTAAGATTAATCGAATAATTCGGGATTATTAATCGATACTTATTAATGTAATATAAATTATCAATTGGATATTAATCGATTATTATTTAATAATCGCTTCTCCCTAATAACTATAGTATAGTGCCAACAATGTTGCCGCTGAAGCCTGACGTAGTAGCTGGAGTTACACTGGAAATTAAGACGTCATTGATAGAATGAATGACTTTTCCACACAACGGGAAAAGGATTACGGGTATTTTCCTGTAGGCGCTACTTTTATGTGATTTACGTACGTGCTGTCCTCTGTTTCCGGTCATGGTTTTCTTATCTGAGAGGCGCTCCGGTTAAACTTTTGTAGATGCTATGTGGTTTTAACACAAAATACTGTGTCAGAAATCTCATTAAATCTAATGTTGATTACTGTATTGTACATGTAATTTAATGTAACCTTGTATACTAAAAAAAACTTAATATATTTGTTCATTAAATTCAATGCTTAAATTATAACCAGTGTAGTTTTAATGTACAGGTTCTCTCATTTCCCCTGCCCCTCATTATTCATATCATATGTTCATAATCACCAGTCTATCACCATCATTGATTCACTCCATTCAGATTTGACCATAAAGCTTTGACTCTTGCATCCCAAAATACATATGTAAATTAATTTAAATGTGCGTTCGTGATAATTACTTTAATGTAATTTATATTAAAGTAATGCGGACATTACTGACAGTGTAGCCTACGTAAATGTAGGGCCTCTTGTATGATGAAATGCGAGAATAACTTACCCACCCAAAATATATGGAAGATGTTTTAACAGAAGATGGTTAAGAGAATATTGCCCTTTATGAGTTTTAAGTATGAAAAGTAACATATATGAGAGGGAAATTGACAGCAACGGAAACGGACTGGTTACGCCGAAATTGCTGGCTGTCAGTTTTGTATAAAGTTCAAAATGCAGTAATTAAACGTAAACCGGAAGTGAGTTTAAATACAATTGACACCATTGGACTACTTCCAGTGATATAAACAGATAAAAAATGAATTTAATTAAAACACAAGCTACTAATGAAATACTCCAATAAGATTTTACAAGAGATGAAAGCACGTTCTTACTTGACATTATGGCCTAGCAACATACAATATTATCTCCTAGATTGATAGATGTTGGGGTCGGTAGTCCCGTTAGTGTAGTGATTGTTGTTTCATTCCGGTTGGTGACGGTAATTATTCCCACTTATTAGAAAGATCCCGAGCCGAACTACAGGTCGGCTAGCGGGATTTCCCGCAACCAGGTATCTCCCATCAGCGGGACACCACCCCAGCAGGGACATCCTCTAGGATCACGGCCGGTCTCCTGGTATGTGTGTCAGTGTAATGCATGCAAGTATAAGTGTGTGTAAGTAAGGGTAAGTATAGATAGATAGATAGATTAGATAGATTTATTAAAGTTCGCTTTGAGCTAATGCTCGGTGGCAAACATGATAACAATTAAAATTAGAATTACTAAACATTATCAACGTTTACAATTGGGTTTACTATTAGAATTAGGGGTCGATATAATAGTTCCAATTTATTTCTAGCTAACTCTAAATTCACTTCTTATTTTACATAACACTTCACTACACTACACTACACTTCACATCACTTCACTGTATAAGGGCCATGACGATGATAATTATAACAATAATAATAATAAACGTAATAGTAATATTAATAATAATAAAAGCAATAATAATATTAACAATAACACTAATAATAAAAGCAATAATATTATTACTAATAATAATAGTAATAATAATATTGCTAATAATAATAGTAACAATAATAATAATAAAGATAAATGTCTCAGTCAGTATTATTCGAGATGATCTAGATGGAATGAAGTATATTTTTAAATTTCGCTACATTAGAAGGAAGAGCCTCTAGTGCTTCTGCAGGTAGTTGGTATAGGGCAAGGAAGAGAAAAGAAAGATCGCGCGCGATTCGTGGCCCGTTTGTTAGGGTACAGCTGAAGAGCGACTGTTGCTGCTGCTGTACGTAATGCGTCGCTTCTTCAGGATGCCCTGTCTTGAGGATTGAATATCTCACGGCATTTCGCGCCTTTCTCAGTACTACCCCTAGATGTTGCCTGATCGCGACCTTATCGGGCAGTGCGATGCATCTAGTGGCACGATCGAGAAAGACGCGAAATCCCTTGAGATATTCCATCGTGAATACAGACCCGGACGCGCCACGTTATAAAAAATCCAACTATACATATCGGTACACCTGTACCACAGCCGACAGGCGGCTGTTGCTGCTGCTAGTTCGTAGTGCGTCGCGTCGCGGCGGTGGCGTCGCGGGCGGTTAGCGCCGTTTAGCGCCCGCGGGCGTCGCCGCCCCCGCCCCCGCCAGAGGGCTTATAAGGCGTCGGCCGCCGCCCCAGCCCGCCACTCGCCGTCGGCAACCCGAGGGGATGGTGCTGTCGGCCACCGCGCACATCGGCGCGCCCATCGAGATATGGCAGCTCTGCCTGTGAGTGCGTGCGCTCTACTTGTTATTATCATCATCATTATTATCATTATTCTTGTTATTATTAATATTATTGTATAGGCCATTACTGACCACGCTACACAATTAACGTGTGTAATTCTTCCAGGATCAGCTTTTCAGCTGAATCCTTGGGTTACAACAAGGTTGTTACGCCTTGTAGTGTGAATTATGAGATGATAGGATGATGATAGGTGAAGGGACATTAATGGATTAGGAGGTGATAGGATACTGGTGAAAGGTGATCGTGGACTTTTTGAACCATCCCAGAATTCGCCTTATGACCGAGGGAAACCACGAAAACCCCGGTCAGGATGGCCGGCCCGGGAATCGAATCCGGACCTCCCGATTACGAAGTCAGCGCGCTACGCACTGAGCCACTTCGCTCGGTGTCATCATCATTATTATTATCATTATCATTATTATCATCATTAATATCATCATTTGTATCACTATTATCATTATCATTATTATTATTATCGTTATTATTATTATTGGATATATTTGGCATTTTCGATCGGTCTAATCCGCCTGTTGCAAACCAGCGCAGTCCCCAAACCTGCGCCTGTTTCCTATCCACGCTTCGCGGTATGTGGAGAACTTGTCAAAACATTGATGCTCAAATGTTAGAAATATATGTTCGAAATACATCGAAAATAACCATTAAAAGGCTTTTAGGTATATAAAAAGCAGTGTTCAAAACGATTTCAACAGACATATTATTATCAAGATTATTTCTGCAGATTCAGTTGATACCGGAGTATGTTAAAGTTATGTTAGAATCCGTTGCTCTTGTTACGAACGATTTGCTGTTGTGCTTGTAAGTCTTGGGCATTTGGGTCATTTGCCTGACTTTGCCTACTAACTAACCATGTTTCCCATGCCTGAGCCTAGTTTACTTTCCACTCTTGGTGGTAAGAGAGGCAAGCATCACGTATTCCCTCCGCCGTAACTGTCAAACTCCACGTGCCTGAGCCTTTTCTTCGTCATACAGTTATAGAAACGGTGACGATTTTATTGGAAAATGAGAGTTTTGAAAGGAATTCTTTTCACGCATTTTAGTATTTTCGTGTGATCTTACAGTACGAATTAGAATAGACGTATATTTTAAAACGTGTATTTAAAATCATTTTTGGAATTTCCAAACATATACAAATAACCTGCGCAAATCGCGTGTTTGCGATTTAAAAAATAACAACTACTGGAGGGTGGTGGTGCAATTTTCGCTTTAGATTTCGATTCAGCGCGTCCACGCACGTAGAGAAACACGTATCAAGTTTTTATGTCTGGCAACCTTTTTTTGTGTGCGTGTGTTACTGTTAACACAAGAGTGTCAAGTGCTATTCCGATACGAACAAGGAACCAGCAAGTATGGTAAATTTTATACGTGTGTATTAATACGCAATTCATTAAGTATCATGATCATTCATTCATTTCATTCGGTAATTTTACTGCAAGTAGCTACGGTAAGTTAAACTTTTGTATTGGACGGTTTCGTGGCATTCGGCGGTGGCGATAGTGTAACGGTTAGCGTATCGAGGTGGTATACCAAATTGGCGGGTTGGAATCCGATCGAAGCCGCAGATTTTTAGGGCGAGACGAAAACATTTTGAATTTCCTTTCTCAAAACTCGTCTCTGGATCTGCCCCTAGTTGGACTAAAATAATATAAGGAATGTCAGGATTACTCTACGTGAAACGTACGACCAGATACGACTGATATAAAAGGCAGAAACTGAGCGACCTATGATACTGAACTGAAGTCTGTTTGCTGCCCTCAACCTGTATCTGCTGGTTGACGAGCGTGCTGCTCTCGAGGTTCGAACCCGATCGAAGCCGTGGGTTTTTAAGGGCGAGAAAATCCTTCGTACGCTGTCATTGAGAGGGGACGTAAAGCCGGCTGTCCCATGTTAGTAGATTTACTTGCACGTAAAAGATCCTGAAGCCTAAATGACGCATCTGAACTAAATTCAAATCGCCTGTCCCGTCGCCTTAGAAATACCTCCTTTCTGCGCTAGTGGGTGAAATGAGCGTAGCGAAATTTGCGTGGTCAGGCGGAAGAGCGGGCCTGATGGCCCGAATCTCGCCACGTAAAATAAGGCATCAATTCAATTCAATTTGTCATCGCTTAGGTCTCCCACGTGGTATTGGTTCGACAAAAACACAGTTCGACTTCAAACGAGAAGTACACGAGTCAAGTTTGAAAACAATTTATTGAAGAACTGTAATCAAAATTGAGTATCTGTTCTTATTTCTTTCTAGCTTAATATTTTATTAATACTGATGGATTACTTCTCAACTGTGAACTTTCGAGTACCTGATGAAACATCTGTTCTGTAAAGAAGCTGTATCTTAATAACTATCTTGATGCAACAGATACAAGAATTGTACAATGGAAGTAAAAAAATACTGAATGTCTACTCTGAGCAATTTAAAATGTAAAATTGCTCGGTATCATTTCGTCTTCATCTACAACGTCGCGGAATGTGTATGAAAAATGTTGAACCGGTATCGAAAAATAACTGACATGTAATAAACGGATTCCTGTAATGATAACATATAATATACGATTTCTTTCTAGTTTATTCTAGCATTTCATTTGTTTACTTAGAAGTCTTGAAGTCGCAGAGAAGGAGCATCACATAATGTATCTCTAGTAATTAAAATGATTAAAATATATTATTCGTGGTAACAAACTTACTTAATTGCTAGATTATTATAAATGGAGAATGAATATTGTTATAATATGAAAAAAATGCATATATATATTTCTTGTTTTACGTTGTTTGAATTAAAAACTGATAATCGCAAAACATGTTGTGCTTGACTTATTATCATATTGTCATATCAAAAATTACTTGTCGAATTGAATCTAAATAGAGAATCAATAAACACAAGGGAACATGTTTAGGCAAATAAGAAAAATAATATTTTAATGACGATCTTCATTAATTTTTGATCTAAGTTTTCTTGGTTGATTATTTCGTGTTTCGGGGCGCGTCAACTGCAGTCCCGTAAGTGTAAGGCGTGTTTTTGTCGGAGAAGGCAACGGTGTTCTGCGCTGGATGATGAGATCTGGCGTCGATCTACAATCGGTTGTCGGAGTTTTCGCATTCCAGGAGCCTCCCACCGGCGGGACACCACCCAGTCACAATAAGTTTTACGTTTTCGACACCGTTGACAGTGAAGTACATACAAAGTGTAAGTGAATGAGTATAGGGAAAGGAAAAAAGGAATGATCGCGTGTTACGGAAAACACGGAAATCTGCATACCGGAGCAGCCGGCCGCTAGAATTCTACTCCAGACAGCGGCAGAACTCGATCTAGCTATCTACCTAGTGTCAAAAGTCCTGCCACCGATGTGACTCGAACGCCAGGACTTCCAGGTCAGAGGCATTCCTGTGACTTTAATTGACGCCATGAGCCACTTCAGTTGATACTGAGCTAGGAATTTCGTGAAGGAAACCTAGTGAAAATTCGCGTGTGACATTTGTCACGTCTTATGCCAAGTCGGATTTTCTGCATCATCACGTCACGTTCGTGTGACGTGCTGTGCTCATATCTCGCGCCGACGTTCGGCTGGCACGTCGTTCGCAAATATTTACCGCTCGGCCTGTGGCGTAGTTCTGTTTGCGGTAAGCGTTCAGCACAAGAGCGTATTGTAGTGTATAATGGGTTCCGAATACACACTAACCAGGGTATAATTGAAACTAGTTGGATTCATGCGAATATTCCGTTCTTTGTAAAAATCTTTTTTTTCTTGTGTCAATAGCTTTACGCTGGAACCAAAGTTTGTTTGTTTGTTTGATTGATTGATTAGTGATTCCTGGCACATTAACGGCTAAGGTTATTTGTCCCGTAAGTGTAGTGCATGTTTTATCGTGGGAGGTGGCGGTGATTTTTCTCCCCGGATGGCGAGATCTGGCGTCGATCTACGTCGGGTAGCGGGGTTTTCCCCAACCAGGTATCTCGCACCAGCACCGCGCAGCCGGGACAAGTTCTAAGCTCCCGACCGGTCTCCCGGCATGTGTGGTAGTGTAGTGCATGTTTGTGGGTGTGTACGTAAGCGATGAAGATAGGGTAAGGAAGACAAAGGAAAGATCACGCGCAGTCCGTGGCCCGTTTGTTAAAGTACTACTCCGGCATTCGCCTGGTGGAGCTTTCGGTTCGCCTTCGGAGAAACCACGGAAAACTATCGATCGGAGAAACCGGCCGCTATATTTCTCCTCCAGTAACCAGCTGAGTTCGATCTAGCAACCTAGCTAGTGCCGAAAATCCTGGGACCGTCGGGACACGAAACCCAAGACCTGCCGGTCACAGGCCCGGCTTTGACATCCCACGCCACCTAGGTCGGTCCCAACTTTGATCTACCACAGACTCTGAACAGAGAAGTCGATTAACGTCTTTGTCACCTGTATGTATGTACTTGACGCCCGTGAACGGGTTCAGGCCTACCGGCGACGTCGCTGCCTCACGTTCATGGGTTAAGGGGGGTACGTGTGGTTAGAACGTAGACATCCCCACGGCGTATTCCGGTCTTCTCAACCTGAGAAGTGAATTTTCTCATTGTCACACAGCAACTGGGACATTGCAAGGAAAACGCACCCTATAATCTTTCCTGACTGGGAATCGAACCCGGGGCCGCGTAGTGGAAAGCGAGCACGCTGACCAAGATCTAGCCACGAGCACTTTTGTCCCCTGTAGGCACGCAAAAATTGCTGCCAATTTCGGCAAGTAATCCAGGGAAAACGTTATATATTATAACAAGTATAATTTATGTTCAAAAGTAATAATTATTTGAGTCATTACCAATAATATTGTTTATGACAATAGCAGCTTTCGATGGCTTAGCCATCATCATCAGGTGTCTAGTACAAGAAAAAACATTAAAACACGAATCAAAAAACAACATCAGATGAAAGAGATTACTAATAATTCAAATTTTAGAAAATATATTTAACATTTTAAAAACTGGAAGAAAGAAAGGGGGTGTTAAATCGTTTAATGTTACAAGAAAGTGAACGAAATTGAATTTAAACATGTGAAATTTTTGGAACAAAATACTTGAGAATATACGTTGAGCCGTTTCGTACCTGCTGTATGGAAGCCACAAAAGCCGTGGGGCGGAGGAGGGCAATGGCCTGGGTGCGATGCGCTGTCTACTGTGCCGTCTCGGAAGAGTGTGGTGTGGGAGAGGATAATAATTTTAGTAGAGGGGCTATGGTTTATGTTTTCATTCAGTAAGTTATTATTTAAAGGAATATGGAGGTTTTCCAAAGTTAATCTGGTCTGATATTTATTTTCTACTTCCAGTATAGGAATATCTGCGTGTGAATTGAATGTATAGCCTGTCTGGAGTAAATGATTGGCAAAGTGAGATTTACAGGTGTTGTGTTTCCAAGCGTTTATATGTTCTTTGATTATGGTGTTAAAAGTTCTGTTTGACAAATATATTTGGCTTCGCAGTCATGGCAACATAGTGAATGGACACCGCTTTTTTCTAAAAAATCTGTGTGCTGTTTGGGAAATTGCATTTTTTTTGAGGGAATTTTGAAATTTGAATTAAACTTTGATACCTTCTTTGTGAATATTGTTATATTGTAATAAACAATATTGTTGGCAATGACGATTCATATAATTATTTCATTGTAAATCCCAACGAAAACTCACCACAATACCAATATTATGTTCCAAAACTAGCCACACATATTTATTACTAAAATTAAACATAATTTAATTAATAATTTATGCATGTTCAATTTTTTACTGAAAAACAATTATTTTTTAAATCATATATATTGAATAACATAATAAATTCATCAAGGTTTTTTATTTTTCTAGTTATACATATTTGTTTTTCTATCGTTGTTCTATCTTTAATTTTTTAAACTACATAGATGTCTACATTTAACACTAGAAAATTCTAACGAAATCAGACATCTTCAAGCAGACTATCAAAATAACATGTATTTAAATAAGTTTAATTTCTAAAATTTATAATATGAATCAACGGACGTAACATGAAGACTTCTTTTCGGTAAAGGTAATTAAATCTTAATTGTTCTGTTTCTGGGCTTAAATGAAACTTAACTCCCAATGCATGGTTTCCTGAGCTCAGTGGGGCATGTAGTAATTCAAATATTGAGAGCGTAGGCTTCCGCGGCCGGAGTTGGTATTTTCTTGGCTATCCGTGTCCACCTGTGGCCGGGCACCTGGCACCTGCGCCCTGGACGCGGCGTCTCCCGGATAGCCACGTAAATAATTCAAATATTCTTTCTCCATGTTCTCGTCAGTAAGTCGATTCCTTCACGAAGGGCACGATAAGATGTAATAACCAAAATCTGTAGCTTTTTGCCTTTGCGAATAGTTTTTTATACACAGGAAGGAATCTTTTCGGACCAGTTCTTCCGAAAAACGTTCATTTCTACCTGTACTAATAATGCAACTTCATATGTATGCGAGTTAGAGCAGATATCCTTGTGCGTAAGAAACTGAACACACATTGCATTTCTCTACATAGTAGGCCACATACGTTTAACTAATTTTTACGTTAAGTAAATTAATAAATACATAAATGAATAAGCAAATAAATAAATTAGAAAAATATAAATATACAAGTAAATAAATAAGCAAAATAGTAAATAATACAGAAATAAATAAATACAAAAATAAAAACAAGTAAGAAAAATTCTCAATTGTTCGCCTTAAAACTGTTTGATGCACCCCTGAAAGTCGCGACTTTTTTACCTAGTAGATTTATTTAGTCAAAAACAGTAAAAACTGTATGTGACGTCACGGAGAAGATAACCCGCTTAGTAATACATTTACGGGGCTTTCTGTCAATGCTATTTGTAAATCGCACAAATCCGACATTTTTCCATGGCGTATTATACAGAGTATTCCTCAAAGGAATGTGGCGTTTAGCAGAGGGTTATAGCGCAAAGAAAGTTCTAACCGCTAATGAAAACAGTCTTCGCCTATATGTTTTGGTTTTTGAAATACAAGGCATTATAATAATGCAAACGTGATTAAATTTCTCACTGAACTTTCTGAAACGCAAGGCCACGTACATCACGAGCACTTCACTCTATCCGGCTACAGTTCATTTACCAGCTGCGGTTACTCAGAGAAAATGGAAAATATCTGTTACTTCTTTCAAGTCGCTGAACGGGAGTCCCTAGGGTGGATTTTCGGCACGAGCCACAAAGTTAACTTGAATTCTAGCGGCCGGCTGCACCTATCACATGTAGCGAATGCTGTTGTTGCCTCATTACCCTCATTACCCCAGTCTCTGCAGCGTCTCTAGGGTTCGAGTCCCGATGTGGCGGAATTTCGACTCTAGCTACACAGCTAGGTCGAATTCAGTTGTCTAGAGGAGGCTCGTAGAGGCCGGCTACTCTGATTAGTAGTTTTTCCGTGGTTTCTCCGATCAATAACGGCCAGTTTCCTATCAAACGGGCCACGTACGATCTTTCTTCCTCGTCCTTATCCAATCCTCTCCCCATTCACTCACACTTACATTTATACTCACATGCACTACACTATCACACATGTCGGGAGCTTAGAGCTTGTTCCGCCTGGACGGTTTTCTGCTGGGAGGAAATACCTGGGAGGGGAAATCCTCACAAGCCGACTTGTGGGTAAGTGCTGGATGTCACCATCCAGCGGGAGAGAAACTTTGGTACTTCCCGCGAGAAAAAATGCTCTACACTTATAGGATTAATGATCGAATGACCAGTTTATATGCAGACAGGAACCAAACAGTCTGTCGACTTCTATGTCCATGTATGTGTAATCCAAACTCGCTTATTTATTTATTTAAAAAATGTAAGGTCGCTTTTTAACATCTTGGACATATAGCGGCCACAACGATTGTTTTAAATGTAGAGGGAACTGTACGAAGAACACGTATAGACAACACAAACATCTATGCTCGAGGCGGGATACGAATCCGCGATCTTTCGAGCCGAGGTAGCTACGACCCTTCAGCCTTAGCACACTTGGCTAACCAGGCCGGCTGCCAGTTACACTTTCTTGTGTTGTCATGTCTCTCTATTTTTTCTCGTACAGGCCAATTCGGACCAAGCGTGCATCCTGCTTCAGCAGTTCAAGTACCTTTCTGGGGGAGGGGGGTCAGCATTTTAGCTGAATGCAGATTTTTATCCCCCAAGGTTATTAGCTCTGGGAGTATGGACGATGAGATGATAGTGAGGGGTAAAAGAACAACATACACATATAGACATACACAAATACACCCATGCCCGAGGCGGGACTCGAACCCGCGGTTTTCTGGTCCGAGACCGCTACGACACTACTGCCCTAACGATCTCAGCCATCTTGACTAGCTTATGACCACTCAAGAAATGGGTGGATTACACGTCCTGGACCTTGTACCACGGCCTAGAAGTGAGTTTGACTTGTGTGTTCGCAGAGACAGCAAGACTCCCAGGCAACGGCGGCTGTTGCTTGCCCTCGGCCTGCTGGTGCTGTTGGTGGTGGCGCTCGTCATCTGCCTGGTGGTGGTGGTGATACGACGTAAGTTCTGGTTTATTTGTATTTTACTTGTCATTACCGCAGAAATATTCAGAGACACTATTCTTTCTATTGTTTTCTCCGACGAATATGGAAAGCGATGGATGTGGAATGGAAATGGAATAGTACTGTACACGTAAGCTTCCGCGGCTCGAGTTCATGACTTCTTGGCTGTCCGGGTGACGCCGCGTCGTTGGCTGAGAGGCCGACGTTTCGCCTGTCATATTGCAGACTTCTTCAGGGTAGTGAGGACTACCCTGACGCGGCGTCACCCGGACAGCCAAGAAGTCGTCGCTTTCGTTGTACACGTAGGCTTCCGCGGCTCGAGTTCACGACTTCTGGGCTGTCAGAGTGACGCCGCGTCGTTGGCAGAGAGGCCGACGTTTAGCCTGTCATATCGCAGGCTTCCTCATCGCAGTATCGCGGGTCATATCGCAGTAGTTACCCTGAGGAATCCTGCGATTTGACAGGCGAAACGTCGGCCTCTCAGCCAACGACGCGGCGTCACCCGTACAGCCCAGAAGACGTGGAATAGTGCTGGTGATAAAATAAGTACATTCCCTAACACCTCAGAGCTCAATAAAACGTGCTTAGATAGTGAAGCTACATTTATTTTAGGTACTTTAGGTGGACAGTGCCTTCTCTTTTGGGCATCTTTTCTTTCAGTCGTTATTAAAGGGTGTATTTTCAAAAGGAAACATTAATTAATAACTGAAGTGCACCAAATGAGATAGATCTAGAGCACAATTAGGCAAAAATTGATGTATTACGGTATACGTGGCTCTCAGTTCGTGTTTCTCTAAATGGTCTATTAAATTATGTGAACATGTGAGAGGGTAATGTAAAGTTTGTCAGAGATTCATTTTGGTTATAGTTTGAGTATTTAAATCAATTTCAGTCGGAAATAACATGAAACTCTCTACTTTCAAGTCCTTGAATTGGAATTAAAAAAAGTTATTGACTAACATAATCCTTTTTGTAAAAATGAAGTAAAAATAACTTGAGATTGCATTTAATTTCAGATGCAGTAGAATCATATAGTTCGTAAAATAGGTGGCAAAATTAATTCACATGTACCAAAAAGACCCATTTGTATGCAATATTTATGTAAAAGTTGTTTTAATATATTTATTTGTGATACATTCATTTGTATAATTATATCTTTTCCTTACAGTTGAAGACAAAATTACTGAAAACATTTGTGAAACGGAAGAATGCATCAGATCTGGTGAGTTGAAAAACACATTTTTTTAGCTAATTTTGTACTTATTTCGCTCCATCGCTTCTTTAAAATAGATTTATTTCAATTATAATTTTGTATTAACTGGTGCCTGGTAATTTCATATATACAGAGAAAACCAAAATTTCTAAAATAAAATAAAAAATACAAAATTAATATTACGTAGTAACAAAAATGATGTTTATAAGAATTAAACCGATAACAAAAGTAATAGTAATAATAATAATAATAATAATAATAATAATAATAATAATAACAAGTGTAGAATTAACAAGGTAATAAAATGTAGCTCTAAAACTAGTGACAGCTCTATGTACTGCACCGCACCGCAGTTTGGTGCCTAAAATTCATTGGCTGAAGTCGGTTTTGTTGCGCAAGAGCCCACCGATATCTTTCCACCCTCACAGCGTGGGAATTAAAGTAGTGCCAGGTACGGGGGCCACCGTGAGTCAGCTAGCAATGTCGGACAATCGACCCAAAATACCAAATATATGCATACATTCAGTGTAGCCGGTTTCCTCCTATGTGACATCAGAAACAATTTCCCGCGCGAAGTTCAAAACACGATGTTGAGGCTGCGAAATATTCGTAGATACGTTGGGAGAGCAATTAGCAGGAACTGCGAGGAACAGCGATCATTTTTCATCAGTCAAGAGTGTTGTGGAAAAGAAACGACGCACAATTGGAAAAAAAATTGTTATTTGGAGAAAGAATCAACGAGTATTGAAGAGATTGTCATGGTTACCTCCGTCCAGACAATCAAATGTTTCGTCACGAATTTCGTCGCTTTTTACTGTATGTTAAGCTGCAAAGAGGTTGCCTAGCACACCCTGAATTGAACCTTAATTGCGTCCAACACGTTTTTACTGCGCTTTCTGCACTTCGCCTCTGATGACATTGCGAGCTCGTGGCGTCTAAAATGGAAACATCTGGATTCTAAGAAATTCGACGATGTCCACACATTTTTTCGCACGAGGAGCTGCCCAGGAGCCGATGCGATCCTTCGGTGACGCTCCGAACTAACAGGAAGCAGTAGACAATCAATGTCAAGGAACTTTGTACGAAAGAAGTGAGCGTTTGGTTAACTGGGAACAAATATGCTCGGCATTTTTTGATTAAATTTGGCGCGAAGACGCGAAATTTTAAGTGTATTATCTTTACCTCTGAAACGCTTTCAAAGAGAGACAAAAGTGCATCATTCGAAAGGAGGCGCCAAATTTGAAACAATTTGGCGGTCAGTGTGCCAACACACGGAGATCAGTACTGGATGTACTCCTTGGATTATCCCTGCCGGTCCATTTCCTATGCGTTCATACTAAGGCGCGGGGAGATCCATACGAGAAAGTGTCGTGTGCTAACTGAATGCGATTAGCACTCAATGACCACCCTGCTGGCAGATGCTGCTGGACCTACGCGTTGCTAACCTCGACGGCCAACAGAGGGAAAATTCTCAGAACACGTGCCATGTTACCATGGGTGGAGCAGTCTTAACTCTGAGACAGGAACTTCATGATATGAAATACATCTGGTTAAGAGGAATACCCGACTGTGACATGGGTATCTATATGATGCTTTCGAATTAGTAGTCCAGAATTATTTTGGGCGGTCTTTTTTTATTAATCACATTGAAACCAGAAATAAATTAATCAGAAACTATTTTATATTCAAGTATTTTATAAACAGGTTCTAATAATATTTGAATTTTTAATATATCAACGTTTCAAGTACTACATTTCCTCTTCTTTAGGAGTTACAAATAAATTCAGTAATTCTTTGAAATCTATTTCTTACGTATGTGTGACCAAACGTTCTTACATATTTAATGAAAGCCTGTTGTTCCCTTCCTGATGTCAGCGACCAGAATTCTAGGATTCAAGTTTACCTCAATATTTCAAGTAGTACTTTTCCTCTTCTTGATATCTTAATTTTCCGTCTTTAGTTTGCAATAATTGTTGACACAAATTTAATTATTTCGTGTACTAGACATTTCTCCGATCCTTTCCTCAAGTTCTCCTCAACGTGTGAAAAGTCGACCAATTTTGCAACAATGGAGGTTTGTTGCCATCACTCCATCTTTTTCTTGCACAAATGTCTTCCCTGATAGCATCTGAAACTTCAGGCGACAGGCAGACGACTCGATCACCACGACCAGCAAGCAGGCAATTGCTTACGAAACGTAGCGTGTGCTCTCGACTGTCACGACTCCCACATTTCCAATTCAAGGAATCTATAACAATGCGCATTTTCGAACTATGCCACAAGTAAGGTCCCAGAACCCGAGTGGCACGTCGTTGACGCAGAGGAATTGGCAAACGGGTCAGATAGAATATTCAATTTAAATTACTAATTTCGGTTGATTAGTGGTTCCAGGCGCATCAATTGCTGAAGTCATTAGTCCCGTAATTATAGTAGATGCGTTTTCCTCGAAACGAGACGGCGAGCTTTCCCCGGTACATGGCGAGATCTGGCGCCGACCATCGGCTAACGGGTTTTCCCGACCAGGTATCTCCTACCACAGGAGCCCCGCCTCAAGCTTCACGATCTCTGAACTCCAGACCGGTCTCCCAGCATGTGCGGTAGTGTAGTGGGTGTTAGTGTGTTTGTAAGTGAGGGGTAGAACAAGGAATGGAAAGGAAAGATGTCGTGCGGTTCGTTGCCCTTTTGGTAGGATACTGCTCCGGCATTCGCATGGTATTAATCGGTGAAACCATGAAAAACTACCGATCAGAGCAGCCAGCCGCTAGAATGTTCCTCCAGAGATCGACAAAACTCGACATAGCTAATTAGCTAGTTTCGAAAATCCTGCCACCGTCGGCACTAGAACCCAGGTCCTCCCGTTCAGAGGCACTGCAGTGACATCATCTCAGGCCCCGTCCTCTCCGGGTACTAAATGTACGTATAAATTGACGGAATTTTTTGCAGTCTTCGGCCATGTGGATGACTTGTGGTTTAGTTATACACCCAGGACCCCGGGAAGAGTTAAACTAAATAAATAAAAAATACACAAAGTGAGTTTCGATTTTCACTGAAAAATGCAAATATTTGATTGTGCTAAACCCACTAATCTCTTTCTGCGCCAATTACTGAATTCTCTCACTCAATGCATCACTGTAAACTATTCACCTGACACCATGCTATCTCTTATTATCGTGTGATTATGGAACAGCAATTTTTTTGAGATTGTTGGTGTGTGAAGTAATGTTAAGCGGTAAATATATTATGTTATTACAATATTCGTGGACACTTTTGTTGAACTAATTTATTGCAGTGTTAAAACGGGCGCATTTGTTCTTCACCAATGTGTGCCATTTTTCGAAAACCATTATGCGTGGTTTTGTTGTGCAGAAGTTTTGTTGCTTCAGGCAATTTGTGGCAAGCTTAATCTGCAGTTTGTTTTAATGTGTTAGTCTCTTCTCGTTTTCTGAATCCAAAAATACTTTAAGTCGATCGTAATGGACCAAGACCAAAATCTTGAAAAAAAAATGTGAGGAAAAGACGTCAAATTATTCGTTTTAAATTGGAGGACATTTTTACTAACGGTTAGCTTAACCCAACAACCTTAACATGTTTAAGTGTTTGTATCACTTGCCATACTAAAGAGCCTTCCACATGTGGATCTTTTACCTATGCTCGAGATATATTTCTCAAAATATAGCCGCGTTTGGAATTGGGAGTTTGCTTAACCAACATCAGTGAAATCACGGAAGTTAAGCATTTAGTTTTGTGATTGATTAGTGATTCTGGACATATCAACTGTAGAGGTTTTTAGTACCGTAAGTATAGTGCATGTTTTTCACGGAAGGTGAAGTTTATCTTCCCCCGTAGCCTGGAGAGATCGAGCGCCGATCTCCACGTCGCTTTGCGGTTTGTGTTTCCCCAATCAGGTATCTCCCACCAGAGGGATACCGTCGCAGCAGGAAAAAGCTCTAAGTTTCCGACCGGTCTTCCATCATGTGTGGTATTTTAGTGCATGTTAGTGTGTGTGTAAGTAAGGGGAGGGAATAGGAAAGGAAGACTAAGGTAAGATCGCGAGTAGTCCGTGGCCCGTTTTAGTGTACTGCTCCGGCATTCGTCTGGTATTGATAGGAAAACTACCGCCAAAGCAGCCTACCGCTAGAATTCACCTCCAGACAGCGACTGAATTCGCCCTAGCTGAGAAGCTAATGTCGAAAATCCTGCCAGCATCGGGACTCGAACCTAGCAATTCCCGGTCAAAACAGAACTGCAGTGACATAAATTGATGTCCTGAGCCACATCTCCCTGCTTAAGCAGCTCCTGATACCGTGGATTCCTGGATGGGTGACACCCATAGATGAGTCCCTAGCCAATTGGGATAAAGGCAATGACAGACAATTTGACTTGACGTGTGACTGACCTATCTTCAAGGATAATCAAGGCCAAACAGGCTTGGAACGTTGTTTCGCAAGTTACAGAATTTACAGAACAGTTACAGGAAACAAAAAGGAAAAAACACACGGTGGTCACCCGGACTCTTCAGACTTGAGGAGGGGGACACGGATCCCCTAACCCGTGTCTTCACTGCGCCCGCCTTGGCACTAACAACATGAACCACACCGACGACGAAACTGAGTACCGTGGGTGCTTCTAGGTGCGCCACTGAGGTCCCGACCACTCCCCACCAGGGCCCGGCAACTCTCTATCAAAACCGGGGACAAAGCTCGAGGTTGCTACTATAGGAAGTGCTAGTATCGCCGGGTGCGGTTGCAGGTTAGGCGCGCCAACTTTACCACATACAAATTGGCTAATTTGTGAGAAATAGAGTGTCTTCTAAATGTACAATTATTCATAATCCATACGTATAAGAAACCTCTGAAGAAAGCGCAAACATAGACGGTATTTTTTGTAACATTAAGGGCCTGCTTGTAACCCGCGAACTCACGCAGCAGCCACGCACGTTTAAAGTATCGTTGGCAGCAGTTCGTGTTTTAGTTCCTGTAAAGATGGTGGTGCAGCAGAGTGCGCCACCGTAATGGTCTCCTTCACGTTACATGGGAGTTATAGGGCCCTCGTCCCCGTGGTTGCAGGCCGCAGGTTCGGCGTTGTCGTATTGACTGCAATCACAGGGTAGAGCGGGCGCTGGCGGCCGTCGCGTGTCTCGTAACAAAAGAGCATCCGTCGTTGCGCAAGAGCAGAGGCCTCCCGGCGCGCGCTGCGAACGAAGGCTGCGCCCCGCGCGGCGGCTTCACGTAACTCGCGCAGCCGGGTCGCCAGTGTTTTGTTTTCCTCGTATAAAAAAAAACGTTAAAGCCTACGGATAGGAGGAACACCTGTTGTGATGGAGGTGATTCAAAATGATGACACCGGGAGAAGTGGCTCAAGTCGTCAACCGATGTCACTGCAGCGACTCTAACCGCGAAGGCCTGGGGTTCGATACCCGACGGTGGTAGGATTTTCGACACTAGATAGCTAGGTCGAATTCTGTCGCTGTCTAGAAGATAATTCTAGCGGCTGCTTGCGCTTACAACTGATTTTTTTTGTTTTCTTCGATCAATGCCAGGCGAATGCCGAAACAGTACTCAAATGAACGAGCCATGGATCACGCGCGATATTTCCTTCCTATCCCTATTCTACCTCTTACACACATACACATACATACACAACACTAAGATGCATACCGGGAGCCCGGCCGGGAGCTTAGAGCTGGTCCCGACTGAGGCGGTGCCCTGCTTGAGAGATACCTGGTTGGGGAAACCCACTAGTCGACGGTAGGTCGGCACATAATCTCACCATTTAGTGGGGAAGATTACCGCCACCTCCCGCCATGAAACATACACTACACTTACGGAACTAATAACCTTAGTAGTAAACGCGGCCGGAATCGCTAATCAACAAGACGATCAAAATGTTGAAGTAGCCAGCAGTCGTTTAGCAATGGGGAGGGGTTGAACATTATGCCCCTGGGTATTGTTGCTTCAATATCTTTGTTGAAAACGAGCGACGGTTTAATTAATTAGCACTTTCATTGTTGGAACCTTCTTTTCCCTTTGATTGTTTAATTGATGATTTTCGGTGCGTTAACTACTGTCTTTTCTCCCATACGTGTAGTCTATGTTTTCATCACGGGAGAAGACGGTGATCTCACCCCGCTGGCTTGCGAGGCCCCTGCGCCGATCTAAATATGCGTGCGGGAACTTTCCCCGACAAGGTGCTTCCCACCAGCGGGGCACCGCCCCAACTAAATAAAGCTGTACGTTTCCGTTATGTGTGGTAGTATAGTGCGTGTAAGTTTGTTGTGGGTAAGTAGTACGTTTGTTGTAAGGATGGACTAAAGTAGAGGAAGGAAAGATCGCGCTCGGTCCGTGGCCCGTTTGTTACGGTACTGCTTCGACACTCGCCTAGTGATGACCGGAGAAACATCGGAAAACTACCGAGCACAGGAGCCGGCCGCTAGAATACTCCTTTAGACAGCGACAGAATTCGACCTAGCTGACGTTTGCTAACTCTAACGTTAACACCCTAACTCTAACGTTTTACCACCTTCAGGGATCGAAACACAGTGCAGTGACATCAGTTTATGCCACGAGCGACCTGGTATACAGACATGAGAAACAAGCTGTACGGATGGAGATAATTCAAAATGTTGAAGGTGTTAACAATCATTTAGTATTGGAGAAGGAATGAACATCAGACCCCAGGTTATATTTTTCTTCAATATCTTTGTTTAGATAAGGAGTTACTCGTCCATCAATTTCTTTTATTATTACAACCTTTCTTTACCACACCATTGAGTGGGGGTGACGATGGACACCAGCTTGGGTGTTTACTTCTTGCCATACTTGCTTCTTAATTCTCCTTCTTTCAATCTCCTTATCTTCCTCCTTCTCGATTGACTGATTAGTGTTTTCGGGCGCGCCAGCCACTAGAGTGCTTAGTTCCGAAAATGTAGTGCATGCTGTATCGTGGTGACGGAGCTCCTACCGTGCTAGAACGCGAGATCCGGCGACGATTTACATGTCGGGTTGCGGCATTTTCCCTCCTCTACGTACTCCCGGAGCTCTCTCCTTCCCCTGGATAGAACGAGCTCGTAAAAACTCCCGATCAAAGAACCAGCCGATAGAATTCTTCCCCAGAGAGCGCCTGGATACAATGGTGGATCCACGGGGTGTCAGTGCTCCCCCCCAAAAGGCCTAGAGTTTTCGTTTACCTTCTTTAATTGGCAAAGTTGATTGAAATATTAATTTATGTTCGATTTCTGTAATTATTTAAACAATAATATTGTATAGTATTATATCTTCAGTACATAAATAATAACAAATATATTAATTATTTAACAAAATTCTACGATGCCTACCTCCCAGAAAAAAAAGATGGGCTAGATCCGCCCCTGGCTTGATTCGACCTATCTGTTAAACTAATATAAACAAATTCTATCGTCGGGACTCGAACCATAGGATCTCCCGTTCAGAACGGCTACAGAGACAATGGCAATGCTTTCACTGAACTACAGCAACCGGCTTTTCTCCTCTGGTACTTGATTCTTCTCTTCAGTATGAATAGAGATACACCCGTTTGATTTTGAACATAATAACGTACGTATTTACTTTCACAAGCAGTTAAATTTCACTGCACATACGTTACATTACTATTTCTGGATTTAAAAAAAAAAAAAAAAAAAGAAGCGAGTGTGTCTTGTTCTGGAGCTCCGTCTATAAGCTATTTCTATGTCAAAATATTAGCTTGTCCTTCGCGTAGAAGTACCTGGTTCAAATTTTAACATACTTTCTCTACATTATTGACAATCGTGTAAATAGAAAAATAGCAAAATCAAATGTAATTGTATTTTCAAATATTTTTATTTATTTATATTATATTATAATTATTATATATATTTATATAATATATTTATTATAAAATAAATTATAATATATTTATTTATATTATAATATATTATATTTATATTATATTATATTATAATTAAATAATTATAATTAATAAAAGCACAATGTACTTGTACAGTAATAAAAATATTATAAGATAATTATAATTGATTACATTTAAATGGCTGTTTTTTTAAATACATGATTGTCAAATAAGGGAACACATTAAAATTTCACATAATAAAACGACAATCATAATACTCGTAACTATAAACAAGTATACTTGCTTCTACACCAAGGGCATTTAGAAACTTCCCTGAAGCAGTTAGATGAGTTTACATAAGTTAGAGGTATTTACGCGAGGTCATGTTTCAAAGATGACTTAGCAGATAACTTAAAATTGTTCCATTTTAACGAGCTTAAGAAGACGAGCAAGAGTAATTTCGTGTGAGAAAGAATAGAGTTTCTTTCTTATTCACAGTTTCATTCATTCTTCAAGACGACAAACCAAAGTTTTTGGTTAAGAATTGAATTATTTTGTAAATCCCCGCTTTAGAAGGTAGTATTGAAAATAAAGTTTTGTTTTGCTGGAAATATCTGAGATATTTAGAATCTGCATTATTTTATTGTATAAGGCATATTCCAAAACTAAGGTCCGTTAGGTCATGAGAGAAGGTTTTAACTCAGAGTAAGATTGCACAACATATCTACTTTACTCTTTCACATAGTTCACGCCTGTACACTTTCTGTAACACTGTACCAGCTTCTTTAACTTCTTTGCATAGAAGTCTGCCACCTGGGAATTAAACCAGTTGAATTGAATTGAATTGAATTGAATTTACCTTATTTTACGTGGCGAGACTCAGGCCATCAAGCTCGCTCTTCCGTCTGACCACGCAAATTTCGCTACACTCCTTTCATCAACTAGCAGAGAAAGGAGGTATTTCTTGGGCGAGAAACAGGCGATTTGAATTTAGCTCAGAGGCGTCATTTAGGCTTGTCAGTAGTTAGTAACGCTTGACTTGAGGTCATCGTCGTTTCGAAATCGATGTCCACTCAGCATGTGTTTCAAATGCAAGAAGAGGAAATAGCCGCTTGGTGAGAGGTCGGGACTATACGGAAGGTGATGAAAAAGTTCCCAACGAAAATCTTGAAACTTCTCCTTGGTTTTGGCTGCGCTGTGAGATCGTGCGGCGTCGTGAAGGAGGATTATGCCAAAAGACAGTTTGGCGTGGTGTTTATTTATTTATTTTAATTTATTTATTTATTTATTTTAATTTATTTATGTATTTATTTTAATTTATTTATGTATTTATTTTTATTTATTTATTTATTATTTATTTAATTTTTACGTCAAAACAGATAAAAACCGTGTATGACGTGCTATGGGGAGAAGTTAATTTGGAGTTACATTTATGTCTAGTAGCAAAACAAGGGGCCATCTCAGCATTTGCTCGAGGATCAGGGAAACTGGACGAAAACCTGATCGAGATGGGTTGAAGATAACAGAATAATATTTATAATTCTGAATCGCACGTATAATTCAGTTTCACCCGTCAGTTGAAATTGTTAACAAACGGCTAATGAAACCAATAAAAAAGATGTCCTTTTCGTCCCCAAAAAAAGTAGCCTTAATTTTTCGATTCGAGAATGGACCTTGAATGAAATTGTTTTGGTTTGGGTGAACTTGAAAGGCGCCTCTGCATTCACTGTTTTGATTCTGCGTTGGTGTACGATATCTACGTCTCGTAGCCAGTAACAATGTGGGAAAACAAATTAACTCCATCTTGTCTATAGCGCTCCAAAAACTGTCGTGCACTTCATATTCTTTGCTTTTTGTGCAGTGAGAAATTTTGGCATCCATTTCTCACAAAGTTTCAGATATCCAAGCTGTTTACCAAAAATCCTGTAAATTGAGGTTCGACCAATTTGGGGGAATTCATTAGATAGACTACTAATCGTCAATCGCTGACTACTAAAAAGTTTTTGGTTCACTTGGTTAATCACGTCGTCGGTCCGAATACTGGGCACACGTCTCTCTCACTAACCTTAGAAACTTACCTAGCAATCTGATTCCGGTTTATTACATGTGATAATCGTTGATATCGTAACGTATTTCATTAACTCTAGCCACTTCATGTTGATTGAATGTCCATTAACCGGCTAACGCCTATGAATTTGAAGCTATTCCTACTTCGGAATTTATCAAACCACATTGACTAAGCAGTGAATTAATTAGCTATTTCGCAAATTAGCCGGATTCAGAGATATGTCCGAATACCCTGAACCACTTATGCAATAATTAATAATAGCAAGTGATAACACTTTTAGGGCTCAATACTTTACATTTAAAGAAAAAAAATCACAAAATTCGGATGAGTAGAAAGCTCAAATGACATTCTAAACAAAAGCCGTTATTATTGAATTCTCACCACCTTTGTTGGAAAGGCAATTAATTCAGATATATGTTCTGCACAGTGAATGTTTACATGATGACCTTATTACTCTAACGAATGTATTTTAAAACTTCATATTGTTCAAAGGAGTGTTATTGCGACCGGAAATCGAACTCGGATCTTCAGAAAACCCTTATTGTTTAAAATATGGAGATTTTTTTAATGCCCCCCCCCCCCAATCGTTGATATATACGTTGACGTGTACTGATTTTTCAGGCACGACCATTACCATGGTTATTAGACCCGTTAATGTAGTTTGTTCTTCATCCTGGGGGTGGTGGAGATCCTCCTCCTGTAGATCTTGAAATCCGGCGCCGACCTTGACGTCGGTTCGAACTTCCAAGTATCTCCCTACCAGCGGGGTACCGCCACAGTCGGTACAAACTCTAAACTCCAGACCGATGTCCCGGCATGTGTGGTAAAGTAGGGCGTCTAAGTGTGTGTTTAAGTAAGGGGTGAGAAAAGGACAAGGAAGGGGAAGGATAGATCACGCGCCGTCCGTGGCCCGAACTGCCCCGGCATTCGCCTGGAGTTGATTGGAGAAACTACGGAAAACTATCTATCAGAGCAACTGGTCGCTAGAATTCTCCTTCACACAGCGGTTGAACTCGACGTAGCTGATAAGCCAGTGTCGAAAATCTGCCACCACTGGAACTCGAACTCAGGACCTTCCTGTCAGAGACGCTACAGAGACAGCGGATATGCTGGTTCTGAGCTGTGCTCAGCCGGTTGCTACATAGGGAGCTGATTCAAGATGGAAGACACAGGCCGTTACGTTGGGTCAGGACAGACGGGCAAGGAGACGAATAACCGTTTCCATGGAAATTAATGCTAACCTTATAGTTTTGCCTTGGGTAACGCTGTTGAATAATGCAAGTGATGACGTCAGTTTCACAGGGTTGTCTTTCAGACGTAGGATTTCGTGTGGGGCTTAAGCTCGAATTTGTAACTGCTTCTTCTTTACATTATATCTGGAGCAGAAGATAGGTATAAAATTAATGTTTCCATCTGATCGTATTTCACTTCCATTAGACAAAAATGTATAACGTGTAATTATTCTCGTATTCGGTGATGTAGTGAGTGAGTTGTAGTGAGTGGACAAGTCTAATTAAAAATGAGTACCGATAAATCTTACTTAATGAATATAACAAATTACTATTATTTTTTTAATTTAGAGGAGACACAATTGTAGTCAGTTTACTAGTATTTCCTTATTGAAAGGAAGTAAAAAATGGTAATTTAAATAATCCAGGGTTTTTCAATTTAATTCATTTATCTCTGTAGTGTAAATATAATCGGCCTTGTTACTGAATGAAAATTGCTTCCCGTAATTATCCTGATTCGTTCTTTGCATATCAAATGACTAATTTAATATTTTGTTTTTAAAAAACAAGAAAATAAATTTAAATATGACATATGTAGCTACTATCTATATGATTTATCAATCAATCTTAAATGACTTTTAAAATTATTTAACCTTACGTAATATTTTTTTTATTAACAATAAATGACTAATAATTCTCAAAAACTAGAGGAACTGTAACAGCATATACTTAATTGAATAGACGGTTACACAATATTACAGAATTGCTATTTGTATCTAATTAATACTTCGGCCATCATTTGAAAAACTCTCTTCACCAAAAAAGGATGTAGGTTCTAAAAAATTCATATATTTTTTATTTAAACATTTTAATGGGAATGGTACTAGTGACAGAATTCGGTGTACTGTAATTTGTATTTACGAAACGTTTCAAGACAAAAGTGGGAATCGTGTTTGATTTTAGCAAAATTATCACGATTTGGCACAAAATTCTCGAAAACCATTCATATTTTGGAAAAGGCGCATGAAATGATTTAAATATCCTGTTCTGAAGAAAATAATACATTATTCTGAAGAAATACTTAACTTCAATAACGAAGGTATGAAAATAGTTCGAAGCGAAGATGCACTTTTGCAATGCTTGAAATTTCAGATTTCTCAAAGATAATCCGATTTGTTCTATATTTATAAAGGCAATATTCCACAGTATAATTTGTATCCTTTTTTTAAAAAAAAATTGAAAATACGTCCCTCCAGTATCCTTTACAGTTAGCAGGGCCTCGATCAGGCATAATACTGCCTGGACAGATCGATTAGGCAGTATTAATTTCGAGAATATCTTCTGCACGATTGTAGGAAATCACTACTACCTGACGGACGGACGAAGCAGTTAAAAAAATTTAAAAAAGTAATAAAAATAAAAATAAAAAAAGCTTTCATGTTCAGGGACCACGAAAACATATATTCCGTCAAAATAGCCAAATAGATTCTCTTAGTACTCGCTCCATACTATTTGTACAAGAAAGTAATAAAACACACGCAAAACGCCAAACTATGCAAACTTGCAATCATTCAATTTTCTTCAGTTTCTCATAACTTTTTAACAGGAAATATTTCCATGGTTATCCTTAATATTTCACACGCAGAATTTCTAGCAAAAAGCAGTATTCTGCCAAAAAAAGGAAATAGATTATGACCCTTTCCGCCGCGTTCAATTTTCTCAGTCTACTAAATCACAATAAGAAAATGACCAGCTTCCTCCCATGCCTGGGACTTGTATGCTATTGGCATTGAAGAAGATGGCTGTTCTGAAAACGGCCCACCTGCGACTCAAATGACCGGCATTTGCGACTCGCGTGTCGTGCGACTGTTGCGTGCGATTCTCCTGCCTCGTGGGAAGCGAGCGCTCCACCAGCCGAAACTAATCGGTGGTTGGCGAGGTTGCCGGATCACCCGGGACCCTAGGAACTCAGCGTCATTTAACCACTGAAAGATGGTTGGTTGGTTGGTTGGTTGGGATCACCCGGGACCCTAGGAATTCAGCGTCATTTAACCACTGAAAGATGGTTGGTTGGTTGGTTGGGATCACCCGGGACCCTAGGAACTCAGCGTCATTTAACCACTGAAAGATGGTTGGTTGGTAGTGATTCCGGGCGCGTCAACTACTGAGGTCGTTAGTTCCGTAAGTGTAGTGCATGTTTTCCCCTCGGGAGGTGGCGGTGATCCCCCTCCCCTGAATGGCGAGATCCAACTCCGCCCTACCGTCGGCTAATCGGTTGTATTTATTGTGTCAATTAGGCTATAATTGTCGTAGTAAAGTAAAACAAGTGTTGCTCTAACAGCACTTACATTCTCGCATTATTTCTAAAGTTGCAATTTTCGAAAATTCAGTGATTTCGACGAAAATAAGATCCGCGTAATTATTTTAAGAGTCCCTTCTACTATCCGTAAAAACATTAAAAAATGGATTTTTGAGAAATTATGTCAATTTTAATTGCCTATATTTCGCACCAAATTACACAAAAAACTACTCATATTTTCCAAAAATTGAACATGAACTGTGCTAATGCCTATGGTCACAAGTTACGATTCTTATGTCGACAAGGTTTAGTTGGTTCATGCTTTATTTTATATGGTAATCGCGAGATTAGGGCCATCAGATCTACTCTTCCGTCTGACCACGCAAATTTCGCTACTCTCCTTTCACCATCTAGTGAAGAAAGAAGGAATTACTCGGGTGACAAAACAGGAGATTTAGAATTTAGCTCAGAGGTTTCTTTTAGGCTTGAGGATATTTTACATACAGTTAACTACAAGGGAATTTACTCTAGAATTTAGCTCAGAGGTTTCTTTTAGGCTTGAGGCTATTTTACATACAGTTAACTACAAGGGAATTTACTTTAGAATTTAGCTCAGAGGTTTCTTTTAGGCTTGAGGATATTTTACATACAGTTAACTACAAGGGACGGACGGCTTTACTTCCCTTTCGAAAGAATACGCACGAAGGATTTTTAAAATCCACGGCTTCGATCGCAACCCGCAAACTTGGGTACAACAGCCCCACCTGCTACCACTGAATCTTACCACTGAACTCGTAAACTTACAGAATGAGATATTTTTGAACTGGAAGGTTTCCCCCCCCCCCCTCGTAACATGGGTTACAAGAAACGCTGAAAGTTCTGTTCCAGTATGTAGCTATTTTCGCTTTTAAAACAATGATTTGAAAACGTTAAATTTTGGGGGATTGTAATTTGATGCGAAAAATATTTTGGTTTCTTTTCTTAATACATTTTTTGTTATTTAAATTATTCAGAATTTCTAAAACAATTGCACCAATTTTTTTTCTTTCCGTTTTCTGAAATAAAGCAAAGTACTTTAAAAATGGCGCAAGTCTGATTTTCGTTGAACGTACTGAATTTTCGAAAATTGCAAAAGTTAAAAATTTCCTCGGCGTCTTCCTGCAATTACAATATTGAAGAAAAATATTTTTTCAATGAAATCTATTCTTCAAAATTATATATTAAAATGAGATCATGTAGAATTTCCCAAACATATGAGTAATTTTTACGTAATTTTGATTGACTTAGAGGCAATTTTAAAAACGAGATTTCCTCAAAAAACAGCTGCATGTGTCTTTGTTGATTTTTTCTTCTTCTCAGACAGAGCAAAGTACGCGTAGAAAACTGCCAAAGGTCTGATATTCGTTGATGTGTCTGAATTTTGGAATATTGGCAAATGTTATCAATAATGCGAGAAAGCGTGTGCTATTGTATCACCACAAAATCACAACGTACGAATTTTCGAACGAGCGTACGAAAATATGTTGAAAGTCATTAAATAAATAAGTAAATAAATAGCGAATAAATACGTAATAAGTAAATGCACCAATAACTTGCTAAATATATGTGTGTTTGTGTGCGCAGCGGACAACCTGATCCAGTCGATGGACACGTCGGTGGAGCCCTGCAACGACTTCTACAAGTTCGCCTGTGGGCGCTGGGCTGAGGACCACCCGCTGCCGGACGCCGCCTACAGCAACGACTGGTTCATCGAGACCAGCACGCTCGTCAACCAGCAGATACAGGGTGAGACACAACAAGTTCAATATCGTAATAACAAAGTAACGAGTAGCTCATTTTGAATTGATTATATGATTTTACGTGGTGAGATTCAGGCGATGAAGCGTACTCTGACCACGTCAATTTTGCTACGCTAGAAAAGAGAAAGGATGTATTTCTTGGACCACGAAACAGGCGATTCGAGGCTTCATTTAGGCTTGCGTATCATTCGCATGCAGTAAATCTACTAACATGGGACAGCCAACTTTATTTCCCCTTCGAAGGAAGGCGTATGAAAGATTTTTTCGCCCTTAAAAATCCACGGCTTCGATCGGGTTCGAACCTCGAGAGCAGCACGCTCGTCAACCAGCAGATACAGGTTGAGGATAGCAAACAGACTTCAGACAGTTCAGTATCATGGGTCGCTCAGTTTTTGCCTTTTATAACTGTCGCGTCTGCCCGTACGTTTCACGTAGAGTAATCCTGACATTCCTGATATTATTTTAGTCCAACTAGGGGCAGATCCAGAGACGAGTTTTGAGAAAGGAAATTCAAAATGTTTTCGTTCGAATTCTGTAACACGTCGCGGGGTAGACCCAGCTCATGCTGCGATGCGATTTTATTCGTTTTATTGAAAATCCGAAAATATTTTTGCTGAAAATTCTCGTGACAAAATTAATAGTTACTACAGTTATAGAGGAGGGAATTTCCCTCATTTCCCTCCTCGTGGTTCCGCGCCTGGTCTAAGTGACAGAATGCTGCCACATCATATTCCATTCATCGTACACGTATTTATGGATATTAATTGCCTGACAATGGAGATAACTGATCCCCAGAAATGGCGCTGTTAAATACTAAAACGCGTCGTACATTATTTTATAATAAATCACTGCTTTTTTTGCGTCTGAATTGACGCAACGGTCTCCAAGTCCCGGGGGGCGTTGAGCGCTTTGCGCTTTCGGAGTAATCCTCCGATTAATATCAGCGCGGGAGTAATCCTCTATTATCAGAATATCATATCCGTCACGTCTCGTCGCAGTCAGTTGTCAAGAGGACCGCCAGGTAGCATCTCCGCGTACGCGCCTCCTACTACACGCTTTTGCGACGCTACTTAACGGCCAGAATTCGGAAGGAATTAGTATTGGGGTAGGGTTTAGGACACTTCACAGGAGTTAGACTAGCCCCTGGCAAGTAGGCCCCTTTTGATGTAACAAATTTCACATGAGGTGTCATGTCACGTCTCTTCGTAGTCAGTTTTAAAGAGGACCGCTAGGTAGCATCTTCGCATACTCGCCTTCTAACACGCGCCCCTCCGTCACTACTCAGTGGCAGGGATTGGGAAGGAATTAGGATAGAAGTAGGGTTAGCACACTTCACAGGGGTTGAACTGGCACCTGTGACGCATGCCTCGTTATTAAGATGCTGAACTGAAGCCTATTTGAAGGATTTAGCTCTCTGTCTACAGCAGGAAATCGGCCAATACAAAATAAAATTATATTATTACATCACTAACAGGTAAAAATCATTTAAAAACATATAGCATTAGTTACATACCAAAACTTAAACAATACCAATGAAGGTTTTCGATGGAATAAAGCTCACTTTTATTTTAATCCATTTCAAATCATTTCAATGAAATAAACAAAGTGAAATCTTTTTCAGATTATTTGGAGACTAACGACTCCGAGAGCGATCCAGAGTCAGTGAACCAAGCTAGACGACTGTATCGGTCGTGTATGGACACAGGTAAGCAATGGTCGCGGATGATTGCAGGAAGTCTACTTTCTGGAAATCATGGAAAACCGAATAAAATCAGGGCATTTTATTGATCTGAAAAATCGGGGAAATAGTTGAAGAATCCTTAGAAGCAAGGGAAAATTTAGAGAGGATTGTGGAACTAGAGAATATTTCCTACCAAAACGATAGTTCAACATTACAACAACAAACATATTTTTTGTTCAGTTTTTATTTGGTAAGAAAATATTGTTAATTTATTAATTGTTATCTTCATACTCACACAATCCTAGTTTAAAAAAATAAATTCCTTGGCAGACTTTTTAATGCACCCTGGTTTACTGCATTCGGTCAAATTCATGGTGAACTTCAAATGCCTTATATCCTTGACCATTTAATAAGCTTATCATCTACATTTTATTCACTTCTTTCATTCGGCCTCATCGCGTCGATTTTCACCTTGGCCAACAAGTACAACAACAATACTCCTAACAGAATAAAATCTCGTTTTCCCAAAGATATTTTTAGACCCCTCTTGCTTCAAACCTCGCCACATATTATTTCACAATACCCATCTTTAACACCCCCTCCAAACCTTAACAATATAATACACAAACTTCCATTTCTCACCTCACCATAAAACATTGTTTGAATTGTTATGATTTTAACACCTGATCAAGACAATGAACTTAGGAAAATTTCCAAGAATTATGTATATGTATTCCCAACTCTGTAGGACCACCTGGTCGAGCAGATATAAATAAATTAAAAATTAAAAAATATTATCTTATAAACAATCACAGATCAGGAGTAACAAGAAAATTACAAGAGCATGCACTAGCAAACAGGGAAAAGTCAGGAAAATATGTTCCAGGAAATAAGTGGCCACCCTATTCCAAAGCCATTGCGCAATTTCCATCTTTTAGACATTGCTTTCAACTTCTTTTGGCTCAGTTTTCGGAAAGACAGTTTGCAAAAATTATTTCATACTTAGATGCAACCGTAGCAGCAGCACGGTATTACAAGGAAATCTAACTTCACGCGAACAAAGTTGGATGATGGAACTTTTGCGAAAGAACTTAAGACTAAAAGGCCGAAAAACATAATGACCAAAGGACTAAAATTGAAGTCAGATTATTTTTAAATGTTAAAAAGGCATTAAATTTTTGAAATTGAAATTAACCTCGAGTGGCGGTTACTCATAGGCGAAAGGGAGAAAAGTATATTTTGCTTCTAAATCTAATTAACAAATACAATTTCTTCTTTGATGTTTTGTCGGAAATGCATGAGGTTGATAGCTATGAGGAATTTCATTTAATTGAGTTTTAATACAAAACTATCGAAAACGCTCTGAGAAGAACCTCTAAGCTTTTCCTCCTACCCTGTGTTAATCACCCATATCACATAGATCATCAGTGGCCACAAGAAGAAACGTGTAACAGAGTCTTAGGGACCAAAGGGAGGAGATCCTCCCTTGATTATGCTGCCTTCTGGCGATGGCTTTCTCAACGAAATCGACACGGTTTCTTGATGCCCCAGCGAATAGAAGATTCTCTTCCACCCCCTACGCCGATGCCTTGCGGTGCGATGAGTCAAGGGCAGAGGCTGGCTCGTGGTTAAAGATACAGCGATTCAGCAGACGAAGGAGTGTGTACAGTTCCAGGGCGATAACATCCAAGTGATTTGTTCCAGAGGTGGGCTTGCATAAGAAAGAGTGTGTGCGTGAGTGACACGATTGTCCAGACATGTTTCGTTCTGGACAAACTATGAAACAGCATGAATAGAGTATATAGTGTACGGAGAGCATCACGATACCTCGTGCATAGGCGATTGAGCAAGTGAAAGTGTTTTTCAGTGTCAATGTGATACTAGTAAAATTCGAGTGGCGTGTGGAAGAGCTGCTACACGTGCATAAGAAAGTGTTTTTGCGCGGGTAAAACGTGTTCCGATCTACGCAAAGTGTACTCTCGAGTGTGTGAAATCGTATGCCCAACGCGTGCAGAATACCACACTTCGTGCCTTAATGAAGACCTAGCGATTGAACAGGTGGAGTACTGTGTTATGTGTCAGAGTCGTAACATCCAAGTGACGTGTTGCAGAGTTGTCGGACGTGCTAAAAAGTGCATGTGTGTAAATCGTCTGAAACGTGTTCCGTTCTGTGTAAAATATCGTTTTGAGCGTATGAAAGTGTGAGCCCAAAAAGTGCTGAGCACCATATCTCGTACCTCGTTGAAGACCTGGTGATTTAACAGGTGAAATAGTGTGATAAGTGTTAGAGTGATAACGTCCGAGTGTTGCAGAGCTGCTGAACGTGCGTAAGAAAGTGTGTTTGCGTTTGCGAAGCATCTGGTCAGACAAGTTTCGTTTGGCGCAAAGTGTTATCTTGACTACGAGCAAGCGTACGCCTAAAGGGTGTAGAGAAAACCTTATGTCTTGTTGAAGACCTGGCGATTAAGCAGATTAAGGGCCGTTTAAGTGAGGGAAAAACAACATTCGAGTGACGTTTTGCACAGCTGCTGGATGGGCGTAAGGAAATATATGTGCGTTTGTGAAGTATCTGATGAGTCAATATCCGATCTGCGCAAAGTATCCTCTTGAGCATATTCAAGCGTGAGACAAAAGTGTGCCAAGTAACATCACCTCGTGCCTTGTTGAAGACCATGCGTTTGAGCAGTTGGACAGATGTAGTAAGAGTCAGAGTGATAAAATAGAGTGCCACGATTCAATACGGGCATACGTGAGTCTCGATACGAATTTACGGGAGCCAAAGTTGCCGTTTGGTCTTATATAGAAGTGTCGCTAAATATCAATACACAAGTGTTGCAGAACTATAAGCAAGAATAAAATTGTGCAGGGTCGAATGAGACATGATCGTGTGAGACAAAGAATCTCGACTGCATAAATCTATAAGAAATGCGAGTATAATCTCGAGTGCGAAGTTTCACTAACCTCTTTCTATGTATTACTAGATTAGAATAAAAAGTTGTGGAGAATGTCTTCATCCTCGTGCCTTGTTGAGAATCTTCTGATTGAAGAATTAAAAAAGTATAATCATCGTGCTTTTTTTGAGTGGATACGTATTGACCTCATAAAAGTGGACAGTGATTCTCGTAACATGTTGCAGAGCTGCTACCGAATAATTTAAAATAAAATATCCACTCGTTCTTTGAGGCAGATATGGTGATTGACCACATGAAGTAAAATCATCATTCCTTGTTGACGATATCCACTGTAGAGAGAATCGTTCTCTCATGGCTTGCTCCATAGCTGCTGATAGACCATGTAATGAGTGACCATCCTTTTCTCCTTGTCGTTTTGTTTCACCAAGTAAAGAGTTAATCATCCCTTCCCTGTTGCAGCGCTGATTGACTAAGTAAAGAGCACATCCATCCCATCCCTCTCAGTTTGTTCTGCTGATTGACCAAGTAAAGAGCATAATCATCCCATTTCGCACTTTGTTTTTCTGGTTGATCAAGAAAAGAGAACAACTATCATCACATCGTACCTTGTTCAGCTTATTGACCAAGTAACACAACCATCCCCTTCCACAGCACCTTGTTCAGCTGATCGATCAAGTAAAGAGACGCAGACAACCATCCCATTTCTCTCAGCTTCTTCAGCTGATTGGAACCGCCATGTAAAGAGTACAATCATCCTCATCTAAAATTTTGTTCTGCTGATTGACCATGTACAGAGCCAAACCATCCCCATCTTAAATTTTGTGCTGCTGATAGACCATGTAAAGAGCACCACCAACCCATCTCGACCCCACGTCGCTTGCGTGTCAGCGGGCGTGTATGTGTGTGGTGTTGCGCAGAGCTGCTGGACGAGCTGGGCCTGGGCCCGCTGCTGGCGGCGGTGGAGCGCCTGGGGCTGGGGCCGCCGCCCACGTCGTGGGCGTCGCCCGAGGGCCGCGAGGGCGCCGCGAGCGACGGCTGGCGCCTGGAGGCGGCGCTGGTGGCGGCGCAGCGCTCGCTGGGGCTGGACGTGCTGGTGGGCGTGGGCGTGTGGCCCGCGCCCACCGACCGGCGCCGCAGCCGACTCACCGTCGCCACGCCCTCCTCCGCGCCCGTGCTGCCCGGGTGAGCGAACAACTCAGCGACAGCCCCTCATTGGAATTATTCACAAAGTAGTTATTTGCCACACTAATACAAATAACGAGCGTACTCGGCGTACTCGTTTCAAAGCGCCAGACTCGACTCTTCTCATCACCTCGCTCATTCGTATGCCAAATCATTAATAGTAATAGTACGCCCGAGAAGAGCAAGCAAGCTTTTGGCGTACGAACGAATTGCAGTCGACTCGCTGTCGTCATGTCCTCCTCCGCGCCCGTGCTGCCCGGGTGAGCGTACGACATAGCAAGGCGCAACATAACTCACGATTAGAAATAATCACTACACTAGAACTGAAAGTGAGACTTGGACGTACTCGCTTGAAATGGATTTGATTCCTCTCATTGTCCTTGCTGCCTGGGTGAGCGAACAACACGGCACAACTCAGCGACCGCCCCTCATTAGAATCATTCACCCAATAGTTATTTGCGTCACCAGTAGCGTCACAAATACCGAGCCTCTGGCGTTCTCGTTTCAAACCGCTGGACTCGACTCTTCTCATTGCCTCACTCATTCCTATGCCAAATTATTAATAAATGCACCCGACTATTAGAGAAAGCGAACGAATTGCAACCGACTCACCGACGCCACGCCTATGCTACCCGGGTGAGCGTACGACATTGCAAGGCACAACGAGAAACGCCGTGATTACAAATAGTCACAAGGTGGTTACTTACGTCACTCGTACATAAAGCGCGACTTTGGCCTACTCACTTGAATGTTGCATTCAGTTCCTCTCGTTGCCCGTGCTGTCCGGGTGAACGTTCGACAGGGCACAGCACCGCGATAGCCCCACATTAGATATGTTCACAAAATAGTTATTTTCGTCACTAGTACAAATAACGAGCGTACACGGCGTACTCGTTTCAAAGCGCCAGACTCGACTCTTCTCATCACCTCGCTCATTCGTATGCCAAATCATTAATAGTAATAGTACGCCTGAGAAGAGTAGGCAAGCTTTTGGCGCACGAACGAACGTTGACTCACCGTCGCCACGCCCTCCTCCGCGCCCGTGCTGCCCGGGTGAGCGAACAACTCAGCGACTGCCCCTCAGAATTATTCACAAAGTAGTTATTTGCGACACTAATACAAATAACAACCCTTTGACGTACTCGTTTCAAAGCGCTGGACTCGACCCTTCTCATCACCTCGCTAATTCGTATGCCAAATTATTAATAGTACTAAGGTACCAAACTATTATAGAAAGTGAGCTTTTGTCGTACTCATTCAATATGTTCAACTCGGCTCTTCTCGTTGCTTCGTCCGTCAATATTTCATTTGAATGCCAAATTATTAACAGTACTAGTACGCCCGGCTATTACAGAAAGCGAGCTTTTGACGTACGAATGGAATACAGCCGAATCATCGTCGCCACGCCTCCTCCGCGCCCGTGCTCCACGGATGAACGTACATGACAGCACCGCGATAGCCCCTGATTTTGAACTGGTAGAAATAGACGTTCAGCACGTCGATAGCCTCGGATTAGAAATATTCATAAAATAGTTATTTACGTCACTAGTATTGAAAGCGCGACTTTGGCGTATTCATTTGAAATGGTGGACTCGGCTCCAGTCTTTGGTTCATCCGTAAATATTTCATTCAGCGAGCCATTGGCGTACGAACAAATTGCAGTTGACTCACCGTCGCCACACCCTTCTCCGCGCCCGTGCTGCCCGGGTAAGCACGCACACTGCACAAGTTGTCAATGGTCCCTCATTAGAAATATTTACAAAACAGTACGGTGAGGGAACAACACGGCTCGGCGATAGCCCCTGAGTTGGAAGTGGTAGCAACACTCACAAAATATTATATACGTCGCTGGTAAAAAAAAGTGAGTATTTAGCGTACTCATTTCAAAAGGCTGGGCTCTGAATTTCTCGTCACCTCGGCCCTCAATATTGAATTCGTGTGCCAAATTAGTAATAGTACTTTCCCGCTCGATTAGTACAGAAAGCGTGTATTGGCTATAAAAATGAAATGTTGACAGACGAGGCGTCTGGAGTAGCCAAGCCCAGCATTTGAAATGAATACGCCAAAGGCTAACTGTACTATTAGAAAGATTAATTTGGCATACGAATGAAATATTGACGGACGAGGCGGCGAGAGGAACCAAGTATAGCATTTTGAAATAAGTACGCTAAAGACTTGCTTTCGATACTAATCCGGTGTTACTAATTTGGGATACGAATGAAATGTTGATGGACGAGGCGACGGCAGAAGCCGAGTCCAGCATTTTGAAGTGAGTACGCCAAAGTTCCGCTTCTGAACTACTTCATCGTACTAGACCCATTACTGATTTGGCATACGAATGAAATAAATATTGACGGACGAGGTCACGAGACGGGTCGACCCCGGCACTTTTAAATGAGTACGCCAAATACACTTTCGTACGTGTATCACACAGCATTTTCCAGCACGAATTCACGAAAACTTACTAATATCTATATATCGTTATCATTAGCAACATGCCATAATAATCGCTCAGACAGGAATTTGCTAGTTACGGTGAGGGGTATACGTCATCCTCACCACATGTCTCTCTTAACCTTCAAGCGTGGGAATTAAGTAGAACCAGCCATGGGGAACACCAGTAAAATTAAACAATCGACCCACGATGACTAACATATACTTACGTCACTATAACTATATTTTTGGTAGAATCTAACGATGAGGGGTGGTGTAAATATTTCGCGCACGAACGACAAAAGGTTAATCTTCGTGTTGTGGTCTGCGGTGCAGGTACCCCGAAGTGGTGAGTCGTTCCAGCTCAGCCGACGAGTCATCGGCCCCAGCGCATGGCCATCACGGGACAGGAGGATCCCATCAGCGGCGAGTGTATGGTAAGCATGTACGATTAAGCCTCCGCGGGTAGAGTTTGTGACTTCTTGGCTGTCCGGGTGACGCCGCGTCGTTGGCTGAGAGGCCGACGTTTCGCCTGTTATATCGCAGGCTTCTTCAGGGTAGTGGGGACTACCCTGACGCGGCGTCACCCGGACAACCAAGAAGTCGTCGCTTTCGTTGTACACGTAGGCTTCCGCGGATCGAGTTCATGACTACCTGGCTGTCCGAGTGACGCCGCGTCGTTGGCTGAGAGTTCTCTCATCCAACAACGCGGCGCCACCCGGACAGTCAAAAAGTCGTACGGCAAACATATTCAAATCTCAGAGTAACAGATTGAAGTGATCAACTAATTTGTAGGGGCAATGCTGACGTGCACTTCTCAGAACTTTGATTGAAATTTATGCATTTGGCACTTGAAATTTATGAAGTTTCTATAAATATTGTTTTCTCAAAAACACTCCAAATTCGTTCTTTAATTTTCTCCCCACGGATAGAAGAAAGGACGCTTAAATGCATGGCGCATGGTTTAAATTTTGTTGAACACTCAATTTTCGGAAATTGCGAATTTAGAAACAATGCGAGAAAGTATATGCTATGGTAGTACCGCTGTGGTAGTTTTCTTTTTTCCTGTTTTGTTTCCCTTCTTCGCCTTTTCCTTTTTCCCTTTTTCTCTTCTCTTCAATCTATGTACTGTTGCGGCACCATTAGTTTGTTCTCTTTTCCATATTGCTTCCTTTCCTTATTTCTATCTTTTGACTTTTCCTTCCTTTTTCTTTTCTCTCCGATCTATGAGCTTTTATAACACTATTAGTTTGATTCCTTTTTCTGTTCCCTTTACCCTTCTTTTTCTTATTCTCTTATTCCATATTCCCATCTTTTGACTATTTCCTTCCTATTTTTCTTTCTCTTCAAACAATGTGCTGTTGTAATACCACTAGTTTGTTTCCTGGTTCCTTTTCCTTCTTCTTCTTCCCTTTTCCCATCTTCTTTTTCTTCCCCCTTTCCCCTCTTTTGGTTATATCCTCCTTTTTTTCTTTCCTCTTCAATCAACGTGCTGTTGCAACACTACTAGTTTGCTTCCTTTCCCCTTGGCCTCATCCCACCTCTTGACCATTTCCTCGTCCGTGCTGAGCGCGCCCTGTGCGCTGTGTGCGCCTCAGGGCGGGAGCGGCTGCTGGGCGGCGCGGGCGGGGCGGAGGGCGCGTGGCCCGAGGCGGGCGGGCCGTGGCGGCGGCGCGCGCGGCGCCACGCCGGGGCGGCCGGCGTGGACGAGCGCGTGTCCAGCGACCCGGTCACCGAGGCGTACATGGGCCGCGTGCTGGAGCTGAGCGAGCGCTGGGCGCGCACGGGCGAGGGCGGCGGCGCGGGCGAGCCCGAGCCGGCGGCGGCGCGCGAGCCGCACCTGCGCGCCACGGCCAGGGCGCTGCTGCGCGTCGAGGAAGAGCTCGAGCGGGTGAGTCCCCGGCAACTACTAAGCTAGCTCCCTACCCCCCTCTCTCTCTCTCTCTCTTCTCTGTCTCTTCTCTCTGACTGTTTCTGACTCTCTATCTCTCTCTGACTGTCTCTCTACCTCTCTCTCTCTCTTCTCTACCTCTCTCTCTTCTCTACCTCTCTCTCTATTCTCTGTCTCTTCTCTCTGATTGTTTCTGACTCTCTCTCTCTGTCTCTCTCTGACTGTCTCTCTGTCTCTCTCTGACTGTCTCTCTACCTCTCTCTCTCTCTTCTCTGTCTCTCTGTGTCTCTTCTCTCTGACTGTTTCTGACTCTCTTTATCTCTATCTCTCTCTGACTGTCTCTCTCTCTTCTCTACCTCTCTCTCTCTCTTCTCTACCTCTCTCTCTTCTCTGTCTCTCTGTGTCTCTTCTCTCTGACTGTTTCTGACTCTCTTTATCTCTATCTCTCTCTGACTGTCTCTCTCTCTTCTCTACCTCTCTCTCTTCTCTGTCTCTCTGTGTCTCTTCTCTCTGACTGTTTCTGACTCTCTCTGTCTATCTCTCTCTGACTGTCTCTCTACCCCTCTCAGCCTCTCTCTGTGCCTCTCTTTCTCTCTCTCAGTCTCTCTGTGTCTCTTCTCTCTGACTGTTTCTGACTCTCTTTATCTCTATCTCTCTTTGACTGTCTCTCTCTTCTCTACCTCTCTCTCTCTTCTCTACCTCTCTCTCTCTTCTCTGTCTCTCTCTGTGTCTCTTCTCTCTGACTGTTTCTGACTCTCTCTGTCTATCTCTCTCTGACTGTCTCTCTACCCCTCTCAGTCTCTCTCTGTGCCTCTCTTTCTCTCTCTCAGTCTCTCTGTGTCTCTTCTCTCTGACTGTTTCTGACTCTCTCTGTCTCTGTCTATCTCTCTCTGACTGTCTCTCTGCCTCTCTCAGTCGCTTTCTGACTCTGTGTCTCTCCTTGTCTCTCTCACTGACTCTGTCCCTCTGTTTCTCTCTGTCTTTCACTGTCTCTCCATCTCTCTCCCTGTCTCTCTCTTTCACTCTGACTGTCTCTCTCTCTCTCTCTCTCTCTCTCTCTCTCTCTGACTGACTGTTTCATTCTGACACAGTCTCTTTCTGTTTTACTCTCTGACTCTGTCCCTCTGACTCTCTGTTTCTCTCTCTGACTCTGTCCCTCTGACACTCTGTTTCTGACTGTCTGTCTGTCTGTCTCTCTCTCTCTCTCTCTCTCTCTCTCAACAGTAGCATGTCGATTACGCAGAACTCCCCCCATTCCTGTAATATCCCTAAAAAAAGAATGATACTCCCGCTTCTTATCTTTAACGATGAGTTGGATTGATTGACTAATTAATTCGTATTTTCGGGCGCGACAACAGCTGTGGTCATTAATCCCGTAAGTGCAGTACGAGTTTCCTTCCTCGGGAAGTGGCTGTGATCTTTCCCCGCTGGTTGGCGAGATCCAGCGCGGGTCTATGTCGACATTTGTGTTTTTTTTTTTTTGGGGGGGGGTTCCCCACCCAGGTATCGCCCACTAGCGGGGAAACGTCAAAACTGGGACACGTTTTATGTTCCTGACTGGTTTCTCAACACGGTCGTTGTGTAGTGCATGTAAGTGTATTGTTTAAGTAAGTGGTGAGGATAAGACAGAGAAGGCAAGAAGAGATGGCGCAGTCCATGAACCGTTTGTTAGGGTACTGCTCCGGTATTTGCCTGTTGTTTATCGGATAAACCTAGCAAAACTACTGATTAGAGCAGCCAGTCCCTAGAATTCTCCTACAGACAGCGGCTGAATTTGACCTAGCTGTGAAGTAAAAAATCCTGCCTCCGTCGGGGCTCGTCCGCTATATGGTCTCCTGGTCAGAGACATTGCAGTGACATAAATTGATGCCCTGAGCCACCCGAAGCCGGTGTGGTTTCAGAAATATATCAATGGAATAAGATTCCTCATGAAAGAAAGTGTCCGAAATATCCCACAAATATAAATAAGCATCTAACACCCATGAGTTAAGTTTTAAGATTAAACCATTGCAACATAATTTTGTTATCCAAAGTACACCGTTATGTAACGATATAGAGAATTTATTTTGTAATTTCCTCAGTGTGGCAACTCTTGGTGGTATTTTCACGAGATGCCGAAGCTGTAGCAATAAAGTAAGAATTATTTAGAGGAGCAAACTTTCCGGAAGTGACGATAGACTAAACTGTACTCGTGCTTATTTTGTCTGAGGAGGATTGGAAAATTAATTTAGAACGATTCAGAAAACAAAAAAACAATTTCTTCAGAAATGTGCTTATAATCCCAATTTATAAATGTGATATAGTTGCTCATGCGTCATCAGTATTCGGCAGCCAATGAGGAACCGCGTGTTAATCTCACAATGTGTTCAACACCTTCTGTACGAGAAAAAAATATCAACGTACGTTCCTTGACGAATCGTCAAAGTAAACAAACCGATATTTCTACCGCAAGTGTGAAGCTGAAATCTAATGATTCTTTAGAAATCTGACCTTCCCCAAAGAAACGATCGCGAAGACTGACTTGAAGGTTGTGAACTCGGCGGTACAACTAGCAAATCTAATCGAGGTGCCTTGAAATGAAAATTGACTAACTTCTGATTTCGTGGGAGACTCGATCTCGTTTTGAGTCTTTTCTGTTTTTTTGTTTGAATATGTTTTCCAGCTTGTGTTTTGTTTAATGTGCATTTTTCCCTTCTTTGTCACAGACCACCTGATGGGTTTACATTAAGCAGCGAAACATCTTTTAGTAAATTAATTTAGGCAAAAATATAGGTAGTTTCTAAATACTTCTTGGTTGGATCGTCTTTAATATCAGAGAATACCTCTATCATATAATATATTATATATATTCCAATCAGGAAATCCCGATCCGTTTGACTAGTTTTAGTAAATTTTATTTATTCACGAGTGGTTTCATTCTTAATAAAGAAAATTTACTAAAGCTAGTCAAACGGATCAGGATTTCCGGATTGGTATCCCGATCGGGTGACGATAACGAGGAGCTCTACATTCGTGTCTGATCCCAATAGCGAAAGCTCGGGACTTCCTTTACGGATCAAGAGAGAAAAGAGGACTTTCTTTTCCATATTTAGTCGAGAAGCTGGATTCCCTAACATTAAAACTACACAGTCAACATAGTTCCACAATCAAAATTTGTACTAGGGCGCGCTACAATATTTGAATTACCAGAAACAATAAAGGATTGTTTTTACTTTTTCGCTAACGCTTACGCAGTAGTTATTACAGGGTCCTGGTAACTAAAAAGTGGATAAATCCAGTTGCTAAATTTAGAAAAAATATCCTCTATCACGCGGTGTAGCCAGAATCCATCTAATGGGTCCTTGGTACCGAAGAGTCGATTGACGGGATAACTTGTCTGTCCGTCCGTCTATGAACAACGCTAGCGTCTAAACCGTTTAGCCGATTTTGTCCAAAATTGATATTTCGCAATCGATCTGGCTGATGTCGCAATTTGAAACCGAAGTTTTAATTTTGGGGTACTTTACATGAAACAGCGGGATAAAATTTTCAAAATTTTTTCCCCGCGATTTCCAAAATTTTCAAAAAAATGGCTCCATCGTTTTTGATTAAATTTCTTTAATGGATAGTGTGAAGGACGTTTAAGAGAATGGTGCAGGCCTCATGTTCGTTGAAAATCGTGATTATTCGAAAATTGCTAAAAGTCAAAAAGTTTCGGCATCTTCCTAAAACTACAATTATAAAGACAGAAATTTTTTCCCTTAGCAAAATCTGCTCTTTAAAAATCTTTTCGCGTAATTTTTCGTGGATGTACGTGCGAGAAAGTACGTGCTCTTTCAGCACCACTAGTTTCAAATACAAAAATGTTCGACTGAAAATCGTTTTCAAAAAGCTTTCTCGAATTACTACAAGATTTTTTGACTGTATAATTATGGCACAAATGTCTTCAGCGCATGAGCTGAACGGTAACCGGAAACGGTAGACGAACGACGAACAACTCGAAGAATACCGCGGAAAATTAAGCACTGACATCGTTGCAGCGCCACAGTGCAGATGACCTTATGCAATCCTGATAAGAAAACATGCACCGTGCAATTAGAAGTGAAAATATCTCGCCGCGGAAACATTTCATCTCTCGAATTGCTTGATAGCCGGCGCGATTCATACAATTCAGAGGGTAATAATGTGAGAAAATCAGAATACGACATCTTGGCGCTTTAAAATTTCAGCTTGAGAATCTAATGAAGGAAGTGTATGCCTTAGCACGTGGCAAAGTAAATGAAATTGCATAATATAAAATGTGTAGCCCCTTGTTCCTTATCATTCCCACGTGGAGTTGACTCACTGACGCAACAAGGAAAACGACAACGCGATTCCACAAAGAAATGTCTTGTTATCTATAGATTTAAAACCTTAAGGGATTCCGTTTGAAACAAAATGTGAGCTTTCTACTAAAAGCTAACATTGTGATTTTTTCTTCAAATGAAAGCCCTCAATGTGTTATGACTTGCTCATGTTTAGTTATTTTGTTATCTAAATACTAAATTTTAATAATATTTTTTAAATTAATACAATGAACGCGTATTTGCCACCATTCGTCCTTCTGCCGTCATGGATTAACCAAATGGATAACAATGGATAACTAAAAAATAAGATTTTAACTATTTTTGACGTTAAATAAAAAAAATATTTATTAGGTTAAAGTATATTTACCGTAGTAACCAAAACCACAACCACAACCACTAGGCCAATACACAGACATGTAACCAGGGGCGTTCAGAAGCGAGAGGGAATCGGCAGCTGGGGCAACTTGCCTCATGACTTAATTGGGGCCCGATTTCATTTTTCATTCGAAGGAAATGAAAAATATATTGGGGGAGGAGGGAAATTTTTGTCTGAAATAAACGCCTCCGTCAAGCCCCTGGTTTTCTTTTGGCTTGTAACACATGTATAAAAATAAATGTGTGTTTATAACACTTTTTACAATATAAAGAGTTTTGTATCTGTATAATTTCCATCTTTTCATTATGCGGCGGCGATGGTGTAACGGTTAGCCTAACGGGCTGTTATACCCAAGTTGGCGGGTTCGTGAACGAGGAAAGGTTACGGGTTAAGATCCGAAATGTGTTACTATGGCCTGAAACTAGTCTCAAGGGTGCGCTGCGATGGCTAAGAGGAAAAACGTGGCGTCGTTGACCGGGAGAGTCTAGGGTTCGTGTCACGGTGTTTTCGACACTAGCTAACAGCTAGGTCGAGTTCAGCCGCTGCCTGGAGGATACGTCTAGCGGCCAGGTGCTCTGATCGGTAGTTTTCCGTGGTTTCTCCGATCAACATCAGGCGAATGTCGGAGCTGTACCCTAACAAACGGGCCACGGACCGCGTACCCTTCTTCGTCACCTGTGTTCCATACTCTCCCCTCTGTCTTATTTGCTCACATGTCGGGAGCTTAGAGCTCGCCCGGTTTGGGGCTGTTCCTCGCTCGCGGAAGATACCCGCAGAAGGGAAATACAAGTCGGCGTGGAGGTTGGCGCGTGATCTCACCATCCAGTGCAACATCCCGCGATATATAATTCAATTCTCTAACGAAATTCTTTAATGAGCAAGGATCATTGAACGCGGAATCAACACTTGCTTAATCTTTAGCATATTGGCGGATTTTAAATGTCATTTTTTCTTTTCACTTTAGAACAATGAATTTTAGTAATGGTATAAATTGTATGCTATTACAAAAAAATGACCCATATGTGTATGACATTTTTTTCTTTTCTATTTTTCTTCGATTTCGGCTAATAAATCATTTTTAACCCCTTTCCATCATTTTAATGTATTTTTCGCTGATTTAATCGATTTTAATATTTTAATGGTACTTGCTTCGAATAATGTTTACGCGATGCAACAAATGTTATTCATAGAATTTTTGATAAGCCTAATCAATTTCTTCACCCAGAAATTATAATGAAAGCCATTGTATGTAATCTACGGTTCCTGGGATGACTATCAGCTCCATTGTCTGTTCGGCGCAATTTGGGATTACTAAAAACAGATTTCCTAGTAAAGAAGTGACCAAACCAAACGTTTGCAAACAGAGTTCACTTGAACGAAAGGACGAAGCCTCGATTACGTCAGTATCAAATCCAACAGCGTGATTTCGTCATCCGAACTGTTTTTGATCTCATTTTCAAGTCATTTGTGTTTGCTCTTCGAGCATTTTAAAAATATTTTAAGAGCATTTTATTGATCATTTCTGGCGATATTTTAGGTTACCAAAATCCGCCCCTACTTATTATACTCGTACATACGATAAGAGTTCGGACAGAAGAGGCTTACGTTGCCAGCCTGCACCCGAGTTCCTCTCTGTCTTGGGATGTTTGTTTTTGTTCTTCTTTCGTCAGCGGTGCAACCTCTCTTTCCCCCCATTGGAGCTGCGTGTTAGAGAAGGGATTGATTGACAGGGGCTCATGTTTATGATGCACAGTAGAAGCCTTTTGAAGTGGAAATAACTCTGTAAATAGGGTTATTTTGCTGGGAGATGTGGTTGATTTAATGTTGGGTTTTGGGGAGAGGTGGTGGTTCGATGGAATTCTTTGTTTAAGATGAGGTCTTTTGGGGATGGGTGGTAGTTTTGGGGTTGTTTTGTATACGCGCATCTTGATCATTTCAATTTGGTTTAAGAAGAGGACCTTGCGTTACCTTTACGGTTACTACATACTTTCTATTATTTTCTAATGTAGTATGTGTATGCCATGATAATTCGCAAAAAGAACTAAAAAAGATAACATGTTCTAGAAATGATGTTGGATAACCCCAATCCCTGTTGTAGCTTATATGAATGCGTAATAAACAGTGTTTCTCGGTTTGATTGATTAATTAGTATTTCCGAGCGCGTAAACTACTGCGATAACTAGTCCCGTAAGTGCAGTGCATGTGTTATCTCGGTCGCCTCCGCTGGATTGAGAGATCCGGGGCTGACATGCTCGGCGGCTTGCGGGGTTTCCCCAACCAGGTATCTCCCCACAGCGGGGCATCGTAACAGCCGGGACAAGGCCTAAGCTCCCGACCGGTTTCCCTGGCTGTGTGGTATTGTACTGCCCGGAAGTTAGTGTAAATAAAAGGTGAGGATAGGACAAAGAAGAGAATCGCGCGCGGTGCGTGGCTTAGGGTAAATTCCGGCATTTGTTTGTTGTTGATCGGAGAAACCAAGGTAAACAACAGACAGCGGTTGAATTGAACGATGCTACGTATTTAGCCAGAATCAAAATCCCGGTACAATCAGACCTAGGACCTCCCGCTCAAAGTCCCTGCAGAAACAGCCGCAATGCTGGTCTGATCTAAACTCAAAATGTGACACGTCTTTTTTTTTAAATCAAAGAAAAAATGCCACTCGTGGAACCGCTGATGTGGGGTGGAATTGTGCCATAGACTATAAATTTACGTTTGTGTTTTCTACACATAACCTACATGTACTCGACGTGGCTATTTTCACGTTTAGTCTATATAGACAATGTAATCTATGTAGATTATTTATTTTCTAACATCAAATTAACCCCATAAAGTTTATAAGAAGTTGTATCAGAAGAAGCATATTGAAATGTAACATTAAGAATATTATTTTCTTTAAGTCAAAATACACCACTTCTGACGAAATGACAACCTCCGTAACCACCACAGGTACTATAGTGATTTCAAATACATTCAAGGGCCGGTGGAACCACATAGTACCTAATACAATGTAAAACATCTTGTAAGACCGATGAAAATATGATACAATATATCTTGTACGGTCGATACATATATGATCAGTGAGCTTCATAAAAAAGTTGTCAACTATAAGACACTAACTAACTAACAATAAGAACTTTCAAAGGCTCTAATGCAGGGTTTCTGGAGCCACTAGCAAATATAGATCCCCAAAACGGCCTAGAGTTTTGGTTTATCTTCCTTTATTTGGCAAAAATTGACTTATTTATTTATATATTTATATACGTTCGAATTATGTAATTATTTAAACAAGTATATTGTATGGTGTCGTATCTACAGAACATAAATAATGTACAATATAATAACGTATATGTTTCTTATTTCACAAAAATATTCGATGGCCCCTTCCACAATTGGCTGGATCCGCGTCTGGCTGGAGCCGCTTCTCTATTACGCACACGTCTGCCTCGGGCGGCGGCGGCGGCGGCGGTGGCGGTGGCGACAGCGCCGCGATGTGCGGGAAGTTCCCGGGACGACCGGCACGTGGCGCGCGTGTCGCGCCGCTTAGCGCCGCCGCCGGCGTGACGTCACACGCTGACGTACGGGGCGTTGCCTGCTGGTTCGCGACAACAAATCCTGCATGCTTTAAAATATCGTTGTTTAAAATTATAGGATTGCAGAGGTGGCAGGATTTTCGACAACTATCTACATAGCCAAGTCGAATTCTGCCGTTGTATGCACGAGAATTCTAGCGGTCGGCTGCTCCGATCGGTAGTTTTCCGTGGTTTCTCCGATCAACACTAGACGTATGCCGGAGCAGTACTCTAACAAACGGGCCACGGACCACGTTCTTTCCTTCCTCATCCTTGTCCTATCCTCACCCTTACACACTTACATGCACTACACTACCACACCTGGCGGGAGACCGGTCGAGAGCTTGTCCCGGCTGGGACGGTGTCACGCTAGTGGGAGATACCTGGTTGGGGAAAACACCGCCCGCCGACGGTAGGTCGGCGCCGGATCTCGTCATCCAGCGGGAAAAGATCACCGCCACCTCCCGAGGAAAAGCATGCGCTACACTTACGGGACTGATGACCTCAGCCGTTGGCACGCTGGTAATTACTAATCAACCAAAACAAAGAAAATAGAGCAATAAATTCAATTGAATTTATGTTGAACCATTTTCAGGAATGCCAGGCTTCTCAGATAGCAGTTCTCAAAGACAGTGTTCCCAAATTGTAAACTTAAGAAAGGGGAAAATAAGTAATTGACCTTATTAACGGAAATATTTTATGACTGCAGGGCCCCTTACAAAATTTTCAGGAGAGCACGGCCCCCCCGCACCTATCTTAGTTCTTAGATATCTAAAAAGTCCTTAGATACATGGCCGCATTGAAAATTATTAATATAGATATACGACGTCTTTTTTCCAGATCCAGGAGGGTAACCAGTCCAGCAAATTGACCGGCGTGGAGCCTGACCTAATGTCCGTTGACGAACTTCAAGCCATTCTCGACAAAGCAGCCAACGGAACCTTCCGAGTAAGTATGCTTCGTTCAGGACAGTTGAGCGTCGTTCAAGACCGCATTGCTCTCCGAAACGTATTTTCCCCCCAACACGATAAGTCTCCTTCATTTGTTAATGCTCAAAGGAGGTGCAGTTGGAAGTTAGGGATGGTTTACACGAATGATTTAGATTGTTCTCGGATCATCGTTAATACAATACTCACTTTAATATCTTCAATAGATTGATACATTCAAATTTAATAGAAGAATGCAAATCATGTCGAAAACTTGTGAAAATATTATTTTGGATTATTTTGAGAAAACATAAATGAGGTGCTGTACCTCGAAAGTAAATCACAATCACCGGATATCAAAGAACTCGCTCTATTCACTTTCAACATGCATTCAATTTAATTCGCAATATACCGTCTCAGAGAAAACGTTGTGTAAGAGATATTTCTATTTATAGGTGTGAAGATTCCTTTTCTTGCGTTATAGCTACGTAATTGCATTGGTTTCATACGAACATTCTCCAGTTGACGTAATTGTTATTTTCGATATAGTAAGTGTCGTAAAGCATCTGATAGGAAAATTGCCAAACGAGGCCGTTACGCCGTTTGGTTACATATTTAGTATTGTAATTAGATATTGACACGAATATCGTACGTTTTATTCACTTTGTAAAAATATGTTGGATTTAATGTGAAATTTCGTCCTACGCCTTCATTTAGTATTCACATTTTTTCTCCTGTGACGACACTGTTTTCAACAAGGAGAACAAATGAAACACTGTTGGTGTATACTTTACGACATGAGAGAATATAGTTCTGATTCGGAAATACAAATAGCAGCAAATGCTGCTACAGAAACATTGTTAGCCAACAAATAATGAAAGAAATATGAGCATGAGTATTTAATATTTAAAGAATGGTGTGGAAAAATAAACGTTCATTCCATATCGGGAAACGTTTTGATTGCTTACTTTTCTGGCAAGTGTGAGAAGGAGAAACCAAGATGTCTTTCGTCCCACCACTCTATGTTAAAGAGTACAATATCACTTAATGACAATACTGACATCAGATAGTTATTAGAGTTTTTGAAGACTAAAAGTAAAGGATACAAGACAAAGGAGTCCAAAATATTTTCAAAAGAAGAGTGGCAATGTACCCCCATTACTTTATCGATCTAGTGTTGTAATGAAGAACATTACCACTCTACGGCGGTAAAGTACTTCATTACAAAACTGATTATATTGGCACAATGTTGAACTTTATCTAACCAAAGGGAATAAAATATCGAGTGTAACTGCCCAGTACAAGTTAGTCTTTACAAAGTATTTATTTACATCAAAAACAGTTAAGAACTGTGTTTGATGTGCTATCGGGAAAAGGTAAATTGAAGTTATATTCATGTCCAGAAGCAAAAGAAGGGGCCATCTCAGCATTTGCTCGAGGATCAGGGAAACCGGACGAAAACCGGATCGAGATGGAGGTCATTAACTCAGATGCCGAAGTACAAGACTTGTCACAGGTTCTTTACAAAAATACAATCCAAATGGTATATAATACATTAAATGTCATTGTTAAAATTAATATTTCTTTCCTTTTCGTGCTAAACGTTTATGAAATGAATGCGAATCATGACTGCACGTTTCGAATCGCCCCCGCTCCCAAAATGATGTCAATGAAGAAATGATGTCAAAATAGTTGCTCACGTGGCTGCACAGTCTACAACAATTCACTTCAGCAAAATATTCTTATTTAAATAGCATTCATGTAAATAGGAAAAACTGTCGTACCTAGGGACAGATGTACCTCGGGAAAAAAACATGTTTTCGACACGTCTGTGAGATAAATTTCGGATTCTTATTTCCCTTACACTGATATTGCCATTTGTGTTTTTTTTTTTTTTTTTTTTGCAAGTGAACGATTTTGTAGAATGTTCATAAAATATTATAATTACACATAAACATGCTCAGATGTGTAGTATTCCAAAAATATGAACATCAACAATTTCACATCGAAAACAATCGAGAAAGAAATTAAAACACGAACAGTGTCCCTATGTACGACAGTTTCCCCTACACAATAAAGGCAAATACTTCAAATGGAATATCTAAGGTATCGGGAATTGTCTTCCTAAGGGAAGAGAAAAATACTGTCTCTTTGCCGAGGGCAAGAAAGATCCCACTACTGAGACAAAAGTGAACGAGAGGTAGAGTGACGAAACATTAACTTTCGCATATGATTGTGACTTTTAGCGCAAGGGAAGTGGACAGTTATCTACTATGCGATTCAGCCCTAGTTGAGTGTCTGTAATTTTACTGAAAAATGACTAGACACTACTGAAACTTCCTTCTAAACTAAAAAGTAGAAAATGTGAATCGACCGCACTAGATAGTAGATCTTCCTATAAATTGTTCTTAATAAACCAAATCAAAGTGAAGGCATTGTGTGCAAGTATGAAACATACATCTAGTTGTAAGGCAAGACCGAAACGTAAAGAACAAATAGAATCTCACTAAAAAGACGACGAGAGCTGTCTTCAGAAAGTTTAAGAATTCAAAAATGTTTTTGTTATATTTTATTTGTTCGTTTTTGTAATATGACTTATAATACAAAATGTTCAAAGATTTTTGAAACGTTATTGAGACATTTTTTGAGTATGCAATATCTGCAACTTCATAATTATGGTGAAGGAAATTTGGAACAGATGTTTCAAAATGATAATTTTGTTTTACAAAACATAAAATTATAAATGATGAAATGATTTGTTTGTCATCTACTAGATGAAAGTCTATCGGACAATTGGTACTATTTTCAGACTTCTGTGATATCCTTTAGTTCATCTACATAAACATCTCTCTAGTTGAGCAATATTTTGGCCCCCTACCCAACATGTTTTTGTTTAGATGGTCAATAGAATGAAAAAAAAATCTCCGGGGACTTCCACAACGTTTTATCTTGCTATATCCTTTGGCATCTCCGAAAGCATGCTACAAGCATCACCACGGCCTAGTCAATGTCGCAAAACGATCTACAGTCGGACCTCCATATATCGGACCTGTATCAAATTTCTCTATAAATCGAATTTTTCTTCGGTCCCTTCAAAGTTTCGTTTAAAAATGTTTCCACTTATCGAAAATTATTACTTTATATCGAACTCATGTTCTGACTTTACTATTTTTTCTATGATATAAAAATGTTCAGTATATTCTATAAATTGTTTCTAAAAAACAGCTTTGTGTAATTTGGAAAAATATAATTACTACTGCAGAAAATATAACTGCTTTCTAGACGTTTTTGTATAATTGAATAAATGTTGATAAAACACCAATACGCTTTCTACATCCAGTTCCCAGCCTTCTCATGACGTTAGCTCACTCCAGCTTTCCTCCTCCATGGGAACTTGTCAATCGCGGGAATGCATACGCCAAAGCGATTTGAAGATCAGTCCATGACCCTTCTTCAACTGGCCCTGCTCTACGATGTTAGTTCGTCAGTTCAGCGAAGGTTTAGTTTGGAGTGCATCAAATGTCCAACAACACAATTGAATTTCTTTAACTTTCAATTTAATCATTTGGTCAGGTACGCATGCAATACTAATTTCATATTACTATTCATAACATTGGGGTACGAATGATTAAAATATTTTTTAATTATTTACTGTTCAAATTTCCATTTTTCCAAAATTGTTTAAAATCATTGCAAAAATTTCATAATTATTTTCATATTTCGAATATTATCGAAGTAACCGTCAGTTTCGATGTATGAATGCCCGACTGTACATGTGCTTCGGTATAGTCGGAACTCTGCTATATTTCGGTCCACTCTTTAATTGAAGCGTGGTGTAGGTGTAGTAATTTGTTTCATTACCAGCAATTACCCGTAGTTTCGTGGCACCAATTGGCGCTTATTAAATTCACAGGAGAATGTGTTCACGTATCCTGCCCCCGCGCGAATTGCAGTAACAGTGGAAAGAGATAAGTGACAAACGTCAAAGAGTAGGCGATGAAGAAATGTTGCAGATGGAAGCTCCATAAATAGCTTAGGCCTCGTCTGGCTCAACCACGCACTTAAACGCAATACCGGAAACAACAATGAAACAGTGTTTACAGTGGAAGCTCTCTGAAGGACCATACCTATTAAACAATCACCCCTCTCAATCACTGATTTTTCTGGGAACGGACCTTGCAACCCATTTAAGCATGGGTGAAACCTAGAACGGCATGTGACATTTTATAAATTCTGAAGAAAATGAGCAGTCCTGACCGGGAGGTCCTAGGTTAGAGTCCCGACGGTGGCTGTATTTTCGACACTAGTTTGCCAGCAAGGTCGAATTTAGTCGCTGTCTGGAGGAAACTTATAGCGAACGGCTGCTCTGAGCGGTAGAGTTGAGTGGTTTCTCCGGTCAACACCAGGAGGAAGCCGGAGCAGTACCCTAACAAATGGGCCGCGGACCGCGCGCGATCTTTCATGCCTCTTCATTGTCTTATCCTCAGTCTTACACACACACACTAGGGCGGCGCTGGATCTCGCCATACAGCGGGGGAAGTCCACAGCCACCTCCCGAGCAAAAACATGCACTACACTTTCGGAACTAATGACCCTAGTAGTTGATGCGCCTGGAATCACTAACAATCAATCAATCAATCAATCTGAGAAAAAAGTGTTTATTTTAGGCTACACGAGTAGTTCAGTTGCAATGTATTTTCGTGATTTTAATGATGAAACAAAGCATCACGACTTTACAGTAATATTGACTTAAATATATTTCTCAGAATTTATAAAATGTCATTTTTTTACTAATCTTGGTTTCACCCATTCATGTTGTGTGCAAATTATGAGTATACCCCTGTTAACAGACGACCTCCGTCCCCGACCACCAACCAACCCCTTAATAGCAACTTTCCTAATTTGATCTCCTCTAAGAGACCACTTACAGAAACATTCGTAATATACAATTTACCAAATTTTCGGTAGTTAAAATGAAAATTAGCGATGTTGTACAAAGCATATTCGTGCTTGTCTTCAGCTCGAGTAAATCGGAAGGGAAGTTTTAAAATTGTTTTTATTGTGCCAAGAAGTGCGAGAGAAGAGAGGTTTTGAACTAAGAGTTCAAAGACTTATATTTTGTCATGCATGCTCAAATGGCATACTACTGAGTCTACACAAGAAAATGGAAATCCGATCCCGATAGTCAACTGTAGAGGGTACTAAAACTTAAAATGTTTTAAAAAGTTTATTTTACCCGAGAGAAGCAGAAATGCATTTAAAAAGATAGTAAATAATTCTAAAACGCCATAATAAAATAATAATTAGCCAATCCGTTTCATTTTTCATAATTCCAGCTCATACACTATAAACTGTTCATAAACAAACGAAGGCACTTTCCGAAAGGAGGAGTAATCGGTACCAAACGTTTGGCGCTTAAATCTAATTATTGAAGTTTAGGAATCTTTGTTCAGTTAGGTTCATTGAGACCTTAAGTGATGCTCTAATGAGTAAGTAGCGAAAATAATATTGAGACGAATGATGACACAGTAATGAAAGCCAGGAGTAACGGGAGAACCCCGACAAAACCTACTAGGAGCTCCCTTTATTCAGTAGTGTCCACATGGGTCTTAACCTTGTCTGTAGGTGGTCTGAGGATTGACAATCGCTACCAATTGTTAGGCGCTTAGCTCTAATGTAGGAATGGACGGATCCTTGTCCAGTTAATGTTAATGAGGCCATAAGTGAAGATCTAACAAAAATACCGATAATATAGTTCAGATGAATGATGGTGGAGTACAGGATGGTGACAGGAGAAAACGGAGAACCCCGAAAATAAACTACTGAGAGCTCCCTTGATCCACCACAATTTCTACATGGATTGTTTCAAACAGCCCTCAACCTCGTCTGTATGTGGTGTAGCTTCACAACCGGTACCAAACGTTATGTGATTAACAGTAATTATTGTAGATTAGGATCCTTGTTCTGTTAAGGTAACTGACGCCATACGTGATGATCAAATGAGTAGGTAGTGATAAGCAGGGTCGGATTCTGATGACATGTCATCTTTTCATTGGTGCATTGTAGACGTAGCTTACTTGTAAATTAATGTTTATCCTGACATATTAAGTGAGAGAAATGTGTAGTTATTGGGTCATTTTTGTCATTTTTTGCCATTTTCCAATTTTTAGGTAAGTTTTTGACCATTAGCGTCATTTTCACGCATTTCCCCCTTTTAGTGGTTTTTTTTTTTTGGTAGTGAATGTTTCATGAATTTACAATTACTCACTACGACGAAGTTTTTTACTCGTATCATCAGTTCATGTTCCGTAATTTACTCGACCTTTCAAAACCGACGGTTGAAAGATCGGCTAACATTTCCTCCTAAAATGAATTTATATCCATCATAATTTTATATAAATAAATTTTATTTAGAATTGTAAAATTCATTGAATAAGTAAACATTATCGTACAAATTTTTAGTACAAAAGAAGAGTTCATTTTCCTCTTGTTTTTTAGTTGTTTAGGTCATTTCCTCCTTTTTTGAAGCCTTTTTATAGGTAGCTTTCAAAGAAAATCATTCTTAGGTCATCAGAATCCGAGCTTGGTGATTAGAATATTGAGATGAATGATGACGAAGTAATAAGGGGAGGGAAAATGGGCTAACCTCGAGAAAATCTGCTGAAAGTTCGCTTTATTCACCACAATTCCCACATGGGTTGTTTCAAACATTCCTTAACTTCGACTGTAGGTGGTCTGAGAGATTCACAACCGGCACCGAACATTAGGCGCTAAGCTCTAATGATTATAATTTACTGATCATTGTTCAGTTAAGGTCACTAAGGCATATAAGTGATGAACTAAAAAGTAAATAACGATAATTATGTTGGCGTGAATGACAGAGGATGGAGAGGCAAGGGAAACGGGAGCACCCCATCAAAACCTTCTGAGAGTTTACATTATCCACCATAATTTACTCATGGGTTCAAACAGCCCTCAGCATCATCTATAGGATCTAGGTGCTCTGTCGAATTCACAGTGCGTACCAAATGTTAGGCGCTGAACTCTAATTAATTATTGCTGTTTGTGTTTAAGGATCTTTGTTAAGTTAAGGTCACTGAGGTCGTAAATGATGAGCTAATGAGAAAACACTGATAATGTGGTTGAAATGAATGGTGGAATATGAGACAGGGGAAACAGGAGAACCTCAAGAAAAAGTTTTTATTACACCGGAGCTTTCTTATAATTTCGTGCCAAAAACGCTCATTTATATTCCGTATTCAGAATTCACCTAGTATAACGACTAGGGTACGGAGGATTATAGAAAACGTGCATTGAAAACACTTTTCCCCATAATACGTCACACAGTTTTCTGTTTTAACGCTAAATAAATAAACTCATTGAAAGCTCCTTTAATTCACCACAATGTCCAAAGGGTTCACTTGCAATCAAACGGGAGAACCCTGATTAAACCGACTGACATTTAGTACTACCTATCACAATGTCTATAAGGATTGGGCGGAGCCCAGCGGCGGGAGAGCTATTACACCACAAGGCGCGCCACCTCTTCTGTTGCAGCTGAACCTGACGCAGTATCTGCAGCTGCTGTTCGACGGGGAGCCTGACGTCACCCTGCAGCTGGGGCCGGACGCGTCGCACGAGCGAGACCTCCTGCAGGTGTACGACCTCAAGTACCTCAAGTCGCTCGCGCCCCTGCTCAACCAGCTCAGCGACAGGGAACTGCGTAAGCTCCCCTTCCTTCCGCTTATTAGATAGATTATTCCGGGTGCTAAGCTCGTTGGTAGCAGCTCCTAAGGCCGTTAGACCCGTAAATATGGTGCATGTTATTGTCGCGGGAGGTTGCGTTGATCTTCTACTAGATGGTGAGGTCCGGCACCGACCTACCCGACAGATTTTTCCTCAACCAAGTATCTCCCATCAGCGGGGCTCCGCTCCAGCCGGGACAAGCTCTAAGCTCCCGACCGGTCTCTCGGCCTGTGTGGTGGTGTAGTGCATGTTAATATAAGTGTGTGTATGGGGAGAGGATAGGACAAGGAAGAGGAAGGAAAGATCGCGCGCGGCCCATGGCCCGTTGGTTAGGGTACTGCTCCGGCATTCGCCTGGTGTTGATCGGAGAAACCACAGAAAACTACCGATCAGAGCAGCCGGCCGCTAGCACTCTCCTCCAGACAGCGACTAGATTCGACCTAGCTGACATGCTAGTATTGAAAATCCTGCCGTTGACGGATCTCAAATCCTAGGACCTTCCGGTTAGAGGCACTGCGGTAACATCAATTGATGTTGATGCCCTGAGCCACCAAAGCCTGTAGTAATGTAGATTATATACTCATATAAATGTTTAGAAAATGATAAAACGTTGAACGATATTCGTATCTTCATTCTCCAAGTACGTATTGTACCAACATCTGCTTCAATACTTGTTTCACAATTAGCTATTACATTAAAAAAAATCCAGAGTTAAATGTTAAAAGATTAATTGTGTTGCAGAAAACTACGTGTGGTGGAAGGTGGTTAGCACGTTGGCGCCCTACACAGACAGCGAGATGCGGATTCTCAAGGAACGCTATCTCGAAGATGCTACGGAGAGCTTCAGCCCAGAGTCCAGGTGAATGATTTGAGTGATTTTTTTAAAAATTTGTTGCTTCTTTTTAACACGCCTCTAAGCCCTTCTTGAGCAATCCGCGTCTGGAGTAATCCTTGAAGGTTTGTGTCTCGTCAAGTCGTAGTCGGGGCCTTTTACCCCTTCGGCCAGGGACTCAGTGCCATTGGGAACAGGAGTTCTCAGATGGTCACCAGTCTAGAAATCCGTGGTGTCTCAAATGGCGAACTACCGTGACTTCACAGAGCGAAGTTAAGTAATTCGGCTAACGACGCCGACTGTGTAGAGTAATTTTTTTACTTTCTCAGATATTTATTTAGTTACAAAACAAGTTGAATACCGTGTGTGATGCTTCGGAGAAAAGTTAGTTTTGTGCAGGGTTTTGATAAGCTCCAAAATATCTACCTTAGCTCATTTATTATATTAAGTTCAATTATGAATGAAGGTAGCAACGACCGTTTATAGGCATTGATACTTGGCAACAAGAAATATACGCTTCTGTGAAATAAAAACTATTTGCATTGGCGATTGATCTACATATTTTGCTTTTCCTCTCTTATCGTGCCCCGTGTGAAAGAAGCAACGCTTTACCGTGAGAACATAGAGAAAGATTTGTTTATGGTAGGTACTGTTAACGAAAAAAACTAGATGTCTCATTAGACCCCCAAAGAGCACAAGAAAACCTGTGCAGTTAACGAAGCTGCATTCAGAAGTAAAGCAAGAGGTTATTCCAGCATTGCTTAATGGATCAAAGAAAACTTAGAAAAAACTGATCAAGATCTTGCTTTTTAATTTTTTTACAATCGATAATCATTTACTACGAATTCTTTCCGCTATCTAAGCCGCACTTCTACACAATTCTCCTGAACAAGATGATGGTATTTTCCAAGCATTACTTCTTAATTCATGTCTACTCTCAATGCCGCAATTTTGCGTCAACCCTATGAACCAGATGATGAGCACTTTCTAACCACTTGCTCTTTAATAATTTTCTGCACTCTAGGCCACACTTCTGCGCCAACTTCCTGAACCAGATGGTGGCTATTTCCGATCATGTACTCTAAATTCTATTTTGTCTTTTAAACCGTACGTTCGTGCTTATCAGCTGAGCTAGATGGTTGGCATTTTCTAGTAATTTACTCTGCATTCTTTTCTGCTCACTACGCCCCAGTTCTACGCCAACCTGATGAACCAGATGACATTTTCTAACCATTTTCTTTCATGCTCTCTAACCCGCATTTTCGTGACAACCTGATCAATTAAATTATGGGCATTTTCTAATAATTATCTCTCAATTCTTTTCTGCTCTCTATAAGGCACTTCTGCTGCAACATGATGACTCGGATGACAGATATTCTAACCGTTTCCTCTTAATTCTTGTGTCCTCTATGCTGTACTTTTGCCTTAATCTTAGGACCCAAATGAGAGAAATTTTAACCGTTTTCTCTTAATTTTTCTGTATCCCCTAGGCCGTACTTTTGAGCCAAACTTACGATCCAGATGACAGACATTCTAACCATTTCCCTCTTAATACTCTTCTGTGCCGTAGGCCGAACTTTGCGCCAACCTGATAAGCTAGATGACAGATATTCTAACCGTTTCCCTCTGAATTATTCTCTGTACACCAGGCCGCACTTGCGCGCCAACCCTAATGACCCAGATGACAGATACTCTAACCATTTCTTCTTCATTCTTCTCTCCCCTTAAGGCCATACTTCTGTGCCAACCTTACTATCTAAATGACAGATATTCTAACCATTTCCCTGTATCCCTTAGGCCGCATTTCTGCGCCAACCTGATGAGCCAGATGACAGATACTCTAGCCATTTCTTCTTCATTCTTCTCTGCCCTTCAGGCCATACTTTTGCGCCAACCTTACTATCTAAATGACAGATATTCTAACCATTTCCCTGTGTCCCTTAGGCCGCATTTCTGCGCCAACCTGATGAGCCAGATGACAGATACTCTAACCATTTCTTCTTCTTCATTCTTCTCTGCCCTCCAGGCCGTACTTCTGCGCCAACCTTACTACCTAAATGTCAAATATTTTAACCATTTCCCTGTGTCCCTTAGACCGCACTTCTGTGCCAACCTGATGAGCCAGATGACAGCTTCTCTAACCATTTCTTCTTCTTCATTCTTCTCTGCCCTCCAGGCCGTACTTCTACTCCAACCTTACTATCTAAATGACAGATACTCTAACCATTTCTTCTTCTTCTTCTTCTTCATTCTTCTCTGCCCTCCAGGCCGTACTTCTACTCCAACCTTACTATCTAAATGACAGATACTCTAACCATTTCTTCTTCTTCTTCTTCTTCATTCTTCTCTGCCCTCCAGGCCGCACGTCTACTCCAACCTTACTATCTAAATGACAGATACTCTAACCATTTCTTCTTCTTCTTCATTCTTCTCTGCCCTCCAGGCCGTACTTCTACCCCAACCTTACTATCTAAATGACAGATACTCTAACCATTTCTTCTTCTTCTTCATTCTTCTCTGCCCTCCAGGCCGTACTTCTACTCCAACCTTACTATCTAAATGACAGATACTCTAACCATTTCTTCTTCTTCCTCTTCTTCATTCTTCTCTGCCCTCCAGGCCGCACGTCTACTCCAACCTTACTATCTAAATGACAGATACTCTAACCATTTCTTCTTCTTCTTCATTCTTCTCTGCCCTCCAGGCCGTACTTCTACCCCAACCTTACTATCTAAATGACAGATACTCTAACCATTTCTTCTTCTTCTTCATTCTTCTCTGCCCTCCAGGCCGTACTTCTACCCCAACCTTACTATCTAAATGACAGATACTCTAACCATTTCTTCTTCTTCTTCATTCTTCTCTGCCCTCCAGGCCGTACTTCTACTCCAACCTTACTATCTAAATGACAGATACTCTAACCATTTCTTCTTCTTCTTCTTCTTCATTCTTCTCTGCCCTCCAGGCCGCACGTCTACTCCAACCTTACTATCTAAATGACAGATACTCTAACCATTTCTTCTTCTTCTTCATTCTTCTCTGCCCTCCAGGCCGTACTTCTACCCCAACCTTACTATCTAAATGACAGATACTCTAACCATTTCTTCTTCTTCTTCTTCTTCATTCTTCTCTGCCCTCCAGGCCGCACGTCTACTCCAACCTTACTATCTAAATGACAGATACTCTAACCATTTCTTCTTCTTCTTCATTCTTCTCTGCCCTCCAGGCCGTACTTCTACCCCAACCTTACTATCTAAATGACAGATACTCTAACCATTTCTTCTTCTTCTTCTTCTTCATTCTTCTCTGCCCTCCAGGCCGCACGTCTACTCCAACCTTACTATCTAAATGACAGATACTCTAACCATTTCTTCTTCTTCTTCATTCTTCTCTGCCCTCCAGGCCGTACTTCTACTCCAACCTTACTATCTAAATGACAGATACTCTAACCATTTCTTCTTCTTCTTCTTCTTCATTCTTCTCTGCCCTCCAGGCCGTACTTCTACCCCAACCTTACTATCTAAATGACAGATACTCTAACCATTTCTTCTTCTTCTTCATTCTTCTCTGCCCTCCAGGCCGTACTTCTACCCCAACCTTACTATCTAAATGACAGATACTCTAACCATTTCTTCTTCTTCTTCATTCTTCTCTGCCCTCCAGGCCGTACTTCTACCCCAACCTTACTATCTAAATGACAGATACTCTAACCATTTCTTCTTCTTCTTCATTCTTCTCTGCCCTCCAGGCCGTACTTCTACTCCAACCTTACTATCTAAATGACAGATACTCTAACCATTTCTTCTTCTTCTTCTTCTTCATTCTTCTCTGCCCTCCAGGCCGCACGTCTACTCCAACCTTACTATCTAAATGACAGATACTCTAACCATTTCTTCTTCTTCTTCATTCTTCTCTGCCCTCCAGGCCGTACTTCTACCCCAACCTTACTATCTAAATGACAGATACTCTAACCATTTCTTCTTCTTCTTCATTCTTCTCTGCCCTCCAGGCCGTACTTCTACTCCAACCTTACTATCTAAATGACAGATACTCTAACCATTTTTTCTTCTTCTTCATTCTTCTCTGCCATCCAGGCCGTACTTCTACTCCAACCTTACTATCTAAATGACAGATACTCTAACCATTTCTTCTTCTTCATTCTTCTCTGCCCTCCAGGCCGCACGTCTACTCCAACCTTACTATCTAAATGACAGATACTCTAACCATTTCTTCTTCTTCTTCATTCTTCTCTGCCCTCCAGGCCGTACTTCTACCCCAACCTTACTATCTAAATGACAGATACTCTAACCATTTCTTCTTCTTCTTCATTCTTCTCTGCCATCCAGGACGCACTTCTACTCCAACCTTACTATCTAAATGACAGATACTCTAACCATTTCTTCTTCTTCTTCATTCTTCTCTGCCCTCCAGGCCGTACTTCTACCCCAACCTTACTATCTAAATGACAGATACTCTAACCATTTCTTCTTCATTCTTCTCTGCCCTCCAGGCCGCACTTCTACTCCAACCTTACTATCTAAATGACAGATACTCTAACCATTTCTTCTTCTTCTTCATTCTTCTCTGCCCTCCAGGCCGTACTTCTACCCCAACCTTACTATCTAAATGACAGATACTCTAACCATTTCTTCTTCATTCTTCTCTGCCCTCCAGGCCGCACTTCTACTCCAACCTTACTATCTAAATGACAGATACTCTAACCATTTCTTCTTCTTCTTCATTCTTCTCTGCCCTCCAGGCCGTACTTCTACTCCAACCTTACTATCTAAATGACAGATACTCTAACCATTTCTTCTTCTTCTTCTTCTTCATTCTTCTCTGCCCTCCAGGCCGCACGTCTACTCCAACCTTACTATCTAAATGACAGATACTCTAACCATTTCTTCTTCTTCTTCATTCTTCTCTGCCCTCCAGGCCGTACTTCTACCCCAACCTTACTATCTAAATGACAGATACTCTAACCATTCCTTCTTCTTCTTCATTCTTCTCTGCCATCCAGGCCGTACTTCTACTCCAACCTTACTATCTAAATGACAGATACTCTAACCATTTCTTCTTCTTCTTCATTCTTCTCTGCCCTCCAGGCCGTACTTCTACCCCAACCTTACTATCTAAATGACAGATACTCTAACCATTTCTTCTTCTTCTTCATTCTTCTCTGCCCTCCAGGCCGTACTTCTACCCCAACCTTACTATCTAAATGACAGATACTCTAACCATTTCTTCTTCTTCTTCATTCTTCTCTGCCCTCCAGGCCGTACTTCTACTCCAACCTTACTATCTAAATGACAGATACTCTAACCATTTCTTCTTCTTCTTCTTCTTCATTCTTCTCTGCCCTCCAGGCCGCACGTCTACTCCAACCTTACTATCTAAATGACAGATACTCTAACCATTTCTTCTTCTTCTTCATTCTTCTCTGCCCTCCAGGCCGTACTTCTACCCCAACCTTACTATCTAAATGACAGATACTCTAACCATTTCTTCTTCTTCTTCATTCTTCTCTGCCCTCCAGGCCGTACTTCTACTCCAACCTTACTATCTAAATGACAGATACTCTAACCATTTCTTCTTCTTCTTCTTCTTCATTCTTCTCTGCCCTCCAGGCCGCACGTCTACTCCAACCTTACTATCTAAATGACAGATACTCTAACCATTTCTTCTTCTTCTTCATTCTTCTCTGCCCTCCAGGCCGTACTTCTACCCCAACCTTACTATCTAAATGACAGATACTCTAACCATTTCTTCTTCTTCTTCATTCTTCTCTGCCCTCCAGGCCGTACTTCTACCCCAACCTTACTATCTAAATGACAGATACTCTAACCATTTCTTCTTCTTCTTCATTCTTCTCTGCCCTCCAGGCCGTACTTCTACTCCAACCTTACTATCTAAATGACAGATACTCTAACCATTTCTTCTTCTTCTTCTTCTTCATTCTTCTCTGCCCTCCAGGCCGCACGTCTACTCCAACCTTACTATCTAAATGACAGATACTCTAACCATTTCTTCTTCTTCTTCATTCTTCTCTGCCCTCCAGGCCGTACTTCTACCCCAACCTTACTATCTAAATGACAGATACTCTAACCATTTCTTCTTCTTCTTCTTCTTCATTCTTCTCTGCCCTCCAGGCCGCACGTCTACTCCAACCTTACTATCTAAATGACAGATACTCTAACCATTTCTTCTTCTTCTTCATTCTTCTCTGCCCTCCAGGCCGTACTTCTACCCCAACCTTACTATCTAAATGACAGATACTCTAACCATTTCTTCTTCTTCTTCTTCTTCATTCTTCTCTGCCCTCCAGGCCGCACGTCTACTCCAACCTTACTATCTAAATGACAGATACTCTAACCATTTCTTCTTCTTCTTCATTCTTCTCTGCCCTCCAGGCCGTACTTCTACTCCAACCTTACTATCTAAATGACAGATACTCTAACCATTTCTTCTTCTTCTTCTTCTTCATTCTTCTCTGCCCTCCAGGCCGTACTTCTACCCCAACCTTACTATCTAAATGACAGATACTCTAACCATTTCTTCTTCTTCTTCATTCTTCTCTGCCCTCCAGGCCGTACTTCTACCCCAACCTTACTATCTAAATGACAGATACTCTAACCATTTCTTCTTCTTCTTCATTCTTCTCTGCCCTCCAGGCCGTACTTCTACCCCAACCTTACTATCTAAATGACAGATACTCTAACCATTTCTTCTTCTTCTTCATTCTTCTCTGCCCTCCAGGCCGTACTTCTACTCCAACCTTACTATCTAAATGACAGATACTCTAACCATTTCTTCTTCTTCTTCTTCTTCATTCTTCTCTGCCCTCCAGGCCGCACGTCTACTCCAACCTTACTATCTAAATGACAGATACTCTAACCATTTCTTCTTCTTCTTCATTCTTCTCTGCCCTCCAGGCCGTACTTCTACCCCAACCTTACTATCTAAATGACAGATACTCTAACCATTTCTTCTTCTTCTTCATTCTTCTCTGCCCTCCAGGCCGTACTTCTACTCCAACCTTACTATCTAAATGACAGATACTCTAACCATTTTTTCTTCTTCTTCATTCTTCTCTGCCATCCAGGCCGTACTTCTACTCCAACCTTACTATCTAAATGACAGATACTCTAACCATTTCTTCTTCTTCATTCTTCTCTGCCCTCCAGGCCGCACGTCTACTCCAACCTTACTATCTAAATGACAGATACTCTAACCATTTCTTCTTCTTCTTCATTCTTCTCTGCCCTCCAGGCCGTACTCCTACCCCAACCTTACTATCTAAATGACAGATACTCTAACCATTTCTTCTTCTTCTTCATTCTTCTCTGCCATCCAGGACGCACTTCTACTCCAACCTTACTATCTAAATGACAGATACTCTAACCATTTCTTCTTCTTCTTCATTCTTCTCTGCCCTCCAGGCCGTACTTCTACCCCAACCTTACTATCTAAATGACAGATACTCTAACCATTTCTTCTTCATTCTTCTCTGCCCTCCAGGCCGCACTTCTACTCCAACCTTACTATCTAAATGACAGATACTCTAACCATTTCTTCTTCTTCTTCATTCTTCTCTGCCCTCCAGGCCGTACTTCTACTCCAACCTTACTATCTAAATGACAGATACTCTAACCATTTCTTCTTCTTCTTCATTCTTCTCTGCCCTCCAGGCCGTACTTCTACTCCAACCTTACTATCTAAATGACAGATACTCTAACCATTTCTTCTTCTTCTTCTTCTTCATTCTTCTCTGCCCTCCAGGCCGCACGTCTACTCCAACCTTACTATCTAAATGACAGATACTCTAACCATTTCTTCTTCTTCTTCATTCTTCTCTGCCCTCCAGGCCGTACTTCTACCCCAACCTTACTATCTAAATGACAGATACTCTAACCATTTCTTCTTCTTCTTCATTCTTCTCTGCCATCCAGGCCGTACTTCTACTCCAACCTTACTATCTAAATGACAGATACTCTAACCATTTCTTCTTCTTCTTCATTCTTCTCTGCCCTCCAGGCCGTACTTCTACCCCAACCTTACTATCTAAATGACAGATACTCTAACCATTTCTTCTTCTTCTTCATTCTTCTCTGCCCTCCAGGCCGTACTTCTACCCCAACCTTACTATCTAAATGACAGATACTCTAACCATTTCTTCTTCTTCTTCATTCTTCTCTGCCCTCCAGGCCGTACTTCTACTCCAACCTTACTATCTAAATGACAGATACTCTAACCATTTTTTCTTCTTCTTCATTCTTCTCTGCCATCCAGGCCGCACGTCTACTCCAACCTTACTATCTAAATGACAGATACTCTAACCATTTCTTCTTCTTCTTCATTCTTCTCTGCCCTCCAGGCCGTACTTCTACCCCAACCTTACTATCTAAATGACAGATACTCTAACCATTTCTTCTTCTTCTTCATTCTTCTCTGCCATCCAGGACGCACTTCTACTCCAACCTTACTATCTAAATGACAGATACTCTAACCATTTCTTCTTCTTCTTCATTCTTCTCTGCCCTCCAGGCCGTACTTCTACCCCAACCTTACTATCTAAATGACAGATACTCTAACCATTTCTTCTTCATTCTTCTCTGCCCTCCAGGCCGCACTTCTACTCCAACCTTACTATCTAAATGACAGATACTCTAACCATTTCTTCTTCTTCTTCATTCTTCTCTGCCCTCCAGGCCGTACTTCTACTCCAACCTTACTATCTAAATGACAGATACTCTAACCATTTCTTCTTCTTCTTCATTCTTCTCTGCCCTCCAGGCCGTACTTCTACTCCAACCTTACTATCTAAATGACAGATACTCTAACCATTTCTTCTTCTTCTTCATTCTTCTCTGCCCTCCAGGCCGCACTTCTACTCCAACCTTACTATCTAAATGACAGATACTCTAACCATTTCTTCTTCTTCTTCATTCTTCTCTGCCCTCCAGGCCGCACGTCTACTCCAACCTTACTATCTAAATGACAGATACTCTAACCATTTCTTCTTCTTCTTCATTCTTCTCTGCCCTCCAGGCCGTACTTCTACCCCAACCTTACTATCTAAATGACAGATACTCTAACCATTTCTTCTTCTTCTTCATTCTTCTCTGCCATCCAGGACGCACTTCTACTCCAACCTTACTATCTAAATGACAGATATTCTAACCATTTCTTCTTCTTCTTCATTCTTCTCTGCCCTCCAGGCCGTACTTCTACCCCAACCTTACTATCTAAATGACAGATACTCTAACCATTTCTTCTTCATTCTTCTCTGCCCTCCAGGCCGCACTTCTACTCCAACCTTACTATCTAAATGACAGATACTCTAACCATTTCTTCTTCTTCTTCATTCTTCTCTGCCCTCCAGGCCGTACTTCTACTCCAACCTTACTATCTAAATGACAGATACTCTAACCATTTCTTCTTCTTCTTCATTCTTCTCTGCCCTCCAGGCCGTACTTCTACTCCAACCTTACTATCTAAATGACAGATACTCTAACCATTTCTTCTTCTTCTTCATTCTTCTCTGCCCTCCAGGCCGCACTTCTACTCCAACCTTACTATCTAAATGACAGATACTCTAACCATTTCTTCTTCTTCTTCATTCTTCTCTGCCCTCCAGGCCGTACTTCTACTCCAACCTTACTATCTAAATGACAGATACTCTAACCATTTCTTCTTCTTCTTCATTCTTCTCTGCCCTCCAGGCCGTACTTCTACTCCAACCTTACTATCTAAATGACAGATACTCTAACCATTTCTTCTTCTTCTTCTTCATTCTTCTCTGCCCTCCAGGCCGTACTTCTACCCCAACCTTACTATCTAAATGACAGATACTCTAACCATTTCTTCTTCATTCTTCTCTGCCCTCCAGGCCGCACTTCTACTCCAACCTTACTATCTAAATGACAGATACTCTAACCATTTCTTCTTCTTCTTCATTCTTCTCTGCCCTCCAGGCCGCACTTCTACTCCAACCTTACTATCTAAATGACAGATACTCTAACCATTTCTTCTTCTTCTTCATTCTTCTCTGCCCTCCAGGCCGTACTTCTACTCCAACCTTACTATCTAAATGACAGATACTCTAACCATTTCTTCTTCTTCTTCATTCTTCTCTGCCCTCCAGGCCGCACTTCTACTCCAACCTTACTATCTAAATGACAGATACTCTAACCATTTTTTCTTCTTCTTCATTCTTCTCTGCCCTCCAGGCCGTACTTCTACTCCAACCTTACTATCTAAATGACAGATACTCTAACCATTTCTTCTTCTTCTTCATTCTTCTCTGCCCTCCAGGCCGTACTTCTACTCCAACCTTACTATCTAAATGACAGATACTCTAACCATTTCTTCTTCTTCTTCATTCTTCTCTGCCCTCCAGGCCGCACGTCTACTCCAACCTTACTATCTAAATGACAGATACTCTAACCATTTCTTCTTCTTCTTCATTCTTCTCTGCCCTCCAGGCCGCACTTCTACTCCAACCTTACTATCTAAATGACAGATACTCTAACCATTTCTTCTTCTTCTTCATTCTTCTCTGCCCTCCAGGCCGTACTTCTACCCCAACCTTACTATCTAAATGACAGATACTCTAACCATTTCTTCTTCTTCTTCATTCCTCTCTGCCCTCCAGGCCGCACTTCTGCGCCAACCTGGTGAACCAGCTGATGGGCATGGCGGTGGCGTACTTCTTCTACGACGCGGCGCAGCTCAACGCGACGCGCGCCAAGATGCAGGAGATGTTCGCGGACATCCGGTGGGCGTTCGAGGAGCGCGTGGGGCAGCTGGAGTGGATGGACGCCGACACCAAGGCCGCCACGCGCGACAAGGCCGCCGCCACGCACTTCCTCGTCGGCTTCCCCGACTGGCTCGACGACCCCGCGGAGCTCGACAACTACTTCCAGGGGGTGAGTGAGTTCGCGCTGGAGCACGGAACGTAAACGCTAACGCTATTTTAAACGCTAACGCTATACAAGACGCTAACGCTATATGAAACGCTTACGCTGTATTGAAGGCGAACGCTATATTAAACGCTAAGAGTATAGTAATTGCTAATGCTGTAGTAACCGCTAAAGTTATTGCAAACGCTACTTCTAAAGTACGCATTACCGCTATGGTAAACACAAACGCTAACGCTACAGTAAACACTAATGCTATAGTAAGTTACTGTAGTAACCGCTATTACGTAAATGCTAATTCTACAGTACACGCTAACGCTATAGTAAACGCAAACGTTTTACTAATCACTAACGCTGCAGTAATCGCCAATGCCATAGTATACGCTAACGCTATAGAACACGCTTATGCTACAGTAAACGCTAATATTTTCGGTTTTTCTTAGAAAACTACATTTGTAATGAAAAGTGGTAGTTTAGTTGCACTTCAGAAAGACGCGTGTGACGATTTCTTCCCAGAGTGCGTCCTTCTCACATAATGGGTTCAGAAAACAAACGCCAACTCTATTCCAAAAATAATTTGGCCGCGTTGCGCTCGAAGACAACTGTTATGGTTTCAACGCAATTGAGACCAGAACGTAAAGCGCTAACACAATATCCCGCATCCATACACTAAATTAATTCCTACTTGCTGCGGAAATATCGGCGAATTTGCATCCGATGTTGCATAGGGTTTTGCGTACATTTGACTAGTACGTAGTGGAGGCCACAAGCTGCAGTCGTTGTTTTCTGTGCATTTTAAAACAGAGCCTCGCATGCCGTGCCTCTAACCGGGAGGCCCTACAAGGATTCGAGTCCCTAAGGTGGCAGGATTTTCGACAGTAGCTAGATAGCTAGGTCGAATTCAGCCGCTGTCTGGAGGAGAATCCTAGGTTCGAGTCCCGAAGGCGGCAGGATTTTCGACAGTAGCTAGATAGCTAGGTTGAATTCAGCCGCTGTCTGGAGGTGAATCCTAGCGCTAGGCTCCTCTAACCGGAAGTTTTCCGTTTTTTCCCCTTTCTTTTCAATCGACACAGGGCGAATGCCGGGACAAACGGGCCACGGATCGCTCGCGATCTTTCTTTTTTCTTTCTTGCCGTCTCCTCACCTCTTACACACACACACACACACATGCACTACCCTACCACTCGTGTCCGGAGCTGAGAGCCGGTCCCGGCTGAGACGGTGCTCTTCTGATGGGAGTTACCTGATTGACGAGAACATCGCAAGCCTTCGGGTGGGTCGGCGCCAGATCTCGCCGTCCAGCAGGGTAACATCACCGCTACCTCCCGCGATAATCACGTGCACTTACGGGACTAATGACGATAGTAGTTGACGCGCCCGGAATCACTTATCAACCAATCAGCTCTCGAAAACATTGCAATAAATCAGAGCCCCGCACAGTCGACAGGGGATTAAGATACAGTTGCCGCGTCCTGCTAAAATCTGCGTGTGTGAACGACCAGCGACTAGTGGCCGCCACATGTGATCGAGTGTGCGCGTGACCTTAAATGCTTCCATCCCAGCGGAGACTTTTTCTAGGGGTGCTTCTCGTTCGCGCCTTCCTTGATGTTCCCGCAAATATGCTGGCTACGTAAACATTGTGGCATTTTCTTCTAGGTGGTCGTCCATCAATTATGTAACCTTAAAGAGAAGGGGGAGGCAGCGTTACGTTGCTTTACATAGGGGTATGGGGGGGCCATTGTTTAATGTTACGTAATGCAGGTATTTATTTTTAAAACTTTTCAACATTTGCTGAAATTATTCCTTTTATATAATCTTATACTAAAACTTTAAATATTAACAAATTAAAATGTTATAAAATAACAAATTAATAAATAGAATATATAATAATAGTAATATTAGATAAATAAATAGAAATATTTTTTCATCAATGATACTTTGATTGAAACTGCTAGATTACAAAGCAAATATTCGTAAGTAATCTGTAGTATATTCTAAAATCAAATTAAATTGGTTCAGTTGACTCACGACCTATCTGGCATCTATGTGCAAGGCTTGTCAGATATCGTGTGCAAGGCTGTCAGAAATTTTCTCTCCCTATGCCTACTTCCATCATCTAAACGTTGCCCTCAAACTTATTGTCAGGTTCAGTCTGTGTCTCAAACTAATTCTGACTTTAATTACCATAAATGTAATATATAACAGAAATGAAATTAAAACAATTCTTTGTTACTGCTTTAACATTTATTTTTACTGCTTTATTATTTATTTTCATAAATGTCTTCTCACAAGCATTATGTAATTATTTGAGAGGGGTACATTCAAGCATGTGATACAGCTGCTTTGGAGGAAGAGAGGGGGCATTCAAAATGCACGAAATTAGCTTTATGTAATTTTTGGACAGCCCACAAGAACATTCAATGAACCAATGTTTTGCAGTTACTCAATTTATTCAAAACAATTCTCTTGTATTGATCACATCACATTACAAAGATGTAGTATTTCTACTAAGCAATAAGCATTTCAAGAAGAAATTTACATTTTAAATGTGTTGATTTTTATCCAATTTGTGGGGATACTTCACTAAATTTCCTTCCCCACTCCAGAATCATTTTCAGAAGGTGTCCCTGGCTCACTACTTAAACAGTATTGTTAAGGCAAATACTCGACTTATGTTTTTAACAATACTAGAATTGACCATACAATATATATATATTTTTAATAATTTTCAGATTACAGTAGAAGAAGATTCATTTTTGGACAATCTCATCAGCATTTCTGAACGTGGCATGAATTCAACTTTGAGAAGCCTAAGAGAAATTAACGATCAGTCAGGGTAAGACATGATATATTTCATTATGATTATTTCAGTTTAAAAATACAAATTCAGTCTATTTAACATCTTAACCTGTTAGCACCTATATATCCTATATAATCAAATTGTACTTACTTAAAATTGAATAATTCGTTAATATCACCAGCTTCTCTGACATGGGATGTGAAAGGGACATGTCCTCCCTATATTTTCAAGTATATTCAGACATTTTATTCTAATTTTATTTGTTACATTTCCATTCAGATTGGGAAATGACTGTTAAATGGTGTTCAGAAAAACATTTCGCATCCTTCATTAGCTCAAAAGGAAAATATATATGGGAAAGGTATTATCGGAAGATGATCTTGAAAAGACAGTAGATGTAGGTGTTCTTGTGAGAGGTATTCTTCATTTCTAAAGAAGAGGATTAATCAGCACATTAATTCCCATACTGCTACTTTACCACCTCCGTCATTTTCATTGACAATGCTTCTTTCTACGTTTATTATCAAAGTATATTATTGAATTCATAAACAGCAAAATTATTTTATCTTTTTTATTTCATTGCAGAACCTTGTTAACTTCAATTAATCCATTAAAAATTGCTTTGACTGAAATTGGAATTTCATGAAGGTATGCATTTGTTTCGGTGCCCTCCAAAAAGGGTTCAAGCCTGAGATGTCCATTGTCAATGTTACTAATATAAATTATTATACACATAAAGACAAAATGAAGATACTCAGTTGAATGAAGATACTTAGTTGAATTAATTTAATATAGAATAAGTGAAAAGTATTAATAAAAACCCAAGCAGATGAGATCAGCAATGTGGGAACATCATACTTCGATCTGCAGTTTGAAGGATTCAGAATTGAAGTCCAAAATTCTTGAATATATCTGTCCATCTATCAGGAATATTAATTATCCTTTTAAATTCTATGTCTGAAAAGCACATTATATTAATAGAAGACAGCTCTAAAATATGCTACCAATAAGTAACAGTGCGCCTATAGATGAATAGGTATCTGTTTTGTATGAACGAGAAAAATATCTCTGCCACAATACCACAAGCACCATCATGTGAGAAGCTTGTGGCTTTGGTTGACCAAGAAAAATCAACGAAGGATAAATAAATGTGGTATTGATCTAAATAAAACATTTCAAATGAATAATGACTCAATAACTAGAAAACTCACTTCACTAGAGCCCAACATTGTAAAAATGTAATATAATCTACCAATATTCCACCGCTCAAGTTCAATTGATTCCTTTCTCAATTCTTTCTCTTCTGCGTCCCTACTGCCTCCTCATAACTCCTGTTATTAGGGTAGGCAACTAAAGCACCTAATTACCTCCACCTCTTCATCTCCACATAAATGTGTGGTCACAGAGTAAAAGTTCATAAGTAAATTTTTGACAAAATTGGGTCAAATACTGAAACTACAATTTAAGTATCTATATATTATTTTAGTAAAACAATCAAATACAAATGTTGCCTCCCTAATGACAAAAAAGTGTTGGGAAATATAGCTTTATACCATTCATCAAAAACGGCTCAATAATTTAACCCTTGTTTTTTTCAAACCAAAATTTTTTACTTACGAACTTTTACCCCATGGTCATAAAAATATAGAATGTAAGAAAGAAAATGCATAAACTTAATTATATTTTCTTTGAAACAGGAGCTGGGAAATTGGCCCACCAATGGAAACTAATGCTGCTCATGTTCCATACCTAAATTCTGTTGGTGAGTCCAAAGAATTAAGACACTGGCATTCATTGCCTACTTTTTTCTTTAATATATTTTTTCTTTATTATTATTTTTCTTAACTTTCTACTTTTAATTTCTTTTTAAATTTATCTATGTAAATTTATTTAAATGTATTTAATTACATTATTTGCTTATGTAAAACATTATGATTCTTGGTGGCTTAGTTGAATTTAACTTTTTTTCTCCCCAGTATTTTGCACACTAAGTTTTGCAGTTTCCTAATTAAATTATATTATTTTTCAGTGGTACAGGCTGGAATAATGCAATTTCCATTTTTTCTTCTGGGCTTAGAGTGAGTAATTTTGTTAATTTATTTCTAAGTAATAATATCCTGTGTCATTACTAGACCTCAGACTTTTAGGCCCAAAAATGTTATGATTTAGGTACTTAAAATAGGTAACAAAATTTCAAAATTATGTACTATTAAGCATGAAATGTGATGTTTTTGGCAATTAAAGTAAGTTACAAAATTACTAAACCAGACCTTTAAAAACATTACGCGTGAAAAGTTATGTTTCTGACACCTAAAACTGATCAACTGAATTAGCCACTTTATTATTCTTTTTATATGAGCGAGACTACAAGCGTATTATTTTTTTCACTTTCATTTCTTTTAATTTCTTTCATTCTTTTACACTTTTCATTCTCAACCTGTCAACAGTGCAACCACATGGGGAATGGCTGCAATTGTTTAAGAAGTATAAGAAGTGAATCTCCTAAAGAAACTAAATAGACATTTGTCCTAAAATTTGAGGTCTAGCCATTACATGTACATTTATAATGCGAGTGATCTCAGTAGCAACATACCTAATCACTGTTGTGACTGATCTTAGTAGTAGAATATAACATTTCTAGCGTACTCATGTTTTCATGTCCATGTGTTTTCTTAAGTCCATTCTATACTTCCTTAATCTTATTGTACATCATCATCATGAACTTACCAGAAATTAGGCTTTACAGCCTGTTTCTATTGGTTTATTACAGTAGTCTTGGTAGATTATTAGTCTTCCAAGTGTTCCTACTGTTCCTACTGTTGCCATCTTTTTAATGGTCTGTCTCTATTTCTGATCCCTATTGGTTTGTACTTCCAGATTAATTTTGGAAATCTGTTGTTATACACTTTCTGCAAATTCATTGCAAGGATTAGCAGCTAAATTGTGGAGTTTCAGTTTTGTTTCTGGGACAATGACACCGCCAAAGTGTCTCTTAATTGTTCCACAAATTCTATTGCAGTTATTAAGTTTGTTTACTATGTCTTCCTGAGTTTGGTTGTATACACGTATGATTCAAAGGTATGAAAATGTATTTATTTGTTCTGCTAATTTTCCATATATTACTATTTTGGCTTTCCTTTGTTCCCTGCCCTGTATTGCCATAACTTTTGTTTTCTGAACTGCTATCTTCATGGAATATTCTGGGGCCACTTTTGTCAATTCAGAAACTGCTCTTTGTAAATTATCTTCAGAATTCATTACAATTGTTTGGTCATCATTATACAATCTGTCTATCTTCTTGTCTTTTGTGATCTGTATTCCTTGTCTAACTTTCCTTCTCCAGTTTATTATTAAGTGGTTAATATATATGTTGAAGAGGATGGGTAAAAATTCACATCCTTGTCTGTTTCTCAGCACATTTGCATAAAGCTTTGAAGCTGTTCATAGCAATGTAAAGCTCCTATAATTGTCACCTATTTTCTTTGATCTCTTCTTGTGAAAGTTAATAACAAAACCCTTGTCACTCTATTGGAATTATTTTCTCTTGCTTGTGTTCCCTTGTTTTCTCTTTGTTAAAAAATTCTAATAACATTTCTTTCAGCACCTTTCCTCCATATCTGATTAGTTCTATGTTGATCACATCTAGTCTGGGGCTTTTCCTATTTTTTGCTTTTCTTAAAACTGACTCAAGTTCTTCTATATTCAGTGAGTTGTCTAGTTCATCATTGTCCAAGTTTTGGCTGGTTCCTTCCTGCACTTCATTAGATCTGAGAGTTGGATTGTTCCACAGGGTGGGGTAGTATTTTATCCAGTGATCTTCTACTATGCCATCCAGTCTGATTGTATCTTTCACATTCATGTGCAGCAATTTCAAACCTTTGAAACTCATTCATTGGGGGCCTGATACATTTCTTTCTATGACTTTAACAAATTTTTTCCAGTCCTCTCTCCTGTGTATTTGACAGACGCATCTCACTTTAGCCCGTAATCTTTTATATTCCATGTAGTTTTTCACTGTGCATTTTTGGAGGGGGTTCTGTATGCTTTCTTCTTTTGATTGATCATTCTTCTGGAACATTGTTCCATGTTCACAGCCATTTAGTTTTCTTGAATGGTTTCTAGTCTACACTCTCTTTTCCTGCTTCAATCATAGTTTGTTTACGTGAACTGCAAAATGTCTCAATATTTTACTTCTCCACCTTCTGAAGTTTTTCTCTCAGTCTCCTTTCATATACTTTCATCTTCTAGAAGGAATTCATCATTATTATTCTTCGGACATCCAGTTCTATTCATCTACGGAATCTTTCCATTTCTTATTTACTATTAAAACACCTCCTGATCTCATTGTCTCTTTTCCCAATGGTTGGATTTCATACACACATGAGTAATGCATACACATACCGTTTAAAAAAAAATTATCTATGCCAATTTATTTTTGTTTTGTTTATTTTAATTTCGTGATATTCTCAATCCACTTCATCTCTTAGTCATTTTATAGTCATTTCATGTGTGATTAATTACTCAGATAAATTCTAACAATATATATTCCTAAGGAAAATTACTTTCTTTGTTTGGTCTTATATAGAATTGGTTTACCTTTTTTGAAATATTGAAAATAATTTAATTCAGCAAAATATATTTGTTAATTTTAATTGAGCAATTAATTTATGGTTTATTGTTCAAGTACCTTTCTTTGATAGTTTATTTGTTTATGGGACTAATTGTTTGAAGAACAATATTGCACAGTACAGCTTTGGCAACACTTTTTGTTATGTGATATGATTGTGTGATTGGAATATTAATTACCTCAAAACATCATCAGTTTTAGTTATTTGAATGAAGCAAAACAGTAATATATTTTCTTTTCTTTTGATTGTTTACAGAGCCCTTAACTATGGTGCTATTGGTAGTATTATTGGTCATGAGTTAACTCATGGTTTTGATGATCAAGGTAAGCATAATTTTAAAGTTTATTATTTTTAAGTACCAATGAATCTAAATGGAATTAATGGAAATGAGTTTCTACATTGCCATTATGGACTACAGTTAAATAATCTTTATAGCACTCTTTACAGCTCTTCATAGTTTAAGAATAAAAATTGTAGAAATATCAAGAAGAAATTGTACAAGATATTGTTGTTCTCATGTCAATTAATTTGTATTAAGAAATGAGTATGAAGAACTTATAAAATTCAAAAAAATGAATAAAAATTAATTAATTTGTCTGATAGGTACTAATTTAGATCTGCATTTCAGTATGTTTTGAATAAGAATATGGCAATAATTTCAAAACAAATTGCAGGCAGGAAGTATGACAAGGAAGGCAACTTACTGCAGTGGTGGAGTAACAAGACAGTGGCAGAATATGAGAAAAGAGCTCAATGTTTTGTCGAACAATACAATCACTATCGACTGAAAGAAATAACTGATCAAGTAAGTTGTATCATGCCATTTTCTTTTAATTTTCAATTTAAATATTAAAATAGAACTAAGAACAGATAACTAGATTACAATTAAGAAATAGGTTTTTTAAATTAAAACTATTTGTAACCAACCAAAATTAACAAAATAATGAAATACATCCCAAGAAAAGAAATGGTCTATGAAAATGTGGGTGATAAACTTACATCTACCAGAATTTACTATGTAGTCTATAAGTAGTGGTGGTACCTGGTTGATGTTTTAGTGAGATTCAGTGAGAAAAAGTATCCCATTAAAAGTAAGGTCCAGTAACCAGATAGCTATACAACATTGACACACAAACTTTCTGCAATTGAGAATACTGGTGTATGAACAAGTTATTAATCACACCTAGCAGGAGAATGTAATGTGAAGATGCGTTCCTTTTTAAATAGTCTTTACAAAAATAATAGGTTTAGGTTGAGAATGATTCTTAGTATCACTTCTTAATTGGCTTTCATTGGTTTGTTTTCTAAGACAATCAAGGGTCAAGATGAAATCGAGTGAATCTGAAAGTGAAAATGAGAAAATATTGTATGAAATTCTGAAAATGTCGAATTAACCAAGTATATTTTATACAGTGTCTCATACTTCATTGTCTTAAAAAACAGGAACTAATACATTTTTTTAAAAGTCTAAAGTTACTTTATTAATAACCTAACTGAAAATCCATTTTAATTTCAAATGCTTTCTTTACTGAAGAAATACAAATAAGTTTCATAAATAGTATAGCTTTCTGAAGCAACAAATACCCTGTCTATGAATGCAATAGCAGGCTACATCTGAAGTCAGTATCTCATAGGTACTGGCCTGATGAGAAACTTGCCTAATGAAAACAGATTTTTGTTTCATTTTCAAATAAAGGATGATATCATAATTTGGCCAAGCAGATCTACTTTAAAAGGTAATTTAAAAAAATGACAGTGTATAAACTATTATTGTAGCAGTTGATAAATCCAGAGTTAATATTAAAAAATGTCTAAAACACAGCAAACATCTCTTTAAAAACAAAATTTTATATGTTAAAAACAAATAATATACAATCATCCAATATGTTTAGTAATCATGTAAAAGATCATGTCAACATAAAAATCAAAAAATTGTAACTTATGTAATCATAGTAGAGAAATGTTAAAATAAAGAAAATGATAATCATCTAATTATTAATCATACTGTACTTGAAATTCAATAATCTACGATTTTAGTTCATTATATAATTAGAGTAATTTTAATTCATGTACTCCAATCTTGTTGCTTAAGGTAGCAATGACTATCCTGTATGTTGCCAGGTTGATGGAGAACAGACACTAGGGGAAAATATTGCTGATAATGGAGGCCTGCGAGAAGCGTTTCAGGCCTACAAGAGGTACAAGACACGTCTGGGGCATAATGAGCCAAAACTTCCTGGGCTTGAACGTTACAATGGAGAGCAGCTGTTTTTTCTCTCATTTGCCAATGTGAGTATTCATTACAATATAGGGACTCTCGAGAAAAAGAACAAACCCTTACTATGTTTAATAATTAATGGAATGAAAGTAAATAATATTAATCAATTAATTTATTAAATAAAAATTAATTAACTAAGATTAATAGGTTAAATAAAAATTAATTAATTACATTTTCCGGTGAACAGAAATTACAAACGATGATTGTATTAAAAAAGTAAATGATAATTTGTAAAACATTGCTACAGGTAGATTGAAGAGACCAGACTTCAGATTTAATTTTACATACAACTTCACTTTAATTTAATTTTTTTCTTGCTTCTAAAATAAAAGTTTGCAAATTTAGTATTGAACTACTTCCTTTTAAATGCATTTTTTGAGCCCAATTAACACTACACTGTAGGTTTTTCACAAAAGAACCATAATTATTAGTAAAAACAAATTTAAGAAGCTAACGATAGAAATGCCTCAAGGCAACCAGATTTATGAATTTGTATCTGGACAGTATATTCACAACCTGAAAGCTAGTTAGTTTAACATCAATGATAGTTCCCTGATTTTCATGTATCAGTAGGCTCAAAGTGATATAGACAATCATAGACATTACTAATGAGGTGCAGAGGGGGACAGGCTCCTTAAAACGTCTCTCTCTCCCCCAGAGAGAGAAAGAAGAAAAAGTGCTGTAATTATTTTATTTTTCAAACAATTAATTTTCTCTTTTGGTTTGTTAATTTTGAACATTTGAGGATATAATATCTATCAGCAACATATTTTTGGCATTGTTGGTAAATATACAATTCATTTAAATTGTAATAGTTTATCAATTTGTAAAGAAGGATATGAAGTGCACAGTATGTTGCTCCAGTTATATTTTTGTTACTTATTTTATTGCTTTGCCAGGGACTTTAACTAAAAGAACACCCCAAAAAAGTAGCAAATACAAACCCAGGTAATTTCTTAGTGTTGAATCAACTTTTTGGCCAAATTTGACAGCAATGTTTTAAGCTGTTTGGAGCAACATACTGCTTATTGTTCTCTGAAAGTCCACATTACAATCCTAAAGTCAGTCTACACAAGAAAATTAAGGTTTTTATTGATAGGAAGTTATCACACAAATTTAAAAAAATTTCAACATTTATTTTTATTCAAGACTAGTAAATTTAAACTAATTTTAAGAAAAATGCATTAAAAAAGAAAATTATCCCTTAAAAGGCATTTAAGTTAAAAGAGGAAAAATAAAACTTTAAAAAAATGTCTTATTTTTCATAATTCATAGAGATCTATCAACAACCATAAATATTTTCATTCGAATTTTATAGACATTTTCCTCAACTTCTAAAGACAAACGATCACCTATCCACAAATCCATGAATTCTGAATCCATGGAGGACATAACTACATACTTAAAAAATATCAATCTACAACTAAATATAATTAAGTCAATTTTGATAAATTTTCAACTCTCTCATAGCAGTGCAATGCACAATCTCAATGTCCTTATTGGGAATGAATAAGTCCAAAAAATATTGTGCCATAAATTTCGTGGGGTATACTTTGAAAATAACTTATCCTTTAGGCTAATAAACATGTAGATTTGTTGCACATCCTGTACTCAAATATTTTCTTACTGAGATATTTTTCTAAATACCTCAGAACGGCAGTGCCAAAAACTTCATATTATGGTCTAATTTATTCACATTTGTAGTATGGAATTGAAATTTGGGGAAGAATTTAACAGATGAACATGAACAGGCTGATGGAGGCAGAAAAGAAAAACATCAGTTGTATTTTGAAACTTAAATCAACAGTCTTGTGTACAATATTATATAAAACACAAAATGCCGATCAGATGGCCGAGATCGCTAAGGCAGTAGTGCCGGAGTGGTCTCGAACCAGAAGATCGTGGGTTTGAGTCCCGCCTCGGGCATGGGTGTATTTGTGTGTGTTTGTATGAGTGTGTCGTCCTTTCACCCCTCATTATCATCATCATTTCATCTTTCATACCCCCAGAGCTAACACCCCTGGGGGATAAAAATTGGATTCAGTAAAAAATACTGATCCCCCCCCCCCCAATTGGGTGATACATGCACCTGCTACCGCGATATATGATACTGAGCCACGGTAAATGCAGGATGTATGAACGCGTGGTCCTAGTTAGCCTATTCGCGAGAAAAAAGAAAGAAAAAAAGAAAAAAAAAGTTGACAATTATATCTCTTTGTGCAAACAAGGTGCTTACGCTTCCTGTAACGATAGAAAACTAACATCTCACACTGAATAAACATTTCTGTTAATATAATACACAAGGGAGGAATATTTATCGTAGGATGTGTACTGGTAAAGCTATTATAGCCGAAGTTCTTGTGGCATTGGTCTATAATAAACTTCCACTTCACATAAGAACATTAAGTGGAACTATTTAAAAAGGCATTAAAAGATTTCGTAATTGCAAAATGCTCTTGCAGTCTCAAAGAACTGCTATAAGTATGTGAAATTATTATACCTGTAATTTAACTTTTATACTTAACTATACGTGTTATATTGTATTAAAATATCTATTGACGTGACATTGCTCGATCTGAATCAACTTCAGGTAAATAAACTCTTCAAGACACAAACAGAAACAAATGCTTATATTTATAACATGCGTGTGCCTTGGCATTAACACTGCCTAGATGCCCATGCGTAGTGACTGCATGTGAGTGATTGATTGTTTTGTCGCAGGTGTGGTGCGAGAAGTGGACCAAGCAGTCCCTGCGCAACGACCTTCTCGATGAGCACTCGCCCAGCCAGATTCGAGTGCCGGGCGTGCTGGTCAACTCACCGGAGTTCTCTCAAGTCTGGAAATGCCCTGCGGGCTCCCATATGAACCCGAAGCGTGACCGATGCATGATATGGTGATGATCACTTAAATCCCTGTGCTGGGAAAATTGGGTCCCTGAGTTTTTGACAATTTTCTAATATGTATATGCAATTCATCATTTGAATGGTTCCAGTGGAAATTTTGTGGAATTCCATGATTTAGAAAGTATGGAGCAAGAAATAATCTTTCACAGTATAGGTATGAATTCTTGGATTTTAAATTGCATAAATACATGATAGTTAATCAAAGAAAATTATATATTCAATCAGAAAAATAGGAGCAAAATCAAAATGATTCTTCCTTACAAACTAAACCTGAAAGTTATTTTAACATATTTTATTTATTTTAAAAACTATAATGGTTTTGTTTGAATCATAGAATGCAAAGTAATTGGAGTTATTGAATGAAAGAAAGCTTTGAGTCATAATAGTAGTTAATGAAACTGAAATACTGATACTTACAACTTTTCCTATCTAATAAACTCGGTAGAGTGTGGGTTAGTAAACAGTCTTTTTAAAGCATGTATTTTTGATAGTAATTTGCTGAGCACTAAATTTTGAATCAAAATATAACTAGTAATAAGCTTTGTTAATGAAATTCACAATAACCAGAAATAATCTACATTACACAAATTCTCAGATCAAATTTATTTAATAATTAGTTGTTTTTTGAGAAATGACAAAAAATGAAAATTTCAGAAACAGAAATTTTAGGAATATTAATAATTTTGCAACTAGTGTTTGGATTAATGAGCATATTTTCATACATAGTAGAACAGCATACAATTACCATTGATGGATTCAGGAAAAAATTAATCATTGCAAATGGCCTTTTTAAAAGTTTCTCCATGTAAAATAAAAGTTTCAAAATTGATCATATGAACATTGAAATAGGTTTGGAATCAATGCAAGTGTTCATAAATAATTTTTAACACTTTGAGAATCAAAATATGAATAAGGTACTATAGACATATTGAGTGTGTTCTGTCATTTGCTCTCAAAAAGAAAACATTCTTGTTTTTTAATTCTCAGTACCCTGTCACCTTGTTGGAAAGGCAATTCAAAGCATTGGATGCTTTGGAATCTCAGTGGTTAAAGCAACTGTGAGTAATGCAAAAGACCTGGGTTTCATTCCTGACCAGAGTCACTATTGCTTTAAACAATGTAAATTCTGTTTTTTTAATAATACGTTTTTAATGCACTGACTCAAATAGTTTTTAACTGTAGAACTGAATTAACTCTAATACTTTTTGCATTGGTTGCAGACAGAGATTGCAAAACTAAATTGCTAAATACAGGCTTAAATTCACTGCTGAGTAATAAGATTGTTGTGGATCTATTTTGGGGCAGAGCCAAACTAATCTTTTATTTTGACTAGATTCTCAGAAAATAATAGGGAATGACAGTGTAAAATTTTCAAAACAACAACAGAAAACTAAAGTTTTAATAAAAAAATAATTATATGGACACTGTTACGTTTTAGTCAGCATCAAGTTGTGCTTTTTGTAAAGAATGGTTAGAGATGAATTTTGAAAAACATTCAGTGTGTCATATCCACAGTTCAATCCATTGCACAAATTTTGGTGCAATGCCGCAAAAATGTATCTTTCTATAAAATACAATATTCCACATTCAGTACACAAGACTGAGAGGATTGTAGATGTAATTGTTTGTCTGGGTGAAGAAAATGATGTAATAGAAATTTTAAAAAAATGGATTCATGGGCATTAAAGATTGTTCAAAAAACATTTGAACCCAGAAAGAGTGGTGATAGGAGTTACAATGTACTTCTAATTATTTTACTTGCTAACTCAAATTCATTTCTAATTTTTTTTAAAAACTCAGGTACTCACAAACTCTACGGCTCCTAGACTCAGAACCGGGAAACCTATAAGACAGCTCTGAATGTCACGATAGTCTGCAGTTTAACATACTGCAGACGCAGTTGGCAAACAATATTAGTATATACCAGATGGTTTTTCCATCAGGATTCAATAATGGTAGCTGCAAGTTGTACAATGTGCCCAGGTCATGTGCCTCTATTTATGAATGTGCTTGAATACAATTGGACATTCTTCACTGATTTATGTAATGAAGCTGGCAGTCCAATGTCTTCAAACACTTTCACATTTTCTGAAAAACCTGGGATGTTTTAATTCCAACTGTCTGTTGAGAGCATTTCTCTATGTGCTTTGTTTCTATTTTTATGTTGGTATGAACAGTATATCAGAATGATATGCTTTCAATATCTTTTTCTTATGTAGGCAAGTCCTTTTAAGTTTCCATGTTAGAATTAGTGTACTGTTATAAAACTGGGAAGTTCTGTCGAATGTTATTAGTTTCAGTCTCAAGAAATATCAAAAAGTACCTTGAAGTTAATCTTCATTTACATTTCACAAATAAATTTCTAAAATTTTTGATTGGCTGTTCGGCTGACTGGTTGGTTGACTTTCAAAATGTTCTGCTTGCTGATCTGTGATTATGGTAGGATTGGTCTCTTATTTTGGTGCTCTGAAGGAAAGATTTCTAATATGACCTGTAGTCTGGAAAAATATTTATAGAAAATTTTCTATATAGGTACTTATTATATATATATATTTTTGTAAATATCTCATACTTTATACAATATACAAGTAAAATCAACATTTCTATAGCATTTTTTGCAAAATACAATCCTATTGAGTAGTAATCAAGTTCCTGAAATCATTGACAATAATGATTAATGTATTTTTGTGCATGTACAGGTTTTCTTTTAGAAATGTTAAAAGACTTATGTGTGTTCCTTGTTAAACAAGCTAACGTGATAGGAGATGATAATCAAATATTTTCCTCAAATCGAGAGAGTGGCATTGTGAAATTGGTCTTCATTGTAAGCTGTGATAGAAATGAAAATATAGTACTGTTTCCACTTGAATCTCTTTGCTATAAATACATTACTATATGCTTCCCATAATAAATCCCTGTTAAAATGTTTCTTAATTGTAATCTGTGATAGCAATTAAAATATAGGTACTTTTCTATCTTGAACCTCTTTGCTATAAATTTTCCATTAAAAATCAAAGCACACATAAGTAAGATGTAATTGCCGTCCATTTCTTTTCCATTTTTATAAACTGACTTGTTCATAAAATTGGTTGTTTATTGATAAAGTTCACTACACAAGTCTACAATTCTGAGTTATATCAGAAAATGCCATCTTGCAAGCTCTCTAGTAACAAAGTGAACTTTTCTCTTGAATGTCATTGTGTCTTTAAAATTATAGGCTTCAATTTAATCACTTTTTTAACACTGAAATATACTAAGAGTATATTATTTGAGATATGAGTTTTGTTTTAAATTATGAAAACATCTATACTGGCTGACTTCGGTATCCAAATTCAGTAAAAAAGCAAAAATGAATAAAACTACTTTCTTGTAATACAAACATTTGCATTGTTATAATCCATGTATCAATAGCCAACATTTTTAGCTGAATTTTTTTCTTTTTTTTCTTCACTGTCAGTCACTCTGTAATTTTATAGCAGTCCACAGTTATGATTATTATATGTACTTAGATTTGACATTGTCAAAATACAGATGTAAATAAAACGTCTTAACCTGTTATTTTAGAATTATATTTACTGTAATTAGATACATGGAAATCTCTGCCATGAAAAATTTGAGAGGGATATCAAAAGAAATGTTTACATCCATGGAATTTTAGTTCAACCCGCAACTAAGTTTCAACGATTTACTGAAGATAACAAGGTGCTCATGGTAGATTAAAAAAGGTGAAGTTACATTGCGTTAAACATGAATTCAATTATCAATCAAGTAAACTCTGAGGGTAAACTTGAAAAACTATGCTATGGAAACAATGACAGCAGTTGTTGAAAAAGTAGTTATAGGAAGTGATGCCTTACATCAGCCAGTTTAGGAGTATCTTCATTATAATTATTCCTTTTTCATTTATTTTTAATTTTTTGACTAATAAAGATACAGAATCATTTTGTGTGCACAATATTGTTTCATGGTGTGGATCCTAGATAACGCTATATTAATATTGTTATGTGTTAATCTGAGTGACATTAGTAAAAATATTAAATTTGAATAAAAAACTGTCTGGATGTACTTTGAAATACTTGAGGAAGACAAGGGTCCCTTGTCCCCCATGACAGAGATGCCCATCATTAGAGGGACCTCTGAGTTCTTACCAGCACCCTCTAATTATGATTTTGATTGCATTATTGTATTGAAACCATTATACAAACTTTTTGAAGAATGGAGAATGCATTGTTGATGTATTTTTAAGTAATTTAGTAATATAAGAATAGGATTTATATTGTGTGATAATGTACCAAAGGTTTTAATGTTATCACTTCCAAAAAATTAAATTTTGTAGACTACAATTTTGTTATTTTATTACAATGAAAATGTTTCCTTTCTTTGTCATAAGAGATACTATTTCATCAAAAAAGATATTTTTTGCATTCCAATTTTGTCATACAGGTCTGCCTACATATCACTAAAATCATAATGAAAAGAAGAGAAAGTGTGGACACTTTGTATGGTTTTCCTTACTGTTGATTGTACAGCTACAGATGGAATCCACCTCCATAAATAGTAGGGGAAGTTACTGATGCTGCAGAAAATACATGTTAAAATTTAAACCGAAATACACGTTTTGAGGTCCCCTAATACTGAAAGAGTGCTTTCTTTGTTTTATTTTGTTTTTCTCTAAAATGTCTGTCTGTCATGAAGCCTTTGGAACAATCTCAAAAAAGTCTCCAATTTTTTTCCCCTAAAATGAAATACACTAATAAAGATGACACAGGTCCATTTTCCATTGTTACCTCTGAATGTTTGACAATTGCAAGTTTAAAATTTGTGGAACTCCTTTTTAACACTACATTATAGAAACTAGAAATCTTTTTCTTCAAATGAAATTTGTTCTCTAAAATTAGTTTTTTATACAAAATCATGTATATTTTTCTTTTGGATATTAGGAAATAGTTTTATGTAATTTTAAATGAAATAAGTGCTATCTTAAAAACAAGATTCTCAGAAATAGACTCAAATTTTAACTTTAAACTTTTTGTGACAATTTTATAACTGAATAACAATTTTAGAAAATTCTGAAATATTCTTTTGATTTTTCAAGAAATACACAAAGGTTTTTTTTAAAAATATATCACACATTGTTAATTTTTACAATATGTTTTTGATACTTTGTAGTATTTGTGAGTACAAGTGCTTCAAATGATTTCTTCGTCTTTTTTGTTTTCGGGGGGGAAAAAGGAAAGAAAGAAAGAAATTCTCCTAGATACTAGTACTTTATGCCTACAAAAGGATGGAACTTGGAAGGATTCAGAACTTCGAGCAATTATATTGCAAAATTTGTGATGAAAAGTTGTTTATGTTTGACAAAATAATTTTTGTACTGTAATATCTGCAATGTCTTCCTAGGCTTCGTTTAATGACTTCAGTCTTCCTGTTTATGTTTTGTTAAAGTAGCATCAATCACAGACTGATGCTATTTTTAAAAACTTATCATATTTGAGCTCTCTGAACATCAATAATACTACAGAAAATGACAAGGTTTTAACACCAAACTGTAGCTCTATCCATTTAAAATATTTTAACAAATATCGATTCAAATGTAGTTTCTACTAATTTTCTAGATTAACAAAAGGTATGCAATATTCTAATTAAATAACTATATATCAGCAATTAAAATAATGTATTTAATTCAGCTAAAATGAAAAATTCTGTGTAGGAAAAACATCAGCTATACATCTACACCCCTCCTCCCCAGCTATAATCCTGATTGCACCTCTAGTAAATTCAAATCATAAATTCAAGAAAATAATTTTAGTACTAATTGACATTCAAAATATTATATTAATATTCAAATCATTGTCAAAGTATTCAAAGTATTTACACTGGAGAACATAAGTTTCGTAAAGCTCAAAAAAGGCTGCGTGTTCCACGCAGCCTTCCATGCGATGGTGCATCGATTAATTTCCATACCTATGTCCCCAGAAAACACAAGAAAGGAAATAAACACCATAAAACATATAGCCAGAATAAATGGATACGACTGCAACCTGATTGACAAATTAATAGCCAAAAAAACAAATACACTCAATATCCGCAAACACACTACCCTCACACCAATTGACAGAAGCACTACAGCCACGTACCACACAATCCCTTATGTAGGACCCCTTTCTCTTAAAATAGCCTCCACACTCAATAAATTCGGTCTAAAAACTTCTTTCAACAATACTCATACATTATATAAAACACTATCGAACACTAAAGACCCAATCCCACCTACATCCTTATGCGGAGTCTATGCTCTCATGTGCAACAATTGCAATGCCATATACATAGGACAAACAGGCCGTAAATTCACACAGAGAATCAAAGAACACGAACAAGCATGGAAAAATAACACTACCATAGTCTCACACTTTGCGGATCACCTAAATTTACACAAACACACATTTGATAAACACATAAATTTCCGAATTCTAGAAATTGAAAACAGGTACTGGAACAGAATAAAATTAGAAACCATACACATACACGTCCTCAAAAAACAGAACATGACATGTCTCAACCAGCAAATACCTGAACTCTCGTCACCTCTGCTAAAATTAGCACAAAGTGTACACCCCTAACCCACCCCCAGCCCTCCCCACTCCACTGACCTTCGCTCGCCCGACCGTCTCTCAAGCCTCGGCCTGCACCCCCGCGGTTTACGACCCTACACCCGCACCCCACCCCTCTTCCCGCCCCCTCCCAGCTGCCGACCGGCTGGGTTCTTAAACAAGACACAATCCCAAAAATTCGCAGAACTTTGTTTCCGGCCCAGAAGCTGCAAGGTATGTACGACCCAGTTTGCTTACGCATCTTGCATACAATAACCTGTTACCTACAACCTGTTAATAATATTTGTATTTAATATTATTTGTATAATTTTTGTTTACATTTTAGCTCTGATGATGATCGCAACGCGATCGAAATGATCATAAGTTGATTAAACAGTATTGATACCAGACAATATCTTTAGTCATTTATCATTATAAAAAGGTATCTACATCACCAACAATCCAATTAATACATACAATTATTTTTCTTATTGTATAACGAATATTTTTTTAATGCAAACATATAGTTTTATTTCGAAAATTCATGATCTTCAAAATTAAAGAATCGTTATTGTGTATATGAATTATAGTAGAAATACTGTCCCTTCGAATTTTAAGTGACATCCTGCGAAATAGGCGAGGGCGGGTACACTACACTACACTACATTACAATTCATTCTTTTCCACAGCTTAATAAATACCAAGGCAACGCAGTGTACTTCTAGACACCGAGAAAGTGAAAATAAAATATCTTTGAGTTAACGTATTAATTCATATTAGAACATTTGTTTAAGAAATATTGTATACGGAATATTTAAAATTTGTTTCTCGGCATGTACTTCGCCATCTAAACTGAAAATTGTAACGCAGATGTGACATAGCACTGGATAAGGAATTTGATGAAAAATATATAAATTGGTTATTCATAAAATTACATTGTGTTACATTGTATTACATTTTGTTACACGGTGCATTACATTGTGTTTCACGGTAAAGTGGAAAAATGCTTAAAGCAGTTAGTGTTGACAATATATCTCGGTCTATTATGATGCTTTTCTGAACATATAAGAGGAGCTGACAAATTCAAGGCATGACGATTCTTAAAGATGTGCTTTTTGTGTCCTTCAGGTGAAAGATCAGATAAAAATAATTGATTTTGAGGATTTTGCAGTGTCTGTTTCGTTGTGTAGCTTAGCAAAGAGGCATCAAAACCAATTAATGTATATCCTTCAACATTCGTTTTTATTACGTAGGTACCGCAAATAAAAGGGCAGGTGAAATCATTGAGTATAACGTCTGTGTCATTGCAGCATAGCTGTGTTCAGAGAATCGGAAAACGATGGCAGGGGGGCGGACAAATTTTCCGAATGTTTGTTTTCGAAAATATGTTGTTTCCCTCAATTTGCAGGAGCAACTGAATCACTGAAAGACATCTTTGGGAGCAGATTTCAGGCTTTGCAGGAAGAGGAGCAGCCAAATGTTCTGAATGTCAGTGATCTATGTTCTCTTCGTGTGCAGGAATAGCTGAAAGATTGCGTGTGAGGCGTGTTCCGTTACGCTGTTGAATATCTGCGGAGGGAGGAAGAGAAGCAGCCAAAAGTTCTGAAAGGTAGTTTTCGAAGATCTGTGCTTGTCTTCTGTACACGTGCAGGTACTACTAGAAGCACTGAAAGGTCTGGTCTGTTACTCAGTTGGGCATTTGCAGGTGGAGGAACAGAAGCGACATAATGTTGTAAAAGCCGTGTTTCGAAAATCTGTTCTTATCTTGCTCCATGTGCCGCAGTACCGGGAGACGCAGCTCAGGGCATCAATTGATGTCACTGCAGTGCCTCTGATCGGAAGGCCTGACGTTCGAGTCCCGGAGGTGGAAGGATTTTCGACACTAGTTTGCTAGTTAGGACAGATTCAGTCGTTGTCTCGAGGAGAACTCTAGGGGACGGCTGCTCTGTCAGTAGTTTTCCGTGGTTTCTCATACCATTACCAGGTGAATGCCGGAGCGGTACTCTAACAAACGGGTCACGGACGGCGCGCGATCTTTCCTTCCCATTCCTTGTTCTACCTCCCTTACTTACACTCATACTATCACACATACCGAGACTGGTCGGAAACTTAGAGCTTTTCCCATCTAGGGTGGTATCCCGCTGGTGGGAGATACCTGATTGAGGGAAATTTCGCTAGCTGACAGGTAGGTCGGTGCCGTATCTCACCATCCACCGGGAGAAGATCTCTGCCGCCTCCGGAGGAAGAAACATCACTACACTTAAGGGACTGATACCTTAGCGATTCACTTGCTCGGAATCACCAATCAGTCAATGAATCGATATTCGGTAGCAGCTGCAAGCAGAAAGTTTAAAGTGCAGTTTTTATATCTGTGCCCCTCAAGGCCCTACTTCACGGTGACATGTCATTTTTCCCCTCCGTCTTTCTCGGTTGTGCCGCTAAATATCGCTTGATCGCGACCGTATAGCAGTGCCGCGGCGATCATGCGACATCTAGCGGTACGACCGAGAAAGACGCGAAAAACGTTGACATAATGCCACCTTGAAGAAGGGTCTTGAGGGGCAGAGTTACAAAAACCGCACTACATGGTCTGGATGAGGGTTTTGCAGCCGGAGAGGGCGTCGGTGGCGAACTCTGTGCGCAGGCTTCGGCCGCTGGTGCGCCCTGCGCTGCGCTTGTGTCCTTAGCTACAAGAGCGGCGGCTGGGAGGGGAGGGCGTGAGGCCTGTCGCGTTTTGCAGATATGGAGGAGGAGAGAGCGCGTGAGGCGGAGGAGGAGGACGAGCAGGAGTTGGGCGCGGAGGAGGCGAGCCGCGTGCGCAGGCTGCGGCCGTTGGTGCGTCCCGCGCTGTGGGCCGCCAGCAACGCCTACGAGCGCCTTCGCATGGCCAACGAGCACCGCAACTTCCTCCTGCAGAAAGAGTTCGGTGAGGCCCAAGCCCCCTTTGTTTTGTTTCTTTGCAGACGAAAAACAGCACCCACATTCTTGTTTTTTTTCTAACGGATAAAAATTTTGTAGATTGTATTCCACTACTTTCTTTAGCCGTCTCACGAAATACTTGTCGGAGTATTCGAGTTTCCAGGTTCAGAAATATTAAAGTTTTTGTTTTATTTCTTTTACGTAAATGTACTTCCAAAAAACAGCACACACCGTGTTATTCTTACATACACGTAATTTTATAATAATACAAATAGTATCCAACTAATTATTATGTCAACTCGCCAAATACTCTTCAATAAAAGAGGCGTGGGAAAGTCGAATTTGCAATTTTCGAAAGATTGCAGGTTTTAACGTAACTTGTACAGCATAATGTAGGCGTTCTTTCCCCTTTTCGAGCCAAAAAAATGTTAGAAATTTAAAGAAAAAATTGCAACATTTTTTCAAAAAAAATTGTAGATGATATAATTACCCTCACGGATTATAAGTTACGTTTCATATTCGAGGACCTGCAACGAGTTTCGAATCGATCTAGGAAGAGTACCCCTTTTGATAAAAAAACAACAACTGGGTCCGTCTTAGACGCTAGTGTTTTTCAAGAACAGTAATTTGGAGAAAAAAAACAACACTTTCTCTAGATCCAAAATGTGGGCTTTAACTATACTACAGTGTACGAGAAAACAATAAACTACTTAAAGGAGAAAGAAAAATAAATATTAAAAAAAACCTTCAGTGGAAGTGGAATTAGTGATCTCTCCATGAAATTCTCTTTCTCTTGACACCCTAGTTATTGAGATTGGTTGAGTCCGGGTGTCGTAAAACGAGTCTGTTCAACTGAAATAACAGATGAATGTCGCCGGGAGAGATGATTCAGGGCATCAATTGATGTCACTAGTTCCTCTGACCGGCAGGTCCTAGGTTCGAGTCCCGACGGTGGCAGGATTTTCGACACTAGCTTGTTAGCTAGGTCGAGTTCAGCCGCTGTCTGGATGACAATTATAGCGGCTCGCTGCTTTGAGCGGTAGTTTTCAGACGTTTCTCCTATCAATACCGGGTGAATACCAGAGCAGTACCCTAACAAACGGGCTACGGACCGCGCGTGATCTTTCCTTCCTTTTCTTTATCGTATCATTACGTCTACTCATAAGCACTTACACTTACATACACTACTTGCCGGGAGACCGTTGGGCAGCTTAGAGCTTGTCTCGACTGGGGCGGTGTCTCGCTGGTAGGAGATACCTGTTTAGGTAAAAGCCCGCTAGCCGACAGGCCCACTATCCGGACGCTACCAGCGAGGTAAGACCACCGCCGCCGCTTTCAATAAAACATGCACTACACTTACGGAACCAACGCTCTTATCAGTTGAAGCGCCCGGAATCACCAATCAATCTTGGTGGTTGTGAGTTTTGAGCACGAGCGTCGTCCGCGTGTAACGTGGAGCTGTGTGTGTGCGCGAGGTCTGAACCCGACGCCACCGTCCTTCCTGCGGCCGCCCTCGCCCTCGCCCTCGCCGTCGCCGGAGCGGCGCCGTGGACCGCAGCCCGGGGGCCGCGCGCAGGGGAGCAGCCGGGGAGCCAAGGCGAAGACGAAGGCGCAAGTGGCAGCCCCGACTGACGGCTTCGCGGTGCCTGCCCCGCCCAAGCGCCGCCCGCGCAGGGCCACGGCCACGGCCACGGCCCCGCCCACCTCGCAGCCCGTGCGACTCCAGGTGATGCTCCTTCACTTGCTTTACTTGTTGTTCTTCTACTACTACTACTTCTTCTTCTTCTTCTACTATTTCTTCTTCTTCTACTACTACTTCTTCTTCTTCTACTACTACTTCTACTACTACTACTTCTTCTTCTTCTACTACTTCTTCTTCTACTATTTCTTCTTCTTCTTCTTCTACTATTTCTTCTTCTTCTTCTTCTTCTTCTTCTTCTTTGGGCCTGTCTTTCTTAGACGGAAGTTAGGTGACTCATTACGGGGTATCCACCGACTTGCTTTAGTATTCATTATTTTTTCATTTAGTTACGAGAAACAGCTATACTGCTCTCCTCGATCTTAAAGTGTGTGTGACGGTTTTTCCCATTATTTATATGGTGACCCAGTTTCTTGGGATGAATTACTCAAGATTGTTTCCCGTTGCCTTCCCGGAATTTTCGAGCCAGGCCGTCTTTAAAAGCCTACACCGAAAAAAAAGAACCGTTGCAGTAAACCAGATCCATGATATTGTAACAAGTTTCCTTGTTACAGCATCATGGATCTGGTATACTCCAACGGTTCTTTTTTTTTTTCGGTGTACCGCCGACGGGGTCTGGGGACCTCATCGAGAAGGCGCGCCGCGCGGGCTGTCCCCTAATGCGCCTGGAATTTGACTCTCAGCTTCTCCGACAAATGTCGGTCTCAGTAACTGTATCCGAAAGTGAGAGATCGTTAGGGCGAATGTTGTCGGAGGGATTTATTTTCCTGGGCATACGCCAGGGTTGTTTTACATGCCACAAGTGTGACATGGCTATTGTGAATTTTCCGCGCTTCGAAATTCCGAGCACCTCGGCCGGGACCAAACCCGGCACTGGTGGTTTAATGGCCAGTAAGCTAACCCCTCACCACCGACTTGCATTGGTATTCATTAATTATTTCTTTCGTTAATCATTTATTTACGAAAAACAGCTATACTTGGGCCATAAAGACGTGTGAAATTTTGTTTTCATTCTTCCAATCGTCCGTTTTTAAAATGTGTTTCGCCATTGATTAGTTTGGTTGGGTGCCATTTATAACGTTGCAGCTGTTTTAGACGTACATTGGCTTGGATCAGTCGTGAAAATACTTTGTACGATACTGTATTTTTGTGCCCTTAACATCTTAAAAGCGCATATAGAAAGTCTACCGTTTTCTGTCTCAAAACAATATCTTTCCATTTCCAATTACGACAGTATTGGGAACTGACATCGATGACGTGGTGGACACCTTGTGTACACGTCAGTAACTAGCTTATAATGACGTAATTGATCATGGGTAAAGCAATGACACATACCATCAACTTTTAGATTATTTTTAATCAATTTTGGAAAGTATTCCTAGGGAAGAAAGAGAAATCTTACTTAGATGTAGACGAAGATAGTTTATAAAACCAAGAGTTTCTCCTCAAGTCTTAAAAGGATGTACATTTACTAATGGCCAAATGTTTCATTTTCTGAAAAATGCCTTCGGAGAACAGTTTAGCTGAACTACCTAAGAATCTCGTAGACTGCACATGCGCATAGAATATGACTGTCAGCTCAACTCCTCCTTAATCCTTAGTTGCTCGCGCTATGATTTGTCACGCTAGTACCCGCGCGGCGTACGTCGTTTTGTTAGAAAAATGAACTCTGCAAGTCCTGAATAATATTTGGATGTACTTTTATTTAGTTTTATTTCAAATGTATACTTATTACAATTTTAATTAAATTATAACAAATTTAGCGTCATAGACTTCAGAACAATTTTTGCGTTTGATGACTTTATGAATATGTTCCTTGCATGCAAAATTGTTGCACCAGTTAGTAGTAGTGTTGTAGTTAATTATAGTAGTCCGGGTTTTTGCTCTTCCGTAATGTGACAGTGATTTCTAAATTTTGTTGGTTGTTATTGTTGACCATCGAGCCTTTCAGTTATTCTAAATATGCTGACAAGCGATGTTTTATTCCACTTTGTAATCTTGTCTTTGCCCATCTCTTTAATCTACATAATCACTAGCATAATGAAGCTCAGAAGACGTGTCATGCTCACTCTCGGCCACTACAACTTCCTCAGAATTACTTGCAGCATCCCAAATTTCGTCTTCTTACGATTCCTCATTTAATGATTCACATATCTGATTTTCCGATAATACAGGTTCCAGGGGCGTAGACAGTACGCCAGCGCGAGTAACCAAGGGTTAACTATTGGCTGGTGCCTAGCAGCCAATGATTTCCGCTTTGTCGTTCAAAGATATGTCCCCACGCGTTGGGAATTGGTGTCACGCATCTGACGTCAATTGCGCCGCGACAGTTGATGGACGCATCGTTCGCCCTTCCAGCAGCCAACTGGCAGCGTCCCTCAGTGGTTCACATTGGTGTCATCATGCGTTTAGTATCGGAAACAGATGAGTACTTCGAATAAAGTTCTGTCATACGCATGTCATTCGTCTGTCTCAACCGCTGCACCGCCCCTGAAAGGCACGCTGGGATTAGAAACACAAACAGCATTTGGAATCAGTTTTATATGCAGAACATATACAGCTAGAAATACGAAGGCATTGGGAAGAGTGCGTGAATGCGTTGTGAGAGGTGAGGGGGCGCTGGGTGTTGCAGAAGGTGAAGCAGGAACCAGCGGAGCCGCCCGAGGGCTTTTTCGGGAAGGAGATGCTGCCGCCCCTCGCCCCCTTCCATGGCTTCAGCCCCGCGCCACTTCTCAGGTAAGTGCTTTCCCTAATCTCCGAAACACACAGCCTTCATTGTGACGTATCTCATACCTTAATCTGTTTCTCTGGAGGTTTCAGCGCAATACCACTGCTCAGGTAAGGGCCCTCTCTCCCTTCCGTTCGCAACACACCTCTATGTTTTTTACTCCGGTAACTTTTATTTAACATTTTCTTTGACAACTTTTCACATTCAACCCTGCGGCCGTTGCTTAGGAGACCTCTTCCACGCACTACCCTGATGAAGCACCAGGCGGACGAGCGTCAAGCAACTGGAATCATCGGTGACCCACACCTCCCCCTCACGTGGACATGGCTTTCAGTGTCCATTGATCGTTGCGTGCGCTCTCCAAGGGCTGGTAGATGCGCCGGGACTGTAGGTTATGATCAGCTGCCCGCTTACGCCCCTCGCGTGTTTGTCTTCTCCTGTCCTTTGATCGTTGCGTCCGCGGGTGCCTACAGCTGGCAGACGTGCTCATCGGTGACCCACCTATCCTCTTCTGTTCATGATCTTCCCTCTCGTTTGAGCGTTGCGTTCTCAGTGACGGGGGCTGGCAGAGGCGCTGCGGGCGACTGTGCTGCTCGGTGACTCATTTTCACTCGTATCCTGGCCTGCCCGCGGACGCGCTGCGAGTACAAGTGCTCCTCGGTGACCCACCCATCTGCCTCGCGTGCTCGTGTCTTTTCGAGTCTATAATTGGTGCGTGCGCAGGTGTCGGGAGCTGGCGGACGCGCTGCGAGTACAAGTGCTCCTCGGTGACCCACTCATCTGCCTCGCGTGCTCGTGTCTTTTCGAGTTTATAATTGGTGCGTGCGCAGGTGTCGGGAGCTGGTCCAAGCGCTGCAAGCGGCTGTATGTCGCGCCCGAGAGAAGGAGATCCGACTGCAGCGACGCCGGCTCGCGCAGGCTGGTGAGTAGATCTCTCGTAAAACAGGTGTGATTCGTGATTAGAACACGTCCCTCCATCGGTAGATGTATCTCGTGAGCCCTCATCTTCAACTGTATATACAGTTTGGCAATCGCAGCTCGTAAGCCAATGATGTTTAGTCTTGGGTTAGAGGAAGTGATCGTGGCTACACCTACAAGGCATTCACACTGCTGGCCATCAATTCACGAACCTGCTAGCGAGAGAAAGGAATAAAGTGTAGGATTTCTGGATAAAAGAGGAAAAACTATGTGTTCGAAATACTATCCGTGCCACAGCACAACATCCATGCCTTAAGCTGGAGTTACCCCATAGATCGTATGTAACACTTAATTGAGCGCAAATTATCATTCTCATGCTCCACCCAGGCAGAAATGAAAAAAAAAACAAACATTTATTCATTTAACGTCAAGAACAGTATTGCAGAGAGAAGTACAATCTGGGCACGGTTTCTCCAAAGTGGGATCTAGGTCCTGATTCAGGCATATATTATGTTAAATTATCAATATAGATAGTAACGAGTGTTTTGGTCGCAAATATTCGCTCCTATGTAATAAAAATCAGCTGCAGAGGTGACTATTACCCTTTACAAAAGTCCCTTCGTGATGGAAGAATCGAGTTACTTCAATGAGAACGCGGAAATGTATATTTTAATAATTACATTTTCGTCATAAATCAAGGAAAAATGCACAGTTAGCAAAGAAACAGTTTTGCCCAGAAGCAAAACAAGAGGCTACATCTGCATTTACTGAAAGTATCGGGGAAAAGAGAAGAGAAACCTGCTAGAAATGGTTATTTGTTATTGACCCAACGCTGATGAGCAATACTTGTTAAAGGCATATAGTTTTTCGTAATTACAATGGTAACTACATATCATTTTTAAAATCAGTATTATTAATCTTTTTATGCTCAGTATAGTCTCTTAATGTTTAGAAAAAATTAAAAATGTTTAAAAGATGAGATAACTGAAATTCTTCTGTAAAATTTGACGGTATCAGGTTTCGTTTTGTACCGCAAACCTATATGCTTTCTTAACTAACAGTGAAGTTACTAGATTTCCCGCTAGATTACGATGTTTCACTTGCAAGTACATCGATAACGGCTTGTGGAATCAAAAACAGTTCATCTATTGGAAAACATTAAAATAACTAATACAACATATTATTTTCTTTCTTTCCAATAGGGCTTATCCCAGTTCGGACCTTAGACTCATTTTATTAATAACTTAAGCAGCAAAAAAGTTCGGTATTAAAACATTTCCAATGAGGATTTTTAGTCTTAAGTGTTGTGAGTAAAATTCAAACAAATTTGCTACAAGCTTTCACAAGATTGCTTACCGATTATTAAATATCCGTTTCGTTCTCTGAAAAAAAAACACATCCATGAAATGTGAACATCAGTCGTTCGCCCCTAATCATAATACACAGCCTGCAAGGTCAAAAATCTGTATCTTCCCATTTTCTGTTCTAGCCTCGCGCCCTCGCCCTCCGTCAAACGACGTGCGTGTCGTGTTCCCTCCCGACGACGACATATACGAGGTGCGCGTCAAACAGGAACCTCCGTCCTCGCAGGACGAAGAGGAGGAGGCAGAGGAACAGACACAATCAGAAGAGACTCAACAGAAGACAGAGGACACAAATGCCAAAGGGCACTACTCGCTACGCAAGCGAGCACCGGTCGACTACCGCGAGCTGCCCGTTCCCGACGCGGACGAGATTCTGTGTGGGTAAATATTGCTTATTCTACTATTAGATCAGAATAAATTGAACAAACTCTAGAATATGTAGGGGCTGGGTGGCCACTTTCTGGAGCACAGAAAACCTGAAAAATGGGTAATATTGCTCTGGAAAAGTCAGGAAAAAATCAGGGTATTTGTAGAAGAGTCGTTAGAAGTCAGGGAAAATTTTGAGAGAGTTATAAAACTAGTTATTAATCTTTAAAAACATTAGTAGCAATACACAGCAATACAAAAAAATCTTTATTGTTAAGTTTTTATTGGTGATAAAATATTGTTAATTTGTACTTTGTCACGGAGAAATCAGAAACCTCACCAATACATAGAATCAGGGTAGATTTACTATTTTTTAAGTAGTGAGAAATTTATCAGGAAAAAATTAAAAAAATACACTGGAAAACTTAGGGAAATGTTCAAGGAAATGAGTGGCTACCCTGAGGGATCACTTTTTCTAGTAAACATGTGGAGGGAAATGTCATATAAGTTACACTACTGGCACTCCAACTACGCGGCTCTTCATTGATAGGCAAGTCATCCTACTCTAAAGTTTGCAAGGCACACGAACTCTCGGCGGGAGACCTGTTCTCTAGAAATGATGTCATTGTGCTTTCTGTCTTTGTTAAGCTTATACTGCTTCAGGACGACTACCGTAATTATTAGACGTGCATTTCGTTGAATTTGAATGTTCAAAGTTCATTAATACCGAGAAAAAAATAGTCATTGCCAGGAGTAGATCGTCTTGAGTACCAAACGTGTCAAACATCAGTGCAGAAATGAATCAGTTGGGTAAATTCGTAATGCCAGATACCACATCACTGTTTCACTAGCTAAAAGTGATCATCTTCTATACCTTTATGTGCCCTAGAAGTTTGTAACATTTACTCTAAGCCAATTTGTGTAGTAATACTAGAAGGCATCGGCGGTGTCTGTTGGCGCAGTCTGCGACGAGTGCAACCGCGAGTGGGAGGGCGACTGCCCCGAGCACGGCCCGCTCCTGCTGCTGGCCGACGCGCCCGTGCCGCCGTCCGCCGCGCACTCCGAGGAGCGCGCCGTCCTCACGGCGCCGCCCGAGCTGTCGGTGGCGGCGTCCGGCATCCCGCAGGGCGGGCGCGGGGTGTGGGCGCGCGTCGCGCTGCCCCGGGCGCTGCGCATGGGGCCCTACCAGGGCGTGCGCTCGCGCCGCGAGAACGACGACGGCTACAGCTGGGAGGTACCCGTCACCGCCACGTTACGTTCGTTTCACCGGCGGAGGTGGCTCAGGGCATCGACTGCAATGTCTCTGGCCGGAAGGCCTAGGCATCCATTCTCGACGGTGGCGGATATTTGACACTTGCTACGCAGCTAGTTCGAATTCAATTATTGTCTGAACAACCTTACACCATTAATCATTCACTCATCATCATCCATTCATTAACCTACCATTGTTCATAGAATGAGTAATACCACAATTATCTGGTCAGGAAAAAATGGTCACAAATTGATGAACCGCCTTTGCCTATGCCTAGAAATCAGTGTAATTCATCAAGTGTAAAAGTAAATTAAGAAATGTATTAGCGTACTCAGTTGCCTGCGTATATTACAGACAAAATCTAATACGAAATCGGTGAGAATAAGTTTGTTATAAAAACAGCATTCGATTGTGAGAAGTGAATTTTAAACATTTTCATGATTATTTTCTAATTATTGGCTCTATTTTGATAATAATTGTATTATTATTATTATTATTATTACTATTATATTATTATACGGTGATGATGAGGGGTGAAAGAACTAGGATGATGGTAGGAGGAGTTCGGATGGAGGTGTTCCTGAGCTTTTGGAACCATCCCATCATTCGCATTGTGACCGAGAGAAAGCACGAAAACCCCGGTCAGAATGACCAGCCCGGATATCAAACCCTGACCTCCCTATTGCGAATCCAGCGCCCCATGCACTGAGCCACTTCGCTCGGTTTATATTGTTTTATATATATATTTAAAATTTTGCTTGTACAATAGAAATCAATTTCGGAAATTCTGATTCCTGGTTAGATCCGCAAAGGGGGCCGCGTGGACCACTACGTGGACGCCCTCGACACGCGCGTGGCCAACTGGATGCGCTTCGTCAACTGCGCGCGCCACGAGCAGGAGCAGAACGTGGAGGCCTTCCAGTTCCGCGGCGCCATCTTCTACCGCTCGATGCGCGCTCTGGCGGCCCACGAGGAGCTGCTGGTGTGGTACGGCGACGCGTTCGCCCTGCAGCTGGGCATCTCGCCCAAGGACTTCCGCGCGCCGCTGCTGCGCCCTCTGCCCCGTAAGACGACACACTTTCTTTTCAAACACTTTTTAATCTTATACGCCCGAGTCCTTCATTTCATTGACAAGGTCCTTTTCGGAGTAAAAGATCTATCCGGTAAGGGAAGAGACGCCTTTATACCCGAACTATTGCAATTGGAGATGTCAGTGCTTACTATTCAGATCTCATGGGAGCGCTCTACAGCTTGCAGATTACATAAGAAAATTGGAAATTTGTGAAATGTTGATATTAAGAAACTTCAGAGGAAAGAGGTTAGCCGCCCATCAGTGTGTCAGTTCGTGAATCCCTAAACTAAAGCCTAAACCATCTGTAGAAGTTTCTCGAAAACTAGTATTCTCCGATAGATCTGGGCAAACACAAGGAGTGCCGAAATTAGAACAGATATTACATTTTGGGGAAGCTTCATATGAAACTCGTAGGCTCAATATTTTCAATCTACAAACTTTTCAATATAGAAGTAAGAGAATGCTTTCAAAATGTCATACATACCTCAATACGAGTATTAGATCTTTAAATAATTTCAGGAACGTTTTTCAAAATTTTAGTCTTTTCCGTCTACTGAGAGACATTTACTTGTCACGTCACGCCCTGTTTTATTGAACTTTTTCATAGGATAAGTAAACAATGCTCAAAAATGGGACAGGTCTCATTTTTGTTGACAACCCTGATTTTTTTTAATTGCAAAAGTTCATCTTTTCGACGTCTTCCTACGGCAACAACATTGAAGATGGAGATTTCTTTCTCTTATAAAATCTGTTCTATAAAGACATCTTGAAATAATATCATGTACAATTTTTGGAAAATATAATTAATTTTGCTTGGCAGTTTTAAAAAATTGTAAATCATTTTTCTCAAAAACAGCTCCAATTTTTTTTAAAATTTTCTCCTCGTATGTATCAAAGGACGATAAAACAAATTGGCGGTAGTTTCATTTCGAAGCAAATTTCCTTTTTTTGAACATTTCCACATTTTTACATTAAAAATAACCAAATTGAAGATTGAGATAATTGCTTTAAACAAAGTCTGTTCTAGAAAAACAGTTCTTTAAAAAGGTTATGTATAATTTTTTGAAAACACAGTTGTTGCATGTAATACCTATTTAAAATAAATGCAATTTAAAAATGACACATTAACTCAAAACTGATCCAAATTTTTTCTATATTTTTCTTTCACGGATAAAACAAGGACCATTAGACATAATGGCGTACGTCTTATCTTTTTTGAACTCCCTGAATTTTCGAAAATTGCAAATTTTGAAACAATGCGAGAAAGTATGTGGTGTTATAGCACCACTGGGTTTATGTAAAATTATTGTAAAATAGGATATAATGAATTCAATGGAACAAATGTAGTTTCATTTTTACACTTGTTGCCCACTTTGTTCTTGATAGTTTTATTCAAATAATGCAAAGAGCACCTATAAATATTTTATAACTCAAATATCGATTAAAACCTATTAAATTTTGAAAATTCTAGTATTTCGCTCCTTATTTGTGAAGAATGCTTGTCAAGTCTCTGGCAAGTTCTGCCCAACGTCGTGGCTATATGCCTATATTTTGTGAGTCGCCTTGGTACTCATGAATACTACGATGATAACAAATGTAATAACAATCACTACCCGTTTTAGAAACGAAGTAAAATGCTGACAAGTCCAAAGAGACAAATATCAATATGTCACGAATCGAAAATATAAGTGTACTACACTTATTATACTATATGATTAACTAATCTGCTGTAGTATTTGGTTACCGAAGTTCAACTGTTTCTCAGCTAATATTCTATTTCTTTATTTTCAGCCAATTAATATGGTTTGTGATATGTATAATGATATTGACTTTTCGTAAGAATAATGATCTAATCTAACGATGTAACCCTAATAAACATTCACAATGAACTAGTACCTTGACAAAAACCGAAAACCTAATGCATTATTTAATGGTGAAAGTCTTCTCCACAGTTACGCTACGGAAGCAAATATTGCCCTTTTCGAACGTCTCTGCATCATTTATTTAATATCGAAAAATAAAACGCATAAAAACTTACTCATGGCACCAGATGAGGCCTGCTCAACTCGGTGGCTCCACAGGGCGCGTGAGGCAGAGGAGAGGACGTCGCTCAGCGGCATAGGAGATGGCTTCGGAAGGGAAGTGCGGGCGGTTGAACGCCTAACAGCCATTGGCTCCGAAACGCATGACTTCCCCTCCCTACCACAAGCGACCACCTCCCCACAAAAACTCCCGTCGCCGTTCGCGTCACTGCTATTGAGCCAGGTCGGACGCCCGCACACCTCTGTAGCCAGTTGAGGAGACCTGCACTAGATACTAGAGAGATGTACAAAATAATGTAAATGTTGGCTACTTTTTGAACACTGGGAATATCTGTGTTAGTAGAATAAGATTTGTCATATGCTCTAGAAAAAGGTTAGGTTCAGTATCGATTGTGGCCCTTCAGAATTCATTAATACCGTCCTTACTTTTCTGCAGCTCTGCGGTAAATTGATAAGGCGTTCGTTTGACATCTAGATTCGAATTTTAAGAATAGTTCTCTATATTGATAGGACGAAAGTGAAATGAGAGTGATAAAATCTCTCATTTTCGCCAAAAGTGGACATAGTGATCTCTACAATTGAGATAAAAAATATCATTTGCATATTATATTTACGTCAATATTTTCTCTAATAATACCATCTCAGCACATTAAAAATTGAAAAATTTGAAGTTTTATTTTAGGATGGTTAATAGTTAAATATGGCTATGTATTCCCCCTTAACTCATGGCCGCAAGCCGGAACACTGCTGGTTGACCTTAGGTCGTAAAGAGCCGTTGTGCCAAAGTACGTACATACTATAGTTAAATGTTGCAATTTCTCTGTTCCACCTTCTTAAAATTTAGTCAAAAGAATATGCTTAGAGAAAATGGATAACATAAAATATGAAACACATTTAATGATATGAATTTTCATTTTCTGTTGCAGGAGTAGCCTTTCCCTGTCCCCACTGCTCACTTTCCTTTACCAGTCCACTGTATCTCGAGGCCCACACGCGGCGTTGCAGATGGCGCTTTACAACACGCAATGTTGGTGTCGGGGTAAATCGAAGCGTCAATCTACCATCTGCAAGCAACTTTGCGAGTGGAGGACCATATCGCTCTGAAGAATGCGACACCGCGTTCAAAAATTTGGGTGATCACACTCTACTCAAAAGGTCTCGCTCCGGGCAGCTATCGTATCGCTGTGAAGGCAGCGGCGCTGTGTCTGCTAATTCTGATACTCTCACTAAACACAAACGGACTCACTCGGGGGAGCGACCGTTTCGCTGTGAGGAGTGCGGCGCAGCGTTCACTCAGACTAGTAATCTCACTACACACAAACGGACTCACTCGGGGGAGCGACCGTTTCGCTGTGAGGAGTGCGGCGCAGCGTTCACAAAGTCTGGTAATCTCACTAGACACAAACGGACTCACTCGGAGGAGCGACCGTTTCGCTGTGAGGAGTGCGGCGCAGCGTTCACGGAATCTGGTCATCTCACTAGACACAAACGGACTCACTCGGGGGAACGACCGTATCGCTGTGAGGAGTGCGGCGCAGCGTTCACTCAGCTTGCTCACCTCACTCAACACAAACGGACTCACTCGGGGGAGCGACCGTTTCGCTGTGAGCAGTGCGGCGCAGCGTTCACGGAATCTAGTCATCTCACTGCACACAAACGGACTCACTCGGGGGAGCGACGTTTCGCTGTGAGGAGTGCGGCGCAGCGTTCACTAAGTCTAGTTGTCTCACTAGACACAAACGGACTCACTCGGGAGAGCGACCGTTTCGCTGTGAGGAGTGCGGTGCAGCGTTCACTCAGCTTGCTCATCTCACTACACACAAACGGACTCACTCGAGGGAGAGACGGTGTAACTGAGAAGAGTGCGGTGCAGCGTTCGCCTCGTCTATCGATCTCACTAGACACAAGCGTTCTCACTTGGGAAATAATTTAATTTGTAACGATGTGAGGAAGACTATTATCAATGTTCTCAGTGAAGTGAAACGCAGTGGAAACCACTCGGAAGAGTGACTATTCTTTTGTATAACCTTTTAAGGAAACCCGCTTGCGGATATGCAAGAAAGATACTCCTTTTGGATATTGAACACTCATACAAACCTCAATTAATAATTGTATGAGAAGCTGATCCTCTTTGCTTCATAGATGACGTTAACATTTTATCAATAAAAGTTTAATGTTGGTTTTTGTTCATATTTTTATCTATTTTATATGCCAACCCTATTTCCCTATTTAAAATTGCGTGATTGAGTAATATCAAATATTTTAGATTGAGTGTGATAATTTATGTTTACATATCTCAAGTTGTAAACTAATATACAGGTAGTTATACTAACTATATATATATTGTGCCGAGACGGGATTATACACCCCCATCACGCCACAGTTTCGTCGGCGTAAACGCTCATAGACGGCGAGAAGAGCAGTCGAATACCTGAGTAGCAAAACGCGCAGCCTGGTATCCGTTGCTCGCACTAGCAGCCACAAACTATCGAGTCACGTTTTTCCTGAAAGGAGTGAAGTAGGAGAAATTACCCCCCCTTCTCAGTATCTGCTCAGAATTTCCCCAGCGCGGCGCTAATAAATAGGCTGACGCGCATACGGAAAGCCTCTTTTGTCGCCATCTCGCCTGGAGTCAACATCTCTTCGGCTAGCACGCGTCGGGTCTGCAGTTCTTCACGTAAGGCACCGCTTGGCAAGTGTGCAGATTTTATCAGAGCATTAGATTAGTTAGAAATTGCCGCAACAACTGTTTAGAATAGGAGTGTACGGCGTTGCAGAGAAACGTCTAGCTAGTCATCCGCGCAGTAGTCAGGAATTAGAGAAATATTCCTCTATTAACTAACGTGGGAAGTAAAAGTGTGCCCGTTTTCAGGAAAGCTCTGAAAGTTCTTAATTAACAGAATAAAGTTAGGAACGAGCGAAGTACTTGCACTGGCAGTTAGGAAAGTGCAAGGGACATTTTCTGCAAATTGGGCGTAATCGAAGGCGATAGCAGCCGTGGAGGAGAAGAAATCGGTTAGTGGAGACGGAAGAATACGCGAGGCGACCGAGAAGACGACGACTGAGCAAGAGGACGGCGAGAGCAGCGCAGAACTTCGGAGTCGAGCAACGCGGTCTGGAACGCAGCACGCTGTTTCAAGGTCGGAAAGACGGACAGTTTCGAGGTAACCTGTTGAACTGAAATTAGGTCAGGTTCACGTCGGCAGGAAAGAGAACAGTTTCAGAAGTGTTGAAAATTGAGGACACGGATATTAATAATTTGTAGCTTGGGAGTGGGAGATTTAATGCGTAATTGCTTGCCTTTGACCATTCTATTGTAGCAGCCATTATTCTGTTACCAGCACTTATAATTTAAGGAGAAATTGAGAGTAGTGCGCTTGCCCACATGTTAATTATTGTATATAAAATTTTAAAAAGGCAAGAAATTGTAAATTAGATTAGTTTCACGTGCAATTGTAATTAGAATAAGTTAAATTTAGACGTAGTGAATTTTCAAAGGGAATCCCAGTACTGGTGAAAGAAATTGATTCAGAAAATCAGTTCTAAACAAAATTAAATGTTAATTTGTTGAATAGGTTGTCAAAGTTACTTATTTGTGTTTATTCAATCATTTTTAGAAGGGTAATTCTATGTGTGATTTGTTTTTCATTTTTATTAATTCATGCCACAGAATTTTGTGTGAATTATATGCTCGTTTATGTGTGATTTGTGTGACTTTTATTGTGTCAAGGGTTCAGACCTTTCTCGTACCCCAAAGATCCTGCTTCCTGAGATTCTAAGCTCGCTTCACGAGCATAATATCTTAACGACTTGCTTACAGTGCATGCTGTGTGTGCTGAAGAAGGTACGAGTGTGTACGATAGGTAAGACGGTTAGAATATATATATATATATATATATATATATATATATATATATATATATATATATATATATATACTAGCTGACCCGGCCACGCGTTGCTGTGGCTAAAGTTTTTGTTATATTACATTATAGTAAACAATCTAAGAGGAACAATAAGAGAACATCAGTCACGGAGTCCACTATGCTTTTTCACACAGATGGTATTTGTAAAAAAATATGGTGATCTCCTTATTTGACTTTCTACTACTATAACCCTTTAGTACAATGAAATTATTTACGAACAAAGACGAAAATATTGATGTTGGTGTACAAATTCACTGGATTGAGATTTGAAGGGGAAGTACGTTGAACACAATTAATTAAAATGTTCTTACACTTGATATTAAGCAGAAATCAATAGGTACAAAATAAAAATTTATCAGATTTATTATTTCCATTTAATTTTATAACAAATATAAGTACTATTCAATTATAAATACTTTCAATTTCAATTTAATTTAACACCAATCGGTGCACAATGTTTTTGGTTAACCTGTCTTTAGCTAACACAAATAGATTAGACGGTTTCCCAACACGTGAACACGCAACATATAGTTGCCCATGAGAAAAACATGGATTTTCCAAATCTAAACCACAAATGGACATTGTTTGACCTTGAGATTTATTTATAGAAATGGCGAAAGCTAAACGAATTGGAAACTGTAGCCTTGTGAAGGGTATGGTAGAATCTGATGGTATCATCGGAATACGTGGCAGCAGGACCACTTTTCCTTTAAACTTCCCAGCCAAAATGGTTGCTTCAAGAATGTTTCCGGTGATCTTTTTGATGACCAAACGCGTACCGTTACATAATTGAGGTGGATTCAAATTACGGAGGAGAATAATAGGGGAACCAATCTTTAATCGAAGATTATGTGGTGGCATTCCAGGGATATCTAATGAATTTAAAAATTCAATCGGAAAATTTACACTTTCATTTTCATCAACAACAGTATCGATTGATTTAAAAGACATCATATCGCCTGGTAACAACTGTTGTATCTGGAAGTTAATTTCGTCAACATCAACGTTTTTGGCTGCCAAAATCGCCCGTTGACTAAGCCATTCATGATTCAAATAATTATTCTGTATATCCGGGAAAATACTCTGAATCAATTAATTTTTATCCTGAACAACAGTGCAAAAATTGTCTGGTAGTTTAATGCATTGCGTATTTGGTTGCAGTTCTATTTTACCGTTCCCAATATCTAGTAGTTGTTCGGAAAATATTTGTGCTGATGGATCATTTTGCAATTGTACTCGCATATTTATGGTCAATCGAAGTGTTTCAACACTTCGCCATAAGAATGATTGTTTCAAACATGCATTAATCTCATCCGCGAAAGTAGAGCGAGGTATAACCGGTAAGGTCTGCCGGAAGTCACCAGACAAAAGTAAGATAGCACCACCGAAAAGTTTATTATTGCTGTTTAAATCTTGCATAGTTCTGTTTAATGTTTCAAGTGAATATTTGTGTGCCATTGTGCACTCATCCCAAATTATTATAGAACTCTTCCGCAACACTGCAGCTATTCCACTATTCTTTTTGATGTTACACATTGCATCTGGTTTATTATGAACGTCCAATGGCAGCTTGAATGTTGAATGTGCTGTTCGCCCACCATCCAGTAAAGTAGCCGCAATGCCTGACGATGCTACTGCTAATGCGATTTTTTGTTGCGACCGTATTTTGGCAAGAATCAACGATATTAAAAATGTCTTGCCGGTTCCACCAAGAAAAAAAACCGCCTTGTTCAGCAGCAACAGCCAGCATAATCCGATCATAAATAATTTTTTGTTCTGCTGTCAGTAATGGTTCACTGTTCATGATAATTGTTGCTAAACTTTCATGGTCATATTGATTTTCTCGTTGTAAATCGGTATTGACTAAGTCGGTGGCTGGACGATTAGGTGATGGCATACCATAATGATTAAGTGGTAAATTTGAAATAAGAACACATAAATCCTCGATCAAGACCAATGCTTCATTGTACATCTCTGGTGTATAATCTATGTTTTGGCATTGATTTGTTTGTCTAATTCGGTGCAATATGTCTTCTGTCATACAATTTTTATATTTTTCCCACAAAGTTTGTGCTTGCGAGGGATAACATGTCGTCAAAATAATTGCAAACAACTGACGAATGTTATTCGGTGTTGATGTCAACGCAGCATCAGCAAGCGTTAAGTCCCAATGGTTATCGTCTTCTAGCAATTGCAGTTCACGACATGCATCCTGGTATGTATTGAATACTCGACCATTAACTGTTCGTAAAAATTCAAAAGACGTTGGTCCGGGAACATTCACCAATAACAAACGTAAATAGAAGCACTCACGTTGCTTTGGATGTACCGTGTAAAGTCTCCCCAATGTCTTAGCTTTGAATATGCCTGTAATGGAAGGATGTGGTTTTCCTTGTTTCCGTGGCTCCCATTTTTTACTGGATTTGTTCCATGTGAAATAACGTGGAACATCACCAAACACCAATGTCTTCGCGAATTGGCCAAAAACATCAGGTTTTTGACACAATGTAAAAAATTCAGTTAGAGTCGTTTTCGGAGCTTCGAACGCTCTTTGGAGAACATTTTCTTCAGTGAAGTATACACGTTGACCGTTTTCAAGATGTATTGCCAGATGTTGGACAGCAGGATCTCTTTCGTGGATGGGAAAGCTGAGAATATGCCAAATAGCTTCATTGCTGCTAATGTATCTGCCCATTTGGTATCGTGCTATTTCGTCATTTTTATTTATGTTTTGTACTTCAAATATGGCCAAATCACTGCCTTTGTTTACATATTTACAAATATACTTAATTGATTTAACAGAACTGCAAAGCTCAACATTGATATGAGCTTTGTAAGTTTTTGAAAGTAGTGGTGAGTATGGTACCACCCACTGATTATCAAACTCAACTTGATTTGGAAAGTTCGGCAGTCGCATTGTAAATGTGTGGCCACCATTCTCAGTACTTCTGCGGCGATACATTGGATAACCATCAATATCCGTGATCGTGTCATTCGTATGCGGCTTTGGGAATTTTTTTTACATTTTCCATTTTTCATGCACGGTGACGTCATGTTGAAAGCACCGCATGGCCCATGTATCATGTGTTTGGTGACAATATCAAATAATTCTTGATCAATTAATGGGTCTGGAATTTCGGCTGAAATTATTTGATCCATTTCTTCAGGACGGATTCTATCTTTAAGCCAAACCAAAATGTGGGCATGAGGCAAACCTCGCTTTTGCCACTCTATCGTATACAGCCAACAACGTGTGATACCAAAAATTGAATATTTAACAATAAAATCAATTAAGGATTTCAATTTTTGTTTAAACACACGTGCAGTTAAATCATGACGATGAATGGCTTGTTGTCCTGGCAATAGTAAAGTTTGTATCTCTTCCCAATTCGGATTACATGTGAATGTAATAAATAAATCCGGTCGGCCGTAATGACGTACGTAAGTCATTGCATCTTGTATGTATTCCTGCATGTTCCGTGGACTGCCGATGTAGCTTGAAGGTAAAATGAAAGCATTACCGATGTCAATGGGATTTAAATTTCCATCGATGTTTCCAGCAACAGCATCTCGTAAGTGAATATATTCTTCCGATCGTAGTTTTGCCTGGTTGAATCGAAGGAATCGCAAGCTTTCGCTTTCGACCTTAGCATACATATCAACAATGTATTGATATGCATTGTTGCATAGATATATGCATCATATGCATAGATATATAATTAGCAATAAATTAAAATTGCGACTATAATTTGAGATTTAAACTATCCTATCTTTCAAGTTGGATCGAACTGCACATGGTGTGCGAATTTTATTATAATCGGTTAAGTGGTTTAGGAGTCCATTGAGGACAAACATTGTGACACGAGATTTATATATATATATATATATATATATATATATATATATATAAATCGAATAACATATTGGAAGATTTTTTTCTAACAAAATTTTGATATTTGCGGAAGAAATAAATTGTTGATACCAATAAACGTCTAAATCTTTTCATAGAGATTTCTCATAATAATAATAATAATAATAATAATAATAATAATAATGTACCTCGTTTGTTACTTTCTCGCTCTTCGTAAGAAGAGAAAGTATTGTTATCGTGCGCCGGAAAACTGTGAATTTTCAACAGCAAAACTCTTTATTGCCGGCCCCAGGCGATATGAAAGTAGATAAATGTTTTTGCTATGTGTAGTAAATTACTTCCTCTAACACGTGTTTTCAGAATGAATTGTGTGGGTCTTGATACAAAATAATTAACTGACTGAAAAATGTCTCTGTCCGTCAGACATTTCAATATTTTTTTTATTTTTCGAAAAAACAGCAACAAAAAATACATCAAAGAGGTGTATAAATCATTTTATTCGTCGCTATTCGCATTGTCCGTTCAAAAAGTTTGAAGAAAAAATTAGAGCCGTTTTCAAGAAAATGTCTAAAAAACTGGCTTCACCATTTATACTTACGTAATTGATAGCTCTGCTCATAGATTTACTTTACAATGAAAGATTTATTAAGATTGATTTTACTGCCATCTTGTTCGTGGGTATCAACCTACAACATGCTACATCTTACCTTGCCGTATGCGGACGTGCTGTCTGCACAGACCAGCGATTTCTGAAAGTTATGTTAATCAAGTAATTTTTTAATTGATGAAAATTCATTACAAATCAGCATTGTTCCAAGAAAATAAATCGAATTTATTTACAATTTGGGCATGGCAAAGCTTAATGAGCTCATCTTATTGATTTTTATAAAAAATAATTATCTTTCCTATATAGGTTAATGTAAAAGTTCATGGCTTATATCTTCGCGCGCATTTAAGTTTTTTTGGTTGAATTCCGGATAAAATGTCCACCACGTCGTCTTCCTTTGATGTCGCTTCGTTGATGTGAATTCTTTCGCCCCGCCTAACGGAATATCCCTGGATGTCTTTTCTAATAAAAATGCCATTCTATCAGTTCATTCCCGGTCTGCTGAGTAATTATTTTAATTTATTAGCTATCCGTGAAACTTCCCTATGCTATACAACGTACAGGTATCTACTCGTTTGAAGAAAATTGTTCATCGAAAGAAGCATCTACGATTTCTTTCCTGTTTTAATTTCGTTCTCAAATATCAGTACATTTCTAATTTGTAGTTAACAGTTAAAATGCTTCCAACATTTCTTAAATTCCTGCCACTGCGACTCTGAAAAATATCAAATATAACGCCCTGCAAACACACTCTCCCCTACATCCGTCGTTATGTCTGAACTAATATCGCAGTACCGACACCACGTGTTCCATCTAATGGTAATGGCAACGTACATTGAATTAATAGTAATGGCAACGTACTATTAATGAACACATTTCTTTAAAAGAAATATTGTATAGTCACAATTGTATTTGTAAGATGACGCAGCAAGTTTTTTAAATTTTAGGAAAATTAGACATTTCAACGAACACGAAATACACAATTCTCTGAAGCGTCATTTATTTTATCTAAGGTCCAAATTCAATCAAAAAATGTTATGCCGTTTTAAAGAAAAAATGTCATAACAAAATAAAAATTGCCTCTGTTTGACACTTTTTCGAAAAAATACTCATATTTTCGAAAAATTGAACATGATATTTTTTGAAGGTCTATTTTTGATGACCATATTTCATTAAGAAAATAATGCTTATCTTCATAATTGTAGTTGTAAGAAGATGCCGAAAAAAATTAGAACTTTTGCAATTTTCAAAAACACGAATTTTGAACGAACATGAGGCCAGCACCATTTTCTTAAGAGTCTTATACGCTACCCGTAGTCAAAATTTAATCAAAATTGTTGGTGCCGTTTTTCCCAAAAAAGTTAATGAAGCAAAATTTAAAAGTGCCTATATTTCTCGCAAAATTATGGCGAAAAGTACTCAAATTTTCGAAAATTTGGACATGACCTTATTTTAATATCTATGTTTAAGGTACAGATTTCTTTAAAGAAAAAATATTTATCATTAATATTTTTATGTAGCAAGATTACGAAAAAAAATTGAATTTTGCAATTTTCGATAAACGGGTTTTTAACAAACACGAATTATACACCATTCTCTTAAACGTTCTTTACATTAAGTTTAATATAAAACGTTGGATCAATTTTTTTCAAAATTAGAAAAATGTTCTATGGGCTTCATGTAAAAGTACGCCCAAAATTAAAATTTCGGTCTCAAATTCCAGGATCCGCGGCATCAGCCATATTGATTGAAGAATATACATTTTGGAGAAAATCGGCTTAACGGTTTAGCGCTGTTCACAGACTGACAAACTTGCCATCAATCGATTTTCCGGTATCAAGGACCCACACAACGTGGATTATGGCTACATCATGTATTAGAAGATCTTCTTCTTCTTAAGGAAAACAATTTATTAAAACTTTTATGTTTGCTGACGACCAGATTTTAGTTGCAGATAAAGAAGATAATCTGCAAAGGGCACTACATGAACTATATAAAATAACAAAGTAATATAATCTAAGTATATCTACAAATAAAACCAAATCCATTTCTAAATTTTTATTATCTGGATTTATCGATTTTTTCGTTATTAGGGCGCTGGAATTAATTTTTTCTGCATAAATGCACCGTTTTTTCGCGCAACATTATATGTCTTCCTCTCTACTGCGTAAGCAGTAGTGAAAATTTTAATTTAATTCATTTTTGAGAAAATTTTGAAAATGTCCCAGGGGCTTAATATAAAGTACCCTAAAAATTTAAAGAATGTTTTTCAAAGTTATAGAGCTTCCAGTCGAGTCAGATCGATCTGGGAGTATTCTTTTTGGAAAAATATCCTGCATATAGTTTAGGCATTAGTGTTGTTCACAGATGGACGGATGTTTTGAACAAAAAGCACTTTTTAGAAGTCATGGGTCACCAAAACGTATTTCCATTGAAATCTCGAAACCGATTTCCCGCAGGATTAAGTAAATTTCTCTACACTACGTATATTTTTCCGTATGTACGTACATTTACCAGAAAGTGAAATATCAACACCATATTTACACAATTTTTTCAAATAATTAGTACTTTTAAGCAAACAATTTCTTTCATATCTGCCAACAACAAAATGTGGAGGCACAGCCTCCAAGATTCTCATCTGTTGCATGGTGATCTACTATCGCTAGAGTTCTGTACCCAGAGCTCTGCAAGAGGATAGAAGTAGTCCCAGGTCACTTAGAAATGCAACAAGAACATTATATGCCTTAATTGCGCGATTTCTACAGCCTAACATCGACATGATGCGCTCTGCGAATGTTCGCTTCCTTCGATGTGTCCTGAGGACCGGCCCGCGGTGGGTAGTGAGAGCACCGAACTTTCGTCATTCGACAAAGGGTAAGGATCTCATCTATACTTCTTGTAATTCAGCGAGCAGATCCTCGCTACTCGCCAAATAACGAATGTGTGGAGCCGCCTTAATGTCATGATGCAAACGGGGTAGAATGATCAGTATGAAAATTATATTACCTCAAAATACTATGTCGATAACTACATTAAAACACAATGATATTAAATGGCATGACTGGTTGTCAACAATAGTTTGCTATGTTAATATTGTCAATTTTTAAATTATTCGATTCAAATCTTCTTAAATCTATATACCTTCTAGTGATACAAATTCATTTTACTGGATCGTTAAGTGGTTATCTATTTCTTTCTGAAAGAGGTTTATACTTATAGTTTGAATACATCTCAGTTTAAATCGCCAATTGTTGTACTGACCATATGTGTATAAAATCTTAAAGTAAATTTCGTGCATCAAGCCCTTTGCCACAATGTTCCATGCATAAAGCTCTCGTGTCTTCACACTAGGCCACTCGCTAGCGCCACTGAGCATAGCTGTGTGTATGTTGACTTCCTTGCGGCCGGCGGCACCCAAAGCGGAGTGGCTCCCGAATCCTTAATTTCACATATCCAGTGATGCTGGGCAGTGACTGAGTGAGAAGGGACGAAGGGATTCTCGGATGCGTTTACTACTAGCACGGCTGCAACGCAGCGCTTACTATTAGCGCAAAGCGATGGTTTAGATGGAGGTGTCCTCGAGGAGCGAAGCAGTAGTATTGTTATGGCTGTTATTGGCGGATTCCCGTCACCAAAAGCGCAGGCGCGTGTCTGCCAACTGAACACAGTTCTAAATGGCAGTCTTTACACGATATCACTCGTTAGCGTCACTGATCTTAGCTGTGTATATGTTGACTTCCTTGTGGCCGCCGGCACCCACAGCGAATGGGTTCATGAATCCTTACTTTCACATGGTCAATGATGCTGGGCAGTGGCTGTGTGGACAAGGAAGAGGAAGTAAAAATAGCGCGCGTGGTTCGTGGCCCGTTTTTGCATGTACTGCTCCAGCATTCGCCTGGTGTTGATCGGAGAAACAACGGAAAACTACCGGTCAAAGCAGCCCTACAGACAGCTGCTGAATTAGACCTAGATACGTAGCTAGTGTCAAAAATCCTGCCACCATCCCAGAACCTCCCTATCAGAGGCTCTGCAGTGACGTCAGCTGATGCCCTGAGCTACCTTTGCCAGTCGTAAGGGTCGCAGTCGGTGCGAAGTGGGTGGGACGGGAAGGGGCAGGGGGGGGGGGGGGGTGGACGTCGCGTGGTGGGGGAAGCACGCGACCGCATCGCAGCAGTCGATGCCCGACGCGCGGTGTTAGTCAGTGCCCAGCGCGGTTCTCGGCCAGGCCGCACATTAAGCCGGCGTAGCTGAGCCAGGTAAGGCGATTCTATACTTCCACTCTTTCGAACAGGAACCTCCACACGTCCACTGTATAATGAATGCTGTCAACTTTTAATAATTCCACTTACTGTGTAATTCATACGTTACCTTCACTTTTGAATTTGAGCAGTGGTATGAATTTGCTGATTTGTGATTAACTCGACTATTGCCAGCGAGCGTTGTCACAGGCCTGGGCCCTGTTTTTAATTACTAGCCACGCCCTCGGGTATGGAAGGCATGTGACGAGAATTATGTGTTCCCACCACCGTACCTTATTTGCACTGCCTGAGCTTTATTTCGTCACAGCTATACAAATTGAGACGAATGGATTTGAAAGCTACAACCCTCTTTTTGCTCCAACCGGGGATGGCACTACGGAAAGCTAGCACAGTGTCAATGAGCCAGCCGAGGGGGGCACACAATGGTCATATTTAATTTTTTCAAACATTTTAACTTCGAAAAGGATAATTTGCAATTGAATTTAATTACTTTGAATATTTAGTGGATCTCAATCAAGGATTAATGCTAGCACTTTTCATTCAACAAATAAAATTGAATATTTTGTTCTTTGCGGAAAAAATTCAACCAATAACTATGATCTTCTACATGAAATTATAGAAAGCCTTTGTTTCTTATTTTCTGTTGGAATAGAGAATTAATTTTTAGTGTGTTATTTACCCTTTTTAAGTTCCAATTTTGTTTAATGTAGAGGAAGTTCTGCGCTTCCAAACTTTTTTGTATCTTTACGTTCGAATTAAAAAGATTCGACTTAACAAATGACGTAAACTTTTAAATCGAGATGCTGCTTCATTACTCATTTCTGAGAGCGAATGCTTGATGATAATGTATATATTTTTGCTATTTTGAATTAGATAAGTTATCAATATTCGTATTGTGATATTCTTAATAAAATATTAGTTTATCTTACATGCAAGAAAAGAAGGTATGTTTCCAGTTCCTTCAAAACTAATGTAATCTTTTAGTAGTTGAACTCTTGCGATTTAATTGGCAAAAAGAACTGTACAAACGTTACTACAGTAAATTCTATTTCATATTAATTACACAGATAATCAGAAATTCCAAACATATTGTTTCATGTCGTTTAGAACGTACTCTCGAATAAGGATGAAATTACAGAGTTTTACATATTATAAATAAAACAATCGCTTTTCACAGTCAACACCGAGTTATATATGTTTCTGAAAATGTAATTGAAATGTTTTATATCTACTACCACGATCTATACATGAATGTTATAGTGGAATAAAGTAGGAAAACCTGCTATCCACCTTCATTTTGAAATGCCTAGAATGAAATATTTTATTCACAGATTTTTTGGAAAAGGGACACGTGTCAAACGATTGCTGAACAGCATTTATATTCTATCACTAATCTTTGTATTTAAAGACACCCACACTTTGAAATTTTAAAAAAAATGCTGTCTACGCTTCGTTGACTCCAACGACTGCTTTCGATAGAATCTACAAAGACCAACTTCTTGTAATTGTAAATGATGTATGGTTGTCTTAATATAGTTATATATATATATATATATATATATATATATATATATATATATATATATATAGTCTTTAAATGACGCAATTAGCAAATTACGAGAAAGAAGCGTTCATAGTATTAATTTTGAGTTATTACAAATGTATATTCTATAAACTCGGTTAATAAGAGCCATTGATAACACATGTAGGGCCCATTACTTTTCATATAAAGAAAAAAAAAGAAATTTGATTGAATAGAAAGCTCAAAACCTTTTTTCTAAACGAAATTCCTTGGTGATTTAAGTATCCCAAATTTGCCACTTCTTCTAGCATTCCTCTTGTTTTGAAGCATTCCTCTTGTTTTGAATGTCTGATGAACTAAATTTTATTAGGATAGGAATAAAATTTTAGATTTTTGGGTGAAAAATTAGTGGGATAAAATAATAACTTGAAAAAGTAGTTGAAGCTTTGCCTTACAAAACAGACGAACATTCACTCAAAATGCACCAAAAGCGTTGCAGAGATCACCACATAAAAAGGATAGTCTGAAATTGTAAGAATAATTGAAATAGTTCCAAGTAATTAAATTATCATTCATGGATTGTTTTGTTATTTGTAAAATAATTTTGTCGTATTTACAGAACCTATGTATCTGAAGATGCGCACAATTAGTTCGTGAAACCTACTTGGGGTATAAAACAAGTTATATCTATAATTAAAATTACATAAAATAAAATTTACTGATTACATACTAGATAATTCTAATGATTGTCTTAAAATATAAAATACTGAAAACAACAGAATTTATTAACCAACAATCAACATAATTAACAAACAATACAAGAGTTGCAATGGTTTATTTATCGTGTAAATAACGATATGAGGTTTTAAAAGGTAGTTATTTTAAAATCGACAAAGACATCAACAGAGCAAAGAACACCCATCAATGGACCAGTTGGGAGCGCACACGTGACCCGACAGGGGAGAAAGCTGGAGGGGAATCCCCTGCAAACTATGGTGAAGATCGTCGCCGAAATTCACGTCCCAGTGGAGTAGAAACGCCGTTATCTCCCAGGTAAAACACACTATTGGAACCAGTAAACATAGCAGGTGACATGCGTGACATGAAACATCATCAATCACAACAAAACAAATTCATATATTTACTTCTAATTTCAATTAACCGCTGGAAGTTATTTCTCTTGGGAGAGTCGTATTCGGTTTTTGTGTTTTTTATATCGTGGAGAGATGAATTCGGCTTATGTGTTGAGGAAAAAGATATATTATTTGAAATAAGGGGCTCCTGTTGACCTATTGCCTCAGGCCTCTTGTTTTCCTGAGCGTCCCAGCGTATTGACCGCAGGCGATGATGGTGTAACGGCGGTTAGCGTATCGGGCTGTTATTTCGCGGGGTCAAACCCGATAGGAGCCGTGGATTTTTAAGGGCGAGAAAATCCTTCGTACGCCGTCCTTGCGAGGGGAAGTAAAGCCGGCTGTCCCATGTTAGTAGATTTACTTGCATGTTAAATGTTCTCAAGTCCAAAGGACGCATCTGAGCTAAATTGAAATCGCCTTTTCGTCGCCCAAGAAATACCCCCTTTCTCCGCTAGAGAATGAAAGGAGCCTAGCGAAATTTGCGTGGTCAGACGGAAGAGCTGGCCTGATGGACCGAGACTCGCCACGTAAAATAAGACTTCAATTCAATTCAATTCAGTGTGATCTGTTAATTAGGTGTGTCCGGCTCCCTTCCTCAATATAGAAAAAAGTCGCCATAAGCTGCTTTGATAGCCTCAGACTAACTTTGCTAGTCCGAGATGTAAAGTAGGTATACGTATGACATAATTTTACGAGCTGCGTCGGTGCTATTAATTGATTTATTAAACAATGTTTCCGGGTGCGTCAATTTCTAAGGTAATTATTCCCTTAAGTGTAGTGCATATTTTTATCTGAGATGGCGGTAATATTTTCCCTCTAAATGCCAAGATCCGACACCGACCAAAATGTCGTTTCATGGGGTTTTCCCGAAACCAGGTATCTCCCACTTGCGCGGGACTGCCCCAGCCTGGACGAACTGTAAGCTCCCAACTGGACTCCTGACATGCATGATAATATATATGTGTAAGTGTGTGTGTAAGTAAGGGGTGCGAAAAGGACAAAGGAAGAGGTAGGAAAGATCGCGCACTGTTCGTGGCCCGTTTGTTAAAGTACTGCTCCTGCATTTGCCTGGTGTTGATAGGAGAAACCACGGTAAAATACTGATTACAGCAGCCGGCCGCTACAATTCTTCTCCAGACAGCGGCTGAATTCGACCTAGCTATCCTCGAACTACTGTCGAAAATGTCTGGACTCGAACCCCCCAGTACCTCCTGGGCAGAAGCACTACAGTGACATCAGTTCATGCCCTGAGCCACCTCATCTGGTCTGCGAGATTGTTGAGGACTAGTGCATAAGGTGGATGCACCGCGAGAAATATTGAGTAAAGCAGAGGGAACGTTTAGAAGACACTGGAAGGTGAATTAATGGTAAAACAACAATTCCTAGTAGTTTATGACATTTCACATATCACGAAAATGCTATGTGATATCGCAGCTTCCACGAAATGTTTCTACATCTTACGATGTACGAGTGAATTTGCATACTTTAAATATTCTGATTCGACTTTGAGTTCTATACGGATTTGGATTTTATTATTTATACCAAAACACTTGATTTAATACAAAAATGTGAAGTTTCTACGGGTTCAACAACCAAAACGGCAGGGTTTTTGAATTTGCACCTTCTCCTCACCTGTTCGGGCTAAGCCAGGCGGCCTTTTCTAAGTATCGAGCGTTTGCAACGCGGCGCCCCAAGTCAATAAGAGGTCATTGACCTATCGCCAGAGAGACTCGTTCCACAGAGCGCCTGGCAGTTGTCTTCCTCACCACTGTGGTAGTACAATCTCATTTGAATAACTCGAAATTCCAGAAATCGAAATTTTGAATAAACTTTTAAGCATTTACTTTTTTGGTTGTTGCTGATTATTTTTATAACATATTATATCTTGAGATTTTACAATTAATGTTCATTATGTTTTATTTTAACTGTATTTCTATGAAAGCAAGAAAAATTCATAAGTCTCTTGTTAGATTACTTTCTTGTCTACGCTTAAATAACTGTGAGTTAGTTTCGGAAGTAAAAATTATTGAAACATGTTGAACGTGGCACCTTCCAAAACTCGAAATTTTGAATAAACTTACTATTTCGTAATGCTAAATTTGTGTTAAATGTTCGGCCGAATGCTTATTTAATAAAAAGTATACTGAATATGCAATTTACTACATCAAAACATATTTAAATTACCAAAATTTAATTTAAATACTTAATTTATTTCACACAATCAATATTGATTCTTTTATTCTCTGAGGTGTTTCTCCACCTGAGAATGCATGTTTTCCGTGCATTCAATCTATTTGTAAGTCCAAGAAAATTTCAAAATTAATTGATTTGTTGTCCAAAACGTTGGACAGAAACTATTTGCTTAAGCGACATTCTGATAGCAATCCGCAAGCGCTGGGTGAAGATAAGGTTTCTGGGGATGACAAATAGTCCTTCCAGCGACCAACCCTAGGACATTGTCTCTTCAGTCAGGTTATCGATTTTCTTGACCCTAATTGATGCCAACCGGGAAAGGCAGTGTATAAAATGGTACCTTTGCAGCGCGAGTTCTGAGGTTCGAGTTCGGACGTTGGCAGGATTTCCTACACTGGCTTGTCAGCTAGGTCGCATTCGGTCGCTGTCTGGAGAGAATTTTAGTGTCCGGCTTCTCTGATCGGTATTTTTCCTCGGTGTTTCGGATCATTTCCAGGCGGATGCTGGAGTAGAACCCTAAACAACGGTCCACTGACCGTGCGCGAGTTTTTCTTCGTCTCCCTTGTCCTATCCTCACCCCTTTGAATTGAATTTACCTTATTTTACGTGGCGAGACTCGGGCCATTAGGCCCACTCTTCCGTCTGACCACGCAAATTTCGCTACGCTCCTTTCATCTAGCAGAGAAAGGGCGATAAACAGGCGATTTTGAATTTAGCTCAGAGGCGTTATTTAGGCTTGAGGATCTTTTACATGCAAGTAAATCTACTAACATGGGACAGCCGGCTTTACTTCCCCTCCGAAGGATTTTGTCGCCCTAAAAATCCACGGCTTCGATCGGGTTTGAACCCGCGAGCTTGGGTATAACAGTCCGGTACGCTAACCGTCACACCATCGCCGCCGCCTTTCACACATTTACTCCTACATGCGATACACTACCACACATGCCGGGAGACCGAACGGGAGCTTAGAGCTCGTCCTGGCTAGAGCGGTGCCCTGGTGGTGGGAGATACCTAGTTGAAGAAAATCCCGCTAACGGCTGTAGGTCGGCGCCAGATCTCGCCATCCAACGGCGATAATCAGAGCACCATCCCAAACATTAATTACACTTACGGTACCTTTGCAGTTGACGCACTCGGAATCACTTGTGCCGTCATTTGATTGATGCCAAATAACATTACGTGTGTGAATTGAATTGAATTGAATTAATGCCTTGTGTTACGTGGCGAGACTCAGGTCATTAGGCATGCTCATCTGTCTGACCACGCAAGTGTGTCGTCGTTGATTAACATGTAGAATCGATTCACATTCATTCCACATATGATGGCTAACTTGTGCTTGAGTTTTTTTACTCCCATTTATTCTTGTTATTCCTCCGTTCATGTTTCGCTATCAATGATCATCAGAAAGTATCGAGTACGATTTTCGCAAGTGATTGATTTCTTGCCCTTAGTAATTAATTGCAAGGACCTTTCTTGTGTTTATGTCAAAAGATAAAAAAGGGTGATTCCAACTCCCAATATTTCACGTTTTATTAAGCCTTCATCAGGGTTATATCATAAAGGGATTTATTATTATTCACTAAGCAAATTTAATTTTACAATCGTCTCATACTATTAAACATATATTGTAAAATGAATACTAATAATACATTATAAAGTAAATGGTGCTTAGTTAATAAGAAAAACCTTTTATGATATAGCCCCGATGAAGGCTTAATAAAAGCTGAAACGTTGGCAGTTGCAATCAAATTTTTCTTTTCATCTTAACTCAAGTAAGTTCTTTCGCAATTACGAGTAAGAATTCATTATGAGATGAAAATCAAATTGCGTGCCTTACTGGAAGTTCACCATCGACGTGGAATGGTTTAAACCTTTCATATTTATATTGCATGTATTAGATAAATTGTTACATTATAACAATCAAATTATTTGAGCATTTAAAATTTACAAGAGGTAATTAGCAATGGCTGGAGGTTAGGTCGTGTTATTCAGTGCATTCACTACTATCCGCCCGAAAAATTAGAAAGATCAATTGTGTTGCTTTAAAGAAAAATTGTTTTTCGCCCTCCCCGAATTGCTCTTCAACAGTGGGAAGCAAGAAGGTGTTTAAAACATCAACTTATTGTTAGGCCTGTACCGTGATCACATAGTGTATGTGTAGTATATATATATATATATATATATATATATATATATATATATATATATATATATATATATATATATATATATATATAGAAAGTAATTTGATTAATTACAATGTTTGGATAATTTCGAATTCTTTGATGATGCATTCAGGTTCCAATTATCCATCCCCTACTTATTGAGACACCAACAAGCATTCATTTTTATAGACACATATTATAGATTAATAAAGTGAGTCTATAAATTAGCACTAAATGTCCCCTATTAGCCCGTCTTAAGCAGTTCATGCGTTCGATCCTCTTCTTTGTCCCATTTGTTCGCAGTTCAAGCTGTTTTCCAACCAACCACTTACCCACCCACTACATTACATTGATTTTCTACATTCATGCCATGTAATACAATGGTAATCATTCTGATAACTTTTCTTACAACCTTTTAACGTTATTATGAACGCACGCTACAAAACCTGAACAATTACGAAATTCATCTTCGTCGAGATTCACCAAGGCTCTATTGAAAAACTGCGAACTTACAATCATGCAGAATTACATCCGAGCATCCAAAAGGAAAGTAATATTTATTTTAACAATGACATTTAATATTTTATATATCATTTGGATTGTATAATTGTAAATAAGCTGTAACAAGTATTCTACATCAGCTTGTGGGTCAATGACCCCCATCTCGATCAGGTTTTCGTCCAGTTTCCCTGATCCTCGAGCAAATGATGAGATGGCCACTTGTTTTGCTTCTGGACATAAATGTAACTTCAAATTAAGTGCTCCCCATAGCATGTCACACACGTTTTTAATTGTTTTTGACGTAAATAAATAAATAAATAAATAAATAAATAAATAAATAAATAAATAAATAAATAAATAAATAAATAAATAAATAAATAAATAAATAAATAAATAAATAAATAAATAAATAAATAAATAAATAAATAAATAAATAAATAAATAAATAAATAAATAAATAAATAAATAAATAAATAAATAAATAAATAAATAAATAAATAAATAAATAAATAAATAAATAAATAAATAAATAAATAAATAAATAAATAAATAAATAAATAAATAAATAAATAAATAAATAAATGAAAACAAAGTTTAACTGGGTATTAGAACCTGTCAGCTCTTAACCGTCGCTTACCAATACCAGTACGGTAGCCAGCGAACACCGATGGTGGGACCAACAAAGGTCGCTCAGGGTATCATTTGATGTCACTGCAGTGCTTCTGATCGGGAGGTCCTAGGTTCGAACCGTACGGTGGAAGGATTTTCGACACTAGTCACATACTAGCTAGGAGGAATTCAGCCGTTGTCTGGAGGAGAATTCTGGCGGCCGGCTGCCCTGATCGGTAGTTGTCTGGGGTTTCTCCGGTCAACACAAGGTGAATAGTGATTGCGGGTGGGTCAACTCCTAACGTCATTAGTCCCGTAAGCGTAGTGCATGTTTTATCGCTGGAGGTGGCAGTGATAATCCCCTGCTGGATAGTGTGATCTGCACCGAGCTACCGTTGACTAGCCGGGTTTCCCCAAACAGGTATCTCCCAGCAGTGAGGCACTGTCTCAGCCGAGACAAACTTTAACTTCCCGATTGGATGAATTCGACCTAGCTAGTATCCAAAATACTTCCACCGTGTCGACTCAATCCCTAGTTCTTCCCGGTCACTGCGTTCATATCAATTGATGCCCTGTGTTACCGCAGTACGTGAAGTGGTCGCGAATGTATGAAGATGCTAAAACTATATATTTTTTAACCCTTAAAGATGTGTCTCAGGTTTGATTTTCATTAAAACGTATTTCGAAAATGCAAAAATTCCATTTAAAAAAACTGTTCTATTTATGCAATGTTGAATCTATTCCCAAAATATTTGATTATTAAATTATTTTTAACTCTTATTTGAAAATATTACTACTTTTTTCGTGCTTTTGTATTTTATTGAGTTTTTCAAGCGATGACTGAAGAATTTGTGAAGTAGAATTTGCAATTTTCAAAATTACGTCTCCCTTACCCGAAATATGAGAAGGTATATGGTCTTGAACCGGCAGTAGTATTTAACCAATTTAAAATGGAGTGTTGATTTACTATCTGCGCAGGTTTTATTGAATTTTGGGGTCCCTGCCTTCTCTCTTCTACACTAGGGAATATAGTATAAATTCATTTAAAGGTTGCTATGAATGTGTTAACTTGTTAAAAAACTTGTTAACTTGTTAAAAAACACATTTGTAAGTAAAATTTGCATCCGCAATCGAGTTCTAGATTTCGTTTGATTTGATGGTACTGCTAACAAAATAACTACAATGCAGACACTGCCCTAGCGTTTAGCGAAATGAGAGCTCAATAAAACGTGCTCAGATATAAATGTGTCTACAAGTGTAGAAAATCGATCGTCGTTCCGGAAGCACTATTCTGCGCATAGGCATAGGGTGACTCACTACGAGTAATGTATACATCATACTCAGTACGCAATCGGTATCGAGCTGTGACATTTCAAAGCCTTCTGGTTTGCGCCAAAACGTCACTGTGAATGCAGGGCAAACAAACTGACTTGCGCAGTGGGCCTGGCAACTGTTATCGGGATGACAAAACAATCGATTAGTCGGAAGGAAGAACTATCCGTTTGTTTTCGCGGAAATCTGGTGGAATTCCACGTTTGAATACAAAAAGAAATTATTTTCAACAGTGACATATATTATACCTGCAATACTGATGACTTTTGCGGCTCTTACCCAATCTACACTATGGTATCAAAAGTATTCGGACACGTGGCTGAAAATGACTTAGTTCGTGGCGCCCTCCATCGGTAATGCTGGAATTCAATAGGGCGTTGGCTCATCATTAGCCTTGATTCTATTCTTGCACGCATACTTTCAATCAGGTGCTGGAAGGTTTGTTGGGGAATGGGAGCCCATTCTTCACGGAGTGCTGCACTGAGGAGAAGTATCGATGTAGGTGGGTGAGGCCTGGCTTGAAGTCGGCGTTCCAAAACATTCGTAGCCGGTGTTCGATAGGATTCAAGTCAGTACTCGGTGCAGGCGAGTCCATTACAGGAATGTTATTGTCGTGTAACCACTCCGCCACATGCCGTGCAGTATGAGCAATGCTTGAATGTGTTGAAAGATGCAATCCCCATCCCCGAATTGGTCTTCAACAGTGGGAAGCCAGAAGGTGTTTAAAACCACCAACATAAGGCTGTGCCGTGATAGTGGTACACAAAACAAGGGGTGCATGCCCCCTACATGAACAACACGACAGCATTATAACACCATTTTGGACGTGTCCAGATTCTTATGAACACATCGTGTATCGTGACAAATCAGGTTCCAAAAGAAAGCGAATTTTAGGAAGTTATATGGAATTGCAGTTTCATATGACAAATATTAACGCACAGCTAAGTATCCCAAGTTGCCCGAGTATTTATATAAGACAATCATAAATGAGACGGGAAATGAAATTAACTTGATCCATACTGTATCTCCTACGCACATCTCTCTGCCTTAACCAGCCCTTCCCGTCCAGACCCGCCCCGTCCCGTCTCCGATCACACTCTAGTCTCACCCCCCCCCCCAAACTCCATTCTCCCCCTCCACATCAATGTTCTTGACTTTATAGAGAGAGGAATTTTGTGAAAATACAGCACCTTGGACTATTGGCTGCCATGTTTTCGGAAGGCAAAACAAAATAAAGTTTGCTATGTGATCTTGGTTAAAAGCACACGTTTTCGGTGTTTTTTGGTGTGGTGTTAGTGTATGCGCGATTTGAAAATTCTCTCCTCTTGTTCAAAATATATTTGCACTTACAGAAGCAACATATATGGTTGACAACAATGTTCATGTAAAAGGGAGCACTTTCAATTAGAAATTAAAAACGCAACAACACATTTCTTTTTATAAACATTTAATTTAGACTAACATCGGCTCTATTACTTTCTTCTCTCTATTTGCGATTCAAGTCAAAATTCGTCCACAAAATGCCAATGAGGATCGTCGGTGTGACTTTTTATTTGGAGGACAGTTGGCAACCCTAGCCACAAAGAAATATAGAGTTCATATTATACATTTATAAGAAGAGGGACTATTTTACATTAATTTTGTGTGTATAATATGCATATTTAAAATAATTTTGTCTTTTCGTGAATCTCAAGAAAGTTTTTAAGCTGAATTTAGACCACATTTTATTGTTTTCATTGTGTGGCCACTTGTAAATGTGTTGTTAATTACATTAAAGTATATGAAAAATGACAAGTTTGTTAAGTACTTTCGTAATTTCATATCGACGTTTCTTAGTCTGTGGTTTGATCTCAAATATTTGTTAAGATCAACATTACATAAATATGTATTTAATTTAATGTAAAAAGATAACTATAACTGTACAATTCAAACGTTACCATTTTCTAATATCAAGTGTAACCAAGGAGAAAGTATAGAAATTTAATTCCTATTACGAACAAGCGACTTTCTAATTGAGTCTTTAAATTCATTAAGATTGAACTCCACCTTTTAAATATTACATCTCTTTTAAATGCACTTCAACCGAACTGACACGCGATCAACGAACACGCACGATCTGATCTTGATGACAGATAATATGGCGGGCTCATCGCTTTTCTATAGATTTTCATTGTTTTACCTCGTTGCTCCGCACCGATATATGCCCCGCCTCGTCCTGACGTATTTGCTACGATCATTGTTGCTTCCAATTATGGGTTGACATATGGATTGTTGCATCGTCCCAGCAAACTTTCAATAACATTTTTGACCTTTTAAAATTAAAACCTAATTCCACTGTCTCTGTTTGATAAATTTTATCACTGTTTTCGAAATAGTCAGGAAACGAAGACTAGAAAACAGTGTGTGTGTGTTAGTTCTACAAAATAACATGTAGTTTCTCTTGTTCTAATGGTAATGTGTACACAGTTGCATTACGTTCGGAACAAAGCACTTGATTTGAATAAAACATTCATTTTTATATAATAAACGAATAATTTTATATTTTGTTTGTTTATTTTACGTCAAAACAGAAACTGTGTATGATGTGCTACGAGGAGAAGTGTGTTCTGTACGTTTTCTTAACTCTGGGATCTCTACCCTAAACCATATAGACGTTGAATATAGAATACGGAAATCAATAAGCGTTTTTGGCAAGAATTGTTAACAAAATCCACGCTTCAATGTAATAAAATCTATTTTCAAAGGCAAACCAGCTATAGATTTGGATATATAACCCAAACTCAGGTAATCGAAGCTTAAAATCTGGTTTCCGATACCTAACATCTCGAGATAAGTTCCTCACGCCACCGTGAGTAACAAATTGATAATTTTTTACAAGCTTTATTACACTTTTGGAAATACATCTCTTCTAGGGACCAGTATTTCGTGGTTGTCAGAAATATGCAGATTCGATAAAAAGTGGACCCTTTCTTACAAGAGAACTCTAAATCCTTGCATATAGAAATAGACTAGTTTTTTACATTCTCGCTTTACTACGTCAGAAGAGAGAGTATTGTTATCATGCGCCAGAATCGGAAATTTTTGTCAGAAAAACCCCTATTGTCGGTCTCTGGTAACGAAAAAGTGGACACATCTTGTTCCCATATGTAATAAATTACTTCATTTAACACAGTGTGATGCCATTTGGTGGATCCCTGATACCGACAAATCAACAAAACGACTGTCTCCTTGTCTGTGGTCAACGCTAGCGCCTGAACCGTTCAGCCGATTTTTTCAAAATCGATATTCCCCAATCGATTTACACGAATTTTACGCTCAATGAGTTTAATACGAATATTTTGAATTTTGGGGGTGCTATATGAAGCCTCATCATTCTCAAGAATGGCTCTAACTTTTTGACTAAACTTTGAAATGGAATAGCGTAAATGACACTTTAAAGATCGGCGCAGGTCTTCGTTTCTTTGAAATCTTTGATTTTTCGAAAATTGCAATAGTTTAATTTTTTGGGGGTCTTCCTACAACTGCGCTAAGGAAGATGGATTTTTAGTTTAAATAATCGTGCGCCGGAAAAAGGTGCATTTTCGTGAGAAAAAAATTTACTGTCGGGTCCTGGTAACGAAAAAGTGGATAATTCCAATTGCTAAAAGGGGACAAAAATCCTCTATCATGTGGTGCAAACAGAACACATATTTTGTGTTCGAATATACCGAAAACTTATTGACGGCCAAACGTCTGTCAGTCGGTTCATGTCCGTCTGTGTCAACGCTAGCGCCTAAATCGTTCGCAATATTTCCTCCAAAATTGATATCCCATCATTAATCTAATCGAACTCGACCCTTTGGAGAGTTGCAAACGGATATTTTGCTTTTTGAGGATACTTTACATAATGTCTCAAAACATTTTCAAAATTTTCTCAAAAATGGTCACATTTTTTTCATTAAATGTCGTTCCCGGATAGCGTAAAGCACGATAAAATATGGCGCTGGTTTCATTCTTTGAAAATTGAAAAAGTTCACTTTTAGGCATTTTCCTACAACTATAATATTAAAGATAGGGATTTTTCCTTAATGAAACATGTTCTTTAAAGACAGATCTTCAAATAATTTCATGTGCAGTTTTTCCAAAATATGAGTAATTTTCGTGTAGTTTTGCGTGAAAAATAAGCAATTAAAATTTAACAATATTTTTCTCAAAAAACGCTCCAATTTTTTCCCACATCATATACAATAAGGGACGATAAAAAATGGTGCTAGTCAAGGACATGTACAATCTTTTTGAAAAAACAACAGCTATAGTTCCCGTAGTTTGCGCTTTAAATTTATGCAATTTATAAAAACCTATTTTCTTAAAACCACTCCACTTTTTGTCTTTAAACTTCTCCCCGTATGTAACAACGCACGGTAAAACATACGATGCTAGTCCCATTTTTGCGAACTCTCTGTTTTCTCGAATATTGGAAAAAATTCCATTTCAAAAATGCAAACTTGGAGATTTCCTATATAACACTATTTCCTTTAAACAAAGTATATTGTGAAAACTCCACTCTTTAAAAAAGCCATGTCAATTTTTTGCAAAACGTGTCATTTTCCCCAAGTTAATACAAATTCATTATTAATAAAACATTTTCTCAAAACAACTTCAAATTTATTCCTTAATTTTTTAAGGTAAAGGAAAAGAGATACTCATAGAATGGAACGGATCTCATTTCCATTAAACTCTCTTAATTTTAAGAAATTGTAAATTTTAGAAATAATGCGAGAAAATAAGTGCTGTTGTTTATTGAATGAAAGCAACTAGCTCCCTGAATGAAACTGTTGTTTAAAAACAAATCTTGAAATAAGTTTTATTTCTCTTCTTCCAAAATATGTTTGGCTTTCGCGTAATCTGACTGAAATTTAGGCAAATTTTAAACCTTTTGTTTGAAACAGCTCCAAAGTTTAAAAAATCTTTTACCCTTGTATTTGTTAAAAGACACTAAAAATCTAGCTCTAGACTCATTTTCGGCGTACATTGTGTTTTTGAAAATTGCAAAAAGCTAACATTGCAAAAGTACAATATTAAAGTGAGAGACATTTATATTAAAATGGAATTCTGAAAAAGCAGATCTTTAAAACAGCGCATACATATTGTTTTCAAAAAACGAGTAGTTTTGCGTAATTTCTGCTTAAAGTTAATGCATTTTACAAACAAATCACAAAAACCTCTAAATTAAAAAAGTCTTCAATAAGAACAAGAGCCGCTTAACGAATGATGGAAGTCTCATTATCGTTAATTTCCATCATTCTTCGAATATTTCGAATATTTCAACTACGTGCTGCGGTAGAACCTGAGTTTCATGTAACCCTTTGTACTTGACATAAGTCGAATCAAGAAATTACATCGAGTTTAAAATTTATTTCTATTATGAACTCGTACGTGTCAAAAAAAATGTCAACACGAAAGTACTTGCTGAAGCCATCAGGCTAAGCTATTATAAGTACTACGGTTTTACTCATAGTTAAAAATACAGTATTAGGAATTAAATTTTAATCAGAGCTCCACGAACTATTGCAAACATATTTTAAATACAATATTAATATTAATTACATTAATAAAAATAAGACATTAGAAATAATTATCTTTTTAACAATGGGGAGACAATATGCATATGGTGTTTCTTGGAGATACGTCACTTAGTAAAAGCGCTCTTCAACAGATGCTACCATAAGAACATTTCCAATCCTCCTTAACCATCTGAAAATATAATCTCTCTCTCTCTCTCTCTCTCTCTCTCTCTCTCACACACACACACACACACACACACACACACACACGCGCGCGCGCGCACACACACACACACACACGTATAAACTAATGCTTGCCCAACCCATGATACCAGTCACTCGAAAATATCTATGCCGGAAGTGCATTGACAATTAGACCTAAGGATGCGTCAGCATGTAATCTTATATATATCTTGTGTCATAACCCTAGAATGGCAGACATGTTGAGCAAGAAGAAATAAAATTTTTAAAAAATCTGCAGGTAAATTTATCATATTACAAGAATTGAAATACTTATTATCCCCGTTTTTGACGTCAGTAGTATTTCAAGATCTGCGTTCATCACACATTCAGTCAACTACATTATCCACTTATAATCATTAATTAATTACCCAATATTCGAAATAATATCCATTTATTTAGAAAAAATACAAGTGGAGGGCACGCAAACCCGACAGAGGAAAACAGTAACGTATTCCTGGCGTGTGTGGACACCTTTAAAGTCGGAAGTCCTTCCACATGGGGTCGAAGCGTCAATAAACACCCACGTGACCAGACAAGCGACACGCGACAATTCTGAAGCGGATTGTGATGCGTTGATGCTGGCGCAGTTCAAGGCCCCATGGAGTGCACTGCCCTTGCGTTCCACGTCGCACTGAGAGAGGCTGGTCACGTCACTAATACTTTCCTCCAAAGGATTCATTGACTGGGTGAGGTGGCTCAACTGATGTCAGTGCCTCTTTACACGTAGGCTTCCGCGGCTCGAGTTCATGACTTCTTGGCTGTCCGGGTGACGCCGCGTCGCTGGCTGAGAGGCCCTCTGAGAGGCCGTTGGCTGAGTTGGGCTCTCAGCCAACGACGCGTCGCCACCCGGACAGCCAAGAAGTCAGTGCACTGTCTCTGACCGGGAGGTCCTAGGTTCCAATCCCGACGGTCGCGGTGGCAGGATTTTCGACGCTAGATAGCTGGGTCGAGTTCTGGAGGAGGATTCTAGCGGCTGGCTGCACTGAACGATATTTTTCCTACATTTCTCCAATAAACACCAGGAAAATATCGAGGCAGTACCCTGAAAAAGGGCTAAGTAACGCACGCGTTTTTTCCTTCCCATTCCTTGTCTTAACCTCATCCATACTTATACACCTTCACACTTTCATCCACCACACTATCACATATGCCTGGAGACCGGTCGGAAGCTTAGAGCTTGTTCCGGTTGGGGTGGTGCTCCGCTGGTGGGAGATACCTGGATGGGGAAAACTCCGCTAGTCGACGGGAGGTTGGCTCCGGATCTCACCACTCAGTGTGGGAAGATCACCGCCACTTCTCAAGCAAAAAACAGGTTACGGGACTAATAGCCTTATCTAGTGATGCGCCCGGAATCACCAATCAATAAAAAAGTTCACGGAATTGACTGATAGGTTATCCTCCCCTGGAACGTCAATTTCTACGGTCTTCAGTCTCGTTAGTGAAGTGAATGTTTTATATGTTTGGAACTGGTGATGTTTCTTCCCGCTAGAAGATGAGATCGGTTGCCGACCTACACGGCTTGTGGGGTATTTTCTCCAGGTATTTCCCTTATCGGGGATCTCCCCCCGCCGAAACAAGATCTCAACCTTCTCACATGTGGGGTAGTGCTGTCCGTGTAGAGTAAGTGTGTGTGTGTGTGTGTGTGTGTGTGTGTGTGTGTGTGTGTGTGTGCCTGTGTGTAGAAAGGGGAACAAGAATATATCGCTATATAGCTAGTGTTCAAAATCTGCTACCGTGAAGTCTCTACCCTAGGACGTTCTGGCCAGAGCCGCTGCAAAGTCAGCGACAGTACTTGATGTCACTGCAGTTCCTATGTCCTGGAAGTCCTAGAGTTCGAATCCCGACGGTGGCAGGATTTTCAATACTAGCATGTCAGCTAGGTCGAATCTAGTCGCTGTCTGAAGGAGAGTGCTAGCGGCCGGCTGCTCTGATCGGTAGTTTTTCGTGGTTTCTCCGATCAATACCAGGCGAATGATGGAGCAGTACGCTAACAAACGGGCCACGAACCGCGCGCGACCATCCTTTCCTCTTCCTTGTCCTATCCTCTCCCCATACACACACTTATATTAACATGCACTACACTACCGCACATGCCGAGAGACCGGTCGGGAGCTTAGAGCTTGTTCCGGTTGGAGCGATTCCCCGCTGGAGGGAGATACCTGGAGAAAATGCTCGCAAGCCAACATAGCTCATTGCCGAATCCCACCATTGAGCGTGTAAAGATCACCGCCATCTCCAGGGATGAAAAACGCGCACTACACTTGCGAGACTAATGATCTTTGTCTATTGTCAACATAGTAGTTGGTGGACTCGGGGTCATCAATCACTCATTTTCTCATTGGCCAAATATAGGAGGGTCGAGAATTGCGTACATAAAAAATATACAAGCATCGTCTACTAATATTGTGCAAGATCATCTGTGATGGTTTACTTCCTTGAAAGGGATGTGTTTAGGTATTGATATCGATATGTACTTTGCGCTGGCAAGAAATCAGCCATAATTCCTTACCGTAGTAATAAAAAAAATGTTATCATACGGTTCTCACTGATTCACCAAAAATATTCAATTCAAATTGAAAAAAACAATATTCGTTTTAAAGGGACCCGGAAGGCGAGAAATTAAAGTAATATCGATTTTCACTTTTTTGTGAATTGTTAATATTTCCTTTCCAATGATATATTCATTTTATCTCTACTTTGCTTTGCTATGCTTGATTTCTGGAGCGAAATTACTTCGTACATATTTTACTTTACAATGAGAGAAATGAGGAAACCAGGGGAGGTACCTAGGGGAGCGAAACAAGCAAGCCAGACACGCTACATCAATGAAAACGAAACTAGAAGAGGAAATGTCGAGTAACTCTGAAAATAGACCATATGGACCTATACACGGCAATACACGACAAACTTTGAAGCCTGAATCTTGAATTTTTTGTTTATAATTAATATTATTTCCTAAACTATTAGAGCTAGAAACTCCAAACTTTTAGGTTCTAGAGCTGGAGATTTCAAACATTTAGGTATTCTTCACCAAGGCAAATAAAATATTTGTCATACACTTTTTGTTCTTATTATTTAAACAAATTATGAACTTAATAATAAAAAGTGGATGTAAATATTCTACGCATTTAAAAATTCATTTCTATAACAAAACGAAAAAATTTGTTAAAAAGTTTTCGGTACAACGCTTGAAATATATCCGAGAAACTACAGTAAAAATCAATTCGCTAGTGCATACAATTTGCAAAATAAAGTTGCTTTTAATTTAATACTGTAAGTGTGGGGGCCATTCTTGCGCCCTTAAAGTCATTATTCATTTGCGTACGTGTCTTGTATATGAAGTGGGACAGAAACAAATCTAAAAACTGACAAGTAAATTATTTAAGCATGCTTTAAATATTCAATGATTTATTAGAAACGAGCAAATTTATAGAGCACTTTCCGTTCATTCCTTAAAAATTTGTATTAATAAATTACCCATTGCCTCGTGGCTAGCTCTTAGTGAACCTGTTCGCTTTCCTTCACGTGGCCCTGGGTTCGATTCCCAGTGAGGCAAGATTATAGTGTGTTTCCCAATGTCGCAAAGTACGTTGCTGTGTGACGATGAGAAAATTCACTTATCAGGTTAAAAAGACCGGAATACTTGTACAGCGTGGGGATGTCTATGTGCTAATAACACGTACGTCCTTCACCCATGGCCGCGAGGCAGGGACGTCGCTGGTACGCCTGAGCCCGTTCACGGTCTGTTGCGCAAAGTACATACATACAAATTTCTCATTAATTTATTTTCTTCACTACATTTTTCCGTGCGGCACAAACATTTAAATTAAACCATTATGTAAATCATGCGCCACAATTCAATATCGACAGTCAAACAATTTACGACATTATCGTTAATTCTATTTTACAGTTTGTGTTTATTGTAATTGGTATTGTTAACGGTAGAGGTGGCTCAGGGCATCAACTGATGTCACTGCTGTCCCTCTGCTTCGGAGGTCCTAAGTTCGAATCCCGACGGTGGCAGGATTTTCGACACTAGCTTGACAGCTAGCTCGAATTCAGTCGCTGTCTGAAGGAGAATTCTAGCGGCCGGCTGCTCAGATCGGTAATTTTCCGTGGTTTCTCCGATCAACATCAGGTGAATGCCGGTGCAGAACAGTAACAAACAGTTCACGGATAGCGCGATCTTTCATTGTCCTATCCTCACCCCTTACTTACACACACTTTTTTCAGCATGCACTACACTACCGCTCATGCTGGGAGATTGGTTTGGAGTTTAGAGCTTGTCCCGGCTGGGGCGGTGCTCTACTAGTGGGAGATACCTGGTTGGGGAAACCCCCGCTAGCCGACAGTATGTCAGCACCGGATCTCGCCATCCAGCGGAGAAATACCACAACCACCTCCCGAGGGAAAAACATGCACAACACATACGGGACTAATGACCGTAGCAGTTGACGCGCCCGCAATCTAACTATCAGTCCACCATCAAAACATTGAAAGTTATTTACATCGAAAGAGCCATCAACAGAACGTGTAAGGCGCCGTCCATTCGAGAGATCTGTGGAGCTGAAGAATAGGAACCGTTGTTTTTCCGCAAATCACATTTAAGAAGCTAGGGCAGCTGCCAACCAAGTGCAAGGATCGCCAAAACATTATACCATTTATACCTGGATGTCCGAGCCGTACCTTTACAAACGAGCCACGGACCGCGCGATTTACTTTCTCTTTTCCCCCCTGTAATTTTCCCTTACAGTATACACACTTACATACACTAAACTACTGCAGATGTTGGGAGACAACAGGAGCTGAGAGCTTGTCCTGCCTGTGGCGGTGTCTCGGTGGGGGAGATACATGGGTGAGGGAAACCCGCCTGCTAACTTGTAGGTCAGCGCCAGATCTCACGTTCCAGCATGGAAGTAACTCTGTCACTTGTCAGCTATAATGTACCTGCATTACCGACCAAAGTAACGGACACACCCGTATACACTAAATAACCAATTAAATTTCCCAAAGAAATTATTACTTTCGTGAAAATGTGTCTTTCGTCATTGCCTATTCATAATGGAGGTGTAAATCCCACAAGTCGACGTCGGATATCACGTTCCACAGTTACTTCCCGAGATGTAACATGCACTAACGGAATACTTATGCGGAACGAATACATGTTACAACACTTACCGAGCATGTAACACTTACGGAACGAATGACCATAGCAGTTGGCGCGCCCGTAATCCCTAACAATCAGTCAAAAAATTACTATTATGGTTCTATTTGGCCCTTTAATTTAGAACAGACCTTTTCCACTATTGTGGTATTCATATAATAATACAATAAATATGCATTTAGGATTAGACCCCCATGTGGAATATATCCCCTACCCCACCCCCTTATGACTCCTTGCACACTCCATGCCTGCAATTCAGAACTCTATATATTCCACATGGCGCGTCTTTATCACTTAGAAACAAAAACATGGCGTGCTACTATATGATGGTGCCTTGGCGCAAATGAAAGATTGAATAAGCATTAGAGTATTGTGATGTAATTGATAGTTGTAAAATGTGTGCTCCATATAATTATATTGTGTAATCATTAGTCTAGAGTTTCATGTATTTCTTGTATATATTTGGGATGAATTTTGTACCATAATTCAATGTACATAATCTGATATATACCTATTGTCAAATGTGAATATTTTTTTATAGCCTGATGATGGGAACAAAATGATACTTCAAACCGTTGCAATAATAAAAATCTAATACTAAATGCAAATTTATTGTATTATTATGTAAATACCACAATAGTTGAAAAGGTCTGTTTTAAACTAAAGGGCCAAACAGAACAATCATAAATGAACATGAACAGACTGGTGAATATTAACAATCAATAAATTACTAATATTCGAAAAATAATTATGTATAATAATTATAAAAGGAATTGTGCGAAAATCATGGATTTGATTTTGTTGTGTCCAGTGACATTGCGTCTGCGCCTACTGCTGGGGCGCCATGGGCGACGGTGGCGGTGGCGGTGGCGGCGGCGGTGACTTCGGTGCCGTTGACGATCGCAAGTTCTCAGGTAAAGAGAGGGAATTCTAAAGCTATTGCAGTTATTGAGTGCGGAGTTAGATTATAGAAGTTTCCTTTTCTTAAGGTAATGTAATGTTATATTCCAGTTTGCATTTTGAATACATTTATTATTATTATTATTATTATTATTATTATTATTATTAATTATATTTAATTTAGAATTGGTTACATTCAAGTGATCAAGTATATTCTTCAAGACTTGGTGTAATAAAAGGTTTTGATTATTACACGTAAAACGAGAGAAAGAAAATAATCTCTTGGTATGACAGAAAAATGGGTAATAGAGAAACTTGATCCTTACATCGAGAACAATGATACAGTTATGTGGCCAAGGAAAACTACAGGTAATAATGTAAATGTATAGTACGTAAGTAGACCCGTGGTGCAAAAAAATATGGATGGGCTACTCCGGCGCAACGATCTTCGATCGAAGATAAATTTTCCGGGCTGGTAGCCCGGAAACGCAACGATCTTTGATAGGTCCGCGCAGTACAAGTTTGCGTCACGTGACCACAACACGGCCACTTCGTTTGAAAAGCTGGGCGCTATATTTGCAAGGAGAGCGAGAAAAGTTGAGAAACATCTTGCAAGTGGTTTAATGTGACCATTTTCAACGGAAAATAACTCGCTGAAAGTGTAATTGAAATAAAAGACGCAATATTTTTCAGAAAAAAAAAACACACACACCTTCAAATATCTGTTCCAGTGATTTGTAAAAAGGTGATAATTTTGGCATTTAAAATTCTCGCTAATATTGTGACTCAAACCGGTGCCTGAAGCTCATTGGCTGAAGTCTGATACAACGCGCAAGAGTCCACCCATCTCTTTCCTCCATGCGAAGACCTACCCTACAGTCAGGAAGCGTGAAGGTACACTTCATTAGGAATGTTCGTAGAGGAGGGATACAAACCGCGAGAGGCCGTGGTAGGTGTTTTAGGTCGATAGACAGCAGTTGAAAAGAGATTGGTGTGTAAACATATGGCTGGTAACGAATCAAGAGAACAGAAAACTAATTGATATGAGAAACTCTGTGCCATATTGTAGCCCCATTCGCTTCTGTCTTGACCTGGAAATTTAAATATTTAATTTATTATTTGAATTTCTTTGTTTTGATTTTGCAGCCGCATCTACAGTATCCGGTGCCATCAGTCATGATGCTTTTATGGACATAACTGGACGAACTCCATTGTAAGTATACGTACTATTTATTTCCACATTTTCAAATTTACTAAACGACATGTATTCTTCTTCTTAGTTTTTAAAAGCCTCAGAATATTAGAGATGGTATAAAATACGATTTAGCCGTAGTACAACACAATGAATGTTGAATCTTTGAACATTGACGAATAAGAAATTCTTTCAATTTCGCCATCTCCGGCTGTTTAAAATGTGAAAAATAGTCAATATTTTTAGAGCTGTAATTAAATTTTTGAAAACGATAAAAACCTGAGTATGCCCAGTTTTTTAAAAATTTAAAGAGCTTTTTAGATGCCCATTTTCTTCATAGAAAAAAGTTTCTATGATCAAGTAATCGTGCTTATATGCATTGTGTAAATCACGTCTTGTAACAGTTACGAATTTTTCATTCAAGAATAACTTTTTTCTTGATAAAAAACTTTCATTGATACCATCTCAAGAATACGATCTCCAGCTTTTCGGAATATACCTGGGTTTACGGTTACTCGTCAAAATTAAAATATCAGTTTAAAAGTCAAGGCGCCGCGATGTCTGCCAGATCGATTTGGGAATATTAATTTTGGAGAAAATCTGCTGAACGGTTTAGCCGGTTCACGGACGGGCAGACGTTTTGCAGACAATGGATTCTACGGTATCAAGGACCCACAAAACATGGATTCTGGTCCCACCACATTTTAGAGGGTTCAGTTTTCTAAATTTACCAACTGGATTTATCAATTTTTTTTGTAATCAGGACACTTTAATAAGTGTTTTTCTGCAGAGAATTCGCTGTTTTTTCCTGCAGCATTGAATAACTTTCTCTTCTTAAGAAGTAAGTCTTTAAGGAAAGAAAGTATAAAGCTCTAACTTACGGCCCCTGCACCTCGTGACAGGCAAGTGTCATTACCTCGTGACCAGAATTATTTTTTTCCAGTGTTGATTCCCTTGCGACATTGAAATGTGTTTCTCTGAGCGAAGATCGATAATGTTGTACACGTGTTAGAAGTTCATGGTCAAGAATAAAAATGCTCATTTCATCCAAGTTCCTCTTAAAGGCAGTTACCCAAGCCTTCTTTTATTTTTATCCTTTAATGTTTTCGTGAGAATACACGTCATATGAACTATATTTACCAGTTCTTGGTTCACGCAAGAATGTCAACGACTTTCTTAATGTAATTAGTTTTCTTTCCGTACTTCCGTACACAATAAGATTACGAGAAAATATACCTGTTTCAATGTATTATATCTGTAAATTTATTTATCTACACATATGTATAATCAAATTAATTCTTAGCCAAAGAATATCGGCTGATTTTTCTCAGGGCAACAACAGTGGCCAGTGCAACGACTCTGACCAGGATGTTCTCTGGTGCGAGTTCTGAGGATTGCGGAAAACCCCCGCCCCCTCCCGAGGAAAAAAGCCTTGCCAACTTGCGGGACTGATGACCTTAGCAGTTGACGCTCCTGTAACCACAAACAATCAGTCAATCATTACAGTATACATGTAATAAAGGAGGAAACTCAAAATGTCCCCCGTGACAGGAACAAAATTAAATCCTTCGTGGCTTACGTGGGCTTTGAACTCTCAGCCTGAGTGTCGACGCCCTAACCTGTCCTTCAGCAACATCCCACATAAGCTAGACCCAAGACTTCAAAAAAATGAATCCTCCGCATTACAACCAAAGCTCCATTGGATTGTCAGAAAAGCAAACTCCCATTCCGATTTCAACTTACAACCAATAAAAGGCCAAATAATTCACACATCCCATAATTTCTCCTTCCATCTACCTAATAAAACCGGTTCATCTTTTCACAACCTTGGTATAGATAAACCTCCCTTCCTGAGAATAAAAAAGCAGATATCCCCTTCATTCATTGTTAAATTGCTTTTCCACCTCTGCATAGAAATAAATAACTTCAGCGTTTAATATCATGGCTCGTGGCTAGCTCTTGGTCAGCGTGCTCGCTTTCCACTAAACGGCCCCGGGTTCGAGTCAAAATTATAGTATGCGTTTTCCCTGCAATGCACAATTATGTGTTGCTGCGTGACGAGAAAATTCACTTCTCAGGTTGAGAAGACCGGAATACGGCGAGGGGATGTCTACGTGCTAACCACACGTACCAACTTAACCCATGGCCGCGAGGCAAGGACGTCGCCGTTACGCCTGAACGCGTTCACGGGCTGTCGCACCAAGTACATTATTTATATAACATTTAATATAATCTCTCAGTGACTTCTGGCGGTGCTCGATAAGTTTCTCCTTTCTTAATTTTTAAGCTGAGAATTAATCGCAAATCATCTGCAGAGCCGAAAGGCTGAACGACATAAATTCGGACAAAAATAAATGATTTGATATAAAACGTACTCACCGGCCACTAATACTCTCTAACGAGGACGAATCACTTGACCGTATCATTTGTAAACGTTTTAGGGCTATGTAACAATTGACTAAATAATATTAGGGAAGCGAGGTAGTACAGCTGTAATCCCAGAGATGGTGCTGAGAGAGGGACGCAGAAATGGAACAATGTGATTGCCGTTCTTCGTTCTCCGATCATAATTTAGTGTATACGTTTGCGAATTCATGCGTTTTGTTTACATTCAATATTTCATCGTCACTATGGTCTTTACTGACTTACGATTCGCTTATGAAATGCAGCTGTTGTCCGCGATAGCGCACGATATAAAATCTATATATCTAAATATGTTAGTATATGAGACGTATGTGTTACACAAGTCACTTTCTGATCTTATTTTCAGAGCTTATGTACCTAAATGGTTAAGTTTCGGTCATTCTAAATGTGTATTATTACATTATATTCAGTGTTTAATAATACTAATTTGTATTTTTAAAATTTCAGAATCAAATCGCGACTTATTCAATTGTCAACCTATAATGTGTGTATTATTCCATTCGATCATATTTTCCTTCACACCGATTGATTGTTTCGTATAACTTGTTCATAGTCTAAGTAAGTGATATGGGATAATTTGCCTAGAAATTTGTTATTAATTATGAATGTACGAAATGGAGCACATGACGCCGACTCATAAACATAAACAATACAAGATGTCAAATTTCTTTACTGTGTCACGTAAGGTTGTTTAGTTCTTGAGTTGGAATGTAAAATTTTATTGAATAGAAAGCTGAAATATATTGCTAAACTACTTACTACCCTTAGTACTTGAAATTAACGATATTTGCAATTTTCTAAATAGCAGAGAATTTAATGCACTATCTTCTATTCGAGCATAACTTTAAAGATAAAAAATTGCAACTAATTTCCAGAAAATGTTGGAAATGTTACGGGGGACTTCATGTAATTCTTCTAAAAATTAAAATATTTAATGATATCCGGATTGGCACAATAGGATCTTACTCCTTACTTCTATTTACCAAATTTCAACTCCAAAGCTTCTAATCTAAGTTACGCGTGACACATCCATCCATACATACGGATATCAATATTTGGGGTACAAAATTGCGTGTATGTTGTCTCTCCTTCACGATCTTAACCATCTTTGGAACAGCGCTAAATATCTTTACCCCAACGTGTATGAAAGATACACCTCGAAAAACTTTAAACACGTATTTTACGACCGAAATCAGATTATTAATTTCTGAGACACAACAGATCTATTAATGTTTCTTTAAACAAGAAAACGCGCCTTTCAACAGTCCACCTAACTGAATTTAACCTCTTCCTATCACTCTCTACCTAATCTATCCAATGAATGACCCAGGGTCATTCAAAAATTTCGTCAATAAATGTGGTAAACTAATTTTAGGTTTAACATTGTAAAATGAAAATCAGTTTAGAGATATTCTGTTTCTCTAATTACGAACCCATTAAAACAGCATTGATGTGAATCAACTTAGGAGACGAACCTTCTCTTATTTCCAGAATCAAACGCAGCACCAGAAAAGAGAGGAGATTGGTAGTGGTCATTGTACTTCTGATCATTGTGATCCTTATCTTGATCATCCTGATAGCGGTGTACGGTTCTCGATGTAAGTACTTCATATTATTATTATTATACAGTATTCACAGTATTACTGGTCGGTATGTCAACCACACACAGGAATGATGACCAGGTGTGTGGTTGCTTTACTGAAGGTTCAGATGGCTTCTGACAATACGGCATGTATTCAAAATTACACACTTTTGCATATTATATACATTCCTGGCATCCAAGTGAAGACACTCCAGTGCCTGAAGTGTCATTTTTGGGATCACTCCTGTAGCTGATATTATTATAGGCACAGTTGTCACTTTACTGAAGTTCCACTGACATGCGACTTCATGGGCAAGATCGGTATACTTCTGGATCTTCTCTTGATATTTTCCCCGATATGTTGTGGGTATTGGGTATTGATATATCGATAAGGAAAACCTGCTGATGGTTTCTATCAATGTACGTTATATCGGGTCTATTGCCACCGACATGACTGCCAGTGATAATGGAGCGATCCCAGTAGAGTGTTTGCTCACTACTTTTAAGCACATTCTGAGGCACATATTTATAATACGGCACGGAAGTGGCGAGTAAGCCCGTTCTCAATGCCAATAATTGGTGTACCTGCTTCGCCACTTCATCATGCCTCTTTTTGTATTCGAACTGTGCGTGGCTGCTACATCCACTTGTCACGTGTTTATTATTATTATTATTATTATTATTATTATTATTATTATTATTATTATTATGTTAGTATGTATTACGTGAGTAGGTTGAGAAGACCGAAATACGGCGTGGGGATGTGTACGTGCTAACCACATGTACCCCCTTAACTCAAGGCCACGAGGCAGGGACGTCGCCGGTAGGCCTGAGCCCGTTCACTGACTGTCGCGCCAAGTACATACATACATGTATTATTTAAGTACTTAATATTATTGTTGTTATTATTATTAACTATTAATTAGTACTTCAGCCGGGTGGCTGCTGAACAGCGTTAAAGCTTTCTTTGAGGTGGTCCCGGGTTCGAGTCCCGTCCGGCGCAAAAATGAAGCTGTACAATCGTTTCAAGTTTTTTGTATAGCTGTGTGACGAAAGGAAAGCTCTAGCGGGCCAAGAATTCTAGATACGGCGAAGGGAATGCATCATGCTTGTCACATGTCTCCCTTTCCTGTAGGCGTGGATAATAAACAAAAACAGGATTCCGGTCTGACAACACCGCTAGTGGCCAAAAGTCTGATTAATTCGACCCCACAAAATGGCAAATACGTACATACGTTGACCGCAATCTTAGCTCCTACAAAACCACTGTTGAAATATTTAGTAGTACTTATTAACCTTTCACTGACTTACACAAGATCCTTCCAATCCTTTCTGTACCTAACTGACTAACTAGCTGAGTCAGAAAATATAATTTCTTTAAATTTGAGTAAATTCTCGTGGCGTTTAATCTCATACATTTATGATGAACTTTAATACATCCCTAACTTGAAATAAATAAATTTAATCTTACAAATCCTGGGAGAGCATACCCGTTTCTATCGTCTCCTTCCTCCCTCGCTTTCATTTGTCTTCAATGTGAAAAACGCCCTCATCCAAATTGCGTACGTATTTCTCTTTGAAAGACCTTCTTTTCATTAACTATTGTATTAAACATTTTTTGAAAGTGGTCAGGCGGAAGAGCAAGCTGAACCTCGTCATCAAAAAAGACATTTATTTATTTATTTTTATCTATTTATTTATCTATTTACTTATTTATTTACTTATTTATTTATTTACGTTAGTTAATACTTAATATTATTGTTAACCATGAACACACATGCAAATGAAAAGCAGTGTTATAAAGCAGGTGTATTCTGTAGCTTCAGACCGTGTGACTTGGTGGAAATAGGTCTCTTAGAGTGATTGATTTTCTTGTCATTCTTGGCGTACACTATTGAGCATGACCTGAATTCCTAAATTCTCTTGCCTTCAAGGTTTCTCATAAAATATCTATAAAAACACAGTAAAACTACCATAATAATACGACTTGAAAATAGGTTAAAATTTGAGCAAAATACGTTTTTCTTTGAAATACTATAATTCCGTATATATATCTTACACAATCTTTAAATTATTGTAAACAACATTATTTTATAACTCTTCTAGAAAATAAAGTAACACTGTTAAAAGCAAGATTTACCAATCTTTGGAATCGAATACTTCTATAACTTGTATAGCAGTATCTAAACAATTATTAGAAGGAAAAAAAAATGAAAAAAACACAAGTTAATTCCAGTATTTTTAAATAGGTACTTTCAAGAAATCATATGCACAACGATCGTCCAATATTTCTTGACTGTTATAACTATTCTCAAATCAAATAATAAATGCATATTGTCAATAAAATACTAATTATATTATAGTTACAGTAACCACAATCTCTCTCTTAGTATTTTATTTCAATGAAGGTGAAAAATACACACAATTCTTGTTAAATTGTAAATTGAAATGCTATTAATCTATCCAAGAAGTTCAAAATAAGTCTATAAATTAAAACAAAATGAGGTAACGGAAATGAAATGCATGTATGTAACTTCCAATGCATCTTTAATGTGTTTCTGTACGTTTTGTGAAAATGTTATAACCCGCGTTAGCAAATATTGAAGTACACCTAGTGATTCACCACCACTTCCGTACAGAAATGTCGATACTGCCATCACTTTATACATTTTAATTATTTAGTAGAATCTCTCTTCTAATCTTCTTCGAAGACGTCCGTCTTTTTGTGCCACACATTTGTTGGACTGTGACTTCTGAGAACAATAATAGAGAAGTTCTGAAAAAGGCGGTGTTTTAAAGTGAAGTTCCCTTGATAGTGTCATACAAATGACACTATCAAGGGAAGAGCATCTCAATCAAGAAATAAAGTATGATAGAGCTTTTCTAATTTTTGTATAGTGCAATGACAAATACGCGGAGGAAAATTTCCCTAAATCAACACGCCAACGTTTTCCTAACAAAAGTACGACATCGATTTTCCAATGTACCAAGGTAGAATCTGAAAATTACTAGCACAATTCATTTCTCTTTGGGGAACTCATTTTGAATTTTAAATTCCACTAAAGAATAACAATACAAGTAGCATTAATAAATAAGAAATAATTGTAGATAATAAAAAAAGTGTGCATTGCTACTCGCATCGCAAAAATCTTTGGGTTGAAGAATAAATAGACCCATCAGTATTAAACTAAAATCCATTATTTTATTTCAAATTTAGTCAGTTTTAAATAAACTCATTAAATTCGCTAATTCTTTCATTGTCGAAATACAATAATTGTCAGCAATTATTACTGGAGTCAGAATTACATATTCTATTGTATTTATTATCAGTTTCATACTAATGGAGTGGAGAATCAACGGACCTCAGCAATTTCCCCCCTCTATCTTGCTTTAGGTAAGAAGTTACTGTTTCATCGTTTAGGACTTTTATAATGTAAACCTATCTGAACCCTTGTTTACGCTTAGGCAAACAAATTAATTCTAATTTGGCACCTAATCTCGAAAATAAACAATTATAACCATTCTTTGGGATGAATTAGCAGTAAAGGGCGTAAATTTCATACTTGCATTTACTTGCTATTTCATACATACATGTAATCTGCCATTTCGATTTTGTGGTTATGTGTTCTACATCACCATCAAACTACCGCTTTCTCTGTTCCCGCCTTCCTATTTTTCTTCTCTTCCAGGTAGAACTCCTAACAGCGTCTTGTGACGATTTGTATAGAATTGATACAGAAAACATAGATCACGTATGCACAGCTTTCGGCTCTCATAGTTCTAGGTTGAGATCTTCAAGTTTATGTACAGAAACGATGAGAATATGCACGAAAACAATATATATCTGTGGCGATAAGGAAAAATGGAATAACTGCAATTTTCATAATTTGAGAAAAATGCATCTAAAGTCATAAATTCTATTTTTGCAGTTTAAGTAAGTTGACCGTAGGTTTTTTCTCAACACTTTCGTATAAACAAAACATAGTTTCAGGACTTCAAATAAACATTTTATAATAATAAATTTAATTAAATGTTAATTTTTCACTTATTCCCTTTTTCCTAAATATTTGCAGTTATTCCTTCTTCCATAAATGTTTATTTATCATTCTTTTCCTTTATTTTTATCTTTTTTAATTTTATGGAGTGAATACATATATATATACTATATAATCTTTAATAAATGTGTACTATTTTTGTAGTATTTGACTTATGAAATAAGAATTATTAAATTAAATTGTAGTTAAGCTTTTCAGTTAAAATGATTTTAAAACATTTTTCCTTTTTTGAAATAAATTATTTATACACAATTTGTAATTTAATAATAATGTAATATGAAAATAAATAATAACAATAATATATAATTAAATAAATTAATAATAAATTAATAAATTAATATAATTAACATATTACGTTACGTTAAGGGCCGTGGAGCGCCCATCCTGTCAGAATGTTTGCTCCATTAAAGCACGAAAAATACTGCTTCAATTTGAAAAATAAACAGAGTAGAGTACAAATTTAATTTATTGCTTAATTTCGGTTTAAATTAACTAAAAAAGGATTAAAAGTGTTATAATATTTACAATAATTAATAAAATTAAACAGAATTAATGTTCACTACTTTTAGTATTGATTTTAATGCAGTTATTCTCTTTTTCCTCAAAGTTTTGCAGTTATTCCCTTTGTCCTTATTTTAACCATTTATTTGATAATTTAACATTGCTCGTATATTCAAATATTACAGATTACTATATTTATTATCTTGTCTGATGAAAGTATAAGTATCAAAGATACCAAATTTAGTATTATCTCGATTTTGACAAAAATTGCAGTCATTCCCTTTTTCCTTATCACTTATATATATATATATATATATATATATATATATATATATATATATATATATATGTGTGTGTGTGTGTGTGTGTGTGTGTATTGGCGTATAGGCCATTACTGACCACGCCAGACGATTAACGTGTGTAATTCTTTCAGGATCAGCCCTTCAGCTGTATCCTTGGATTACAACAAGGCTGTTACGCCTTGTAGTGTGAGTTATGTGATGATAGGATGATGATAGGTGAAGGGACAATCACAAATACGACCATGTCTACGCAGGACTCGAACCTGCAGCCTCCTCGGCACAGACGACGGCTACCGCCCCGTCTGCGCCACAGGGTCGACACACACACACACACACACACACACACACACATATATATATACACACACATATGTTGTTTTGGCCTACAACAACAAATCCTACTATGATTTCCAAATAATAATTATAATACCCTCACCCCTCACCTCTTTGATATTTTACATAGATATAAGCAAGTACATTGAATACTTACAATGGATAGTCACAAACAATCGCTTTAACGATCACAAAACAAAGTGTTCTCTAAGCAAGGGCAACTGCTAATGCATTTACCGCGAACCTCCAAAGATGCGCATGGCGCCATCTTCCCGTTTCCATATTACTCGCGCAACTTTTCTTGAACGATGGATTGAAGAAATGTGAGTAGAGTATTAGTTACGAAATCGACCACCTGATTTTATGAAGCAATGCCAATCCCTGGAATATCAGTCATGCCTTTGCAACATTCTGAATAATTTGCTATCTAACTTTTTATCAGGAGTTCGAGGTATCTCCTGTGATAGATCTGTATCTGATTTGGTGATTTCTTTAGATTTTTGGAGAAAATAACGGATAGAAGTTCTCGTCTTCAAAAGAAAATAGTTTCTATTTCGCGCCAGTGAAGATGTGTTTGGAATGTTGTCATCAGTGCTCGCTGCGAGCTTTTGCCCTCAACTGGTTATTGTGCCATAGAGCGGGAAGCAAGGTCATCGTTCAAGAAAAGTTGCGCGAGTATTACTAGCCGCGCATATCAAACAAAGCAAAGTTCGTGGATTTTTATTAATAAAGTAAAGCTGCAATATATTCTATATATAATTTCCCCCACTCCTATTTTTATCTTAATTGATATTGATACATGCATGTAGCATTACTTCTTAAATATGTCAAATTTTCCGTCAATTATTTTGCAATTTATTTTGCGCATCGCCATTAACACTCCTCCTCGAACTACTGATGTTCTCCGGATATCCAGATGGCCTTGGTGTGCAACCTTTAAGTATAATATCGTGAATTGAGTCGTCCTTTAGCAGTAACGATGTTTCAAATCAGGCAATTTGTAACCAAGAATGGACAGCTACATTTACCTAAAGCTTAATTTATTGTCATATGGGAATTGACAATAATAAATAAGTTTATAATTTGAATGGCGTATGGAAGAGCACTAAACCTAAATCTAAAATTAAATGGCGTCTCTTTGTTGGCTAGTGCCGCAAACTTTTTTGTTTGGGCTGTCCAGATGGCTGTTACCATTGATTTTCTGGCAGCTAAGGGAAGCAACGGACTGTAAATTAATGACTGCCCTTGCCCCATGAGTTCACGCAAACATGCAGAGGCGCGTGTTTGCGAGCACTGAACAGGTTAACTCCACCATCACATGGGAACATTGAACTTCAAAGCTTTCAATTTCATAAAATAACAACCTAACTGTGTGTAGTGGACATCGATAGTTTTGGTGTAATATTAAGTGGATTGCAGCCGCGACCAATAAGTATAAACACAAAAGTTGCACATCGACACTAGAAAACTAAAAATTAAAATATTAATAAAAATACCTATTTTTTTAAATGTTGAGGGATTGATTCAAACATAGGCAGTAGAATATTACCACCGTACATTACTTCAATATTCCCGAGTTATTTTGGAAAAAAAGTTTAAATAATATTATTAAAATCCAACGAAATATAAACGTCATTTGTGTTGAATAAAAAAATAGGTCAGAAGTTACTTATGTTTATTGGCAAACCGAATATTTAATAAAAATTGGAGTCCCCTTTATATATTTCAAAGAAACCCCGTCTCATGTTATCTAGAGAGCTCTTTGTTTCACAGATATATTTTACTCTTGAATATATGAACAAAACAAAATTTCTTCTAATATGTTGGTGTTGAAATCTAAATAGATCATAATATTAGAGTGTTAGTTGTAAAATTAAAAACAGTATCATAAAGATAACAATAACGCATTTCACAACGACGGATAAGCCTTATAGAAAGAATTGTTAATAAGTGCTCAGATACTCATATGTGAAATTCAATACCAAACAAAACATCTGAATGCATTATGATATTTAAAGCGTCTTACACGAACAAATGTTTGTTTCAGATAATAAATTAAAGCACAAACCAGACGTCTGCCTAACAGAAGAATGTGTTGTATCAGGTGAGAAACATACAAAAGAGACTAAGTAAAAACCACATATTTTGAATATCAATAAGTATTTTTTATAACTATAGTTGTCGTTTATGGCGTGGGTTATAAACATTTGCCCATTGGCTTACCCTAAGATGGACTGGATAGAATTTTCAAACTTTGAAACGTTTTACATCCCAATATTATCTTCAAATGTTGACTCCAATATATTCGCTCCCAGGCAGTACCATGGCAAAGGTCTTAATAGCGTAGGGTGAGTCATTTTAGGTGGAGAAAAACACGCCACCTTCTCCTCAAGAAGGTAAACATGTTTCTTATGTCACTTTTCTAAGAAATGCCTCTTGAAGGCTTCTCTTCTTTTACAGTGTCCAGAAAGTTATCCTTAAAAAGGATCGACACGCTGAGGATTATTCCAGAGTATTACCGAAGAAAAAATCCACTTTTGTATACAAACGACAAAAATACAAACTTGTAACTTGACAGAGATGGGGTGCTTATACCGACTGTATAACGCGCGACCTCGCCAGCCGATCATTAGAATAATTGCCATGCACTCGCTGTCGCTAAAGATCTCCCGATTCCAAAACAGCCCATAATCTTGAAAACACGTTAGAAGTTCTGATGTCATTCATGTTGCGACGAAATAGTAAAATTACGAAAAACATGTTCTATGGTACTATGTTGATTAATTATTCAATTTTTATTAATTAGTCAATCATAATTAATCAACAAGGATGCTGGTGGAGAGCCCTTGTTCTATTACTTATATCTTTTGTGTCGTGTCGGCAGCTGCGATGTTGGTGGACAGCATGGACACCGAGGTGTCGCCCTGCGAGAACTTCTACCAGTTCGCCTGCGGCCGCTGGGGCGACGCCCACCCGCTGCCGGACTTCGGCATCTCCCTCGACTGGTACGCGCTCGCCGAGCAGGACAAGATGCGCGGCGTCAAAGGTACGCAACTTCGCCTATCTCGAAGTTTATGCATATCCCGAATTTTCTCCTATATTTTGAACGTTGTATTTATATCATGAATTCACCTTAATGTGTTGAACGTTGCAATAATATCTCAAAGTTTATGCATATCTCGAATTTTCTCCCATATTTTGAACGTTGAATTTACATCTTGAATTCACCTTAATGTTTTGAACGTTGCAATGACATCTTAAATTTTATGCATATTTCTCCTATATTTTGAACGTTGAATTATCATCTCGAATTCACCTTAATGTGTTGAACGTTGCAATGATATCTTAAATTTTATGAATATCTCGAATTTTCACCTATATTTTGAACGTTGAATTATCATCTCGAATTCACCTTAATGTGTTGAACGTTGCAATGATATCTTAAATTTTATGAATATCTCGAATTTTCACCTATATTTTGAACGTTGAATTGATATTTTGAATTTCCCTTAACGTGTTGAACGTTGCAATATCTCGAAGTTTATACTTATCTCGAATTTTCTCCTATATTTTGAACGTTGAATTGATATCTCAAATTCACCTTAATGTTTTTAATGTTGCAATGATATCTTGAATTTTATGCATATCTCGATTTTTCTCCAATATTTTGAACGTTGAATTTATATCTTGAATTCACCTTAATGTTTTGAACGTTGCAATGATATCTCGAAGTTTACGCATATCTCGAATTTTCATCTATATTTTGAACGTTGAATTGATGTCTCGAGTTCACCTTCATGGTTTGAACGTTGCAATGATATCTTGAATTTTATGCATACCGCGAATTCACCCCAATGTTTTGAACGTTGCTTATATATGTTGTATTTTATGTGCGTCTCGAAATCACCCCAATGTTTTGAACGTTTCGTTGATGTTTCTAATGTTATGTTTATCTCGGTTTTTCTCCAATGTTTTGGACGTTGCATTGATGTCTCAAATTTTATGCTGAATTCGAGATATTGTATGCCTCGAATTCATCCCAACGCTTTGAACGTTGCATAGTTATATCGAATTTTATGTATATCTCATATTTACCGCTATTTTTCGAACGTTGCAATGATATGTTATTTATGCATTTCTTAAATTGACCCTAATATTTGAACGTTTCATTAATGTATCAAATTCCTCTTTGAGAACTGTAATTTCCAGTTAGTATTTTTAATTTTTGCCTATTACTATACTTTCCCATGACATCTGTATATTTCATTTGATCATTTCTATTTTCCTCAGATATATTGAATTTGCTCTTTATACGTAGAGTTCTCCATTGATAGCCAGTTCTGTTCTTAATACCCAATTCCCAATTTTCCCAATATTTCTAATTTTCATTCAACACTTGAATTTCTCTGATTTTGATATTTTTTAAAACTTTTATCTCGAATGTTTCTATCGCCAATGAGAGAGTCTCGAAAATGGGAATATTATATTTCATATTATGTATCAAAACCTTAAAAATATATTATGTTGTAGGGATGACTTTTAGCCAATATAATATTTAATGGACTTTAAAAAATATTAGGGGAAGAGATGATTACATCCAATTTTGCTTTAAGGTGGATTTTACTTTTCTATCTAGATCAGGATTGTCAAGCCAAGGTTTTTAAAACCATAACAAAATAAAAATAATCCCAGTTCAGAAATTCCAACGGAACATGATTTTTGAAATTGCTCTAACTTCGTAAAAATAAAACACAAAATGTTATTAAAATTAAGAAAAATTATTTAACACGATCCATATTACATTATTTTATTTCTAGTATAGAGAAGAAATAGTGTTTTTTGGGGCGAATTGGCCACCTTAGACACGCGAACGTGCAACCCAGCGGGGCTCAGTCGTATTTGTCGAGGGTAGGTGCACGTGACTTTTACGGGGGAGGGGGAAAAAGCATTTTCATGCTGAATCCGTTTTTATAACGAGGGTTGCGATTCTTGGGGAATGCGGTGAAATGATAATGATGACGAAAGATGAAATGGACAATCACAAACATACAGACACACACAATACAGGCAACCATGCCCGAAACGGGAGACGAACCCGCGATCCTTGGTCCGAGACCACCACGGCACTACTGCCTTAGCGATCTCAGGGACCCGGATCGGCTGAAGAAATATATTAATGTTTATTTGAATTTATTATAAATATTGATTATAATGTACAAGCAACGAAGGGAAATAACAGTACTACATTAAATTGTAAATTTTTTCGAGCTATTTTTCAAACGAAGGTAGTTCCTTTGTGAAAAATAGTTTACATAACCCTTACTTTTATTAACTGCTTGAAATAAGAAAAGTAAGATGAGCATATTTTTCAGAGAACCTGCAGAAATCTTCCACAGACGATGATCCTGCAATTCTTGTTGACTTGAGAAAGCTGTATGCTACATGTGCTGATACGAGTAAGTAATATCTTCATTTAACAACCAGTACCGGCTACTCATTGGGTTCCCTAGGGCTTCACACAAGAGAACGGTCTTCTAGTACTAATTCTCACTAAGGGAATGTTACAAGAGAGGAGAAGAGTGATGGGGAGTGACGAAGGGGGGAGAGAGGGGAAATGGAAGGGATATGTAGAAAGAGGGGAAATGGGAGAGAGAAACAGAGGTGAGAGAGTGAAAGGGAGTGAGATGTTTTAATTTAAACTAGTGATGCTAGAACAGCACATACTTTATGGCGTTATTTCTAAAGTTATTTTTTTTGAAAATTAAGAGAGTTCAACGAAAATTAGACCTACGCCTTTCTTCTATCCGTGGAAAAAAATTAAAGTAAAAAATTGAAGCACGTTCTGAAAAAATAATTTGTTTAAAAATTGCATAAATATAAAGCACAAATTAGGCGCAAACTAATTGTTTTTTCAAAAAAATATACGTAACCTTTTTTAAAGAACTGATGTTTTACAACAAACTTTGTCTGGGAAAGAATGTCTATCGTCAATTTGTAGTTTTCGAACATTCACTTTTGCCAATTTTCGAAAAAACACTAAGGAACAGGTTTCATTAAGAAAAAAATATCTATCTTCATTATCAAGTGGAGAAAGACGCCCTCCAGAAGTTGTACTTTTGCAATTTTGAAAAAGTATGAGATTTCAACGCTTATGAGACCTGCGCCATTCTCTTAGGAACACTATCCGAGGACAAAGTTTTATTTAAAAATTTGGAGTCTTTTTGAGAAAATTTTGAAAATGTTTTTGAAGCTTCATGTAAACTACTCTCAAAATCAAAATATCCGTTTAAAACTCCCAAAGCGTCGAGTTCGATTATATTGATCGGGGAATACTAATTTTGGAGAAAATAGGCTGACAGTTTAGGCGCTGGCGTTGACCACAGAGGGACAGACGGACGCACAGACGTTTTGCCGTCAATGCATTTTTCGGTATCAAAGACTTACAAAACAGGATTCACCACATGTTAGAGGAAGTGATCTACTATATGTAGCAACTGAATTTAACCCATTTTTCGTTAACAGGACCTGACAATAAGAGTTTTTCTATTGGTGTAGTGGTGAGTTTTCGTTGTCATTTACAATGAAATAATTATGTGTCAATATTGTAATTTCCAACAATATTGAGTATTATAAATGCAGTTTTCGATGGCTCTATCAGATTCATCAGAACTACGTAGTGGTTTTGTGATTTCCATACAGCAGAAAACTGATGATGATGGCTAAGCCTTCGCCATAAATTCGCCGTGTTCCAACACACGGTTACATAACTTTCTCTTCTTACGAAATATCTTCGAAAGTTCAAGACAGTAAAAAGTAGTATTTTACTTCATCAATATTTTTATTATAATTTGACAATATTGCATATCATATTAAATTTACTATAACCACTCCTTAGCCCTAACAAAGGCCCTTATTAAACAACCATGCGGACAAATACACTTTTTAATAGCTATTCCAATAAATGCCTCTTATTCTGCGTCTCGATTGTGTTTGAGTTTGAGTATTGTACAAAACCACATGTTCTAGAGGCCGTATTAAATACAATATTAAATTTTATACTTGAGTGCCTAACCACGATATGCGTTGTTAATTCATCCATTTATTTATTCTACAGTTTTCCATTGATATATTCATTGACTCGTGCCAACCCATCCATTTGTACATCAATTTATCTACCTTCATGTATCACTTCATCAATCCATTTAAATTTCCATTCAGCGATTAATTTATGCATCAAAATATCCAACCATCTATTTACGAATTAAGTCATCCATTTCTAAATCAGTTCATCCCTTCCGTGCGCTGAATCCGCTTACGTATCCATTCTTCGATCCGCTTATTTATGAATCAATATTACAATCTATAGACTTACGAATCAGTTCCTTCCATCCGTGCGCTGAATCCATTTACGTATCCATTCTTTAATCCGTTCATTTATGCATCAAAATTACCATCTATAGACTTATGAATCAGTCTATCCCATCCGCGCGTTGAATCCGTTTACGTATCTATTCTTTGATTCATTAATTTATGTATCATAATTACCATCTATGCACTAACTAATCAGTCCATTCCTTCCGTGCGATGAATCCACTTGCGTATCCATTCTTTGAATCGTTCATGTATGCATCAAAATTAGAATCTATCCACTTATGAATCAGTTCATCCCATCTGTGCACTGAATTCGCTTACGTATCCCTTCTTTGAATCGTTCATGTGTGCATCGAAATTCCCGTCTATCCGTTTCTGTTAACAATTTCGTGCGCAGCGCTGGCGGACGCGGACAGCGTGAAGCCGCTGTGGCAGCTGCTGACGGCGCTGCAGCTGCGCACGCCGCCGCCCTCGGGCGGCAACCGCACGGCGCCGTCCGCCAACTGGACGCTCACCGACAGCCTGTCGGCGGCGCACGCGCGCGGCCTGCCGCTGCTTCTGGCCCTCGACGTGGCGGCCGAGCCCAGCGACCGCTCGCGCGCGCACCTCTGCGTCGCGCCGCCCAAGCTCAAGGGCTTCCTGCCGGGGTGAGTAGGGTCGCTAGCTCAAGGGCTCACAGCACCAAAGCTCAAGGATTTCCTGCCGGGGAGAGTGGGGTCGCTAGCTCAAGGGCTCACAGCGCACACGTTCAAGGGCTTCTTGCCGGGGTGAGTAGGGTTGCTAGCTCAGGTGCTTCCAGTCCAGCGACCGCTCGCGCGCCCACCTCTACGTCGCGCCGCCCAAGCTCAAGGGCTGCGCTGGGGTCACCAAGGGGCAGGGGGCAACTATATATCTTGGCTCCTCTGAGCACCGTTTCCCACTACACGTTTTCTTTATTACGTGAGATTTTAGTTGAATTTATTGATCTAGATTGATTGATTGTTGATTAGTGAAACCGGGTGCGTCAATTTCGAAGATCATTAGTCCCGTAAGATAGTGCATGCATTTAATGCGGGAGATAACGGTGATCTTTGCCCCCTGGATGTTGCGATCTGGCGCCGAGCTGCACGTCGACTTGCTGGATTATGTCCAACTAGATATCTCTCACCAGCGGGTCGTCGCTCCGTCGAGACAAGCTCTGAACTCTCGATTTTACTCCTGACAAAAGGGATAGTATCGTGCATATTAGTGTGCGTTTGTAAGGTTAGAGTATAGATCGATAGAATCTCCACACAAAAAAAGACTCATTTTAATGTGGTGTTTTCTTTTTGCATTTTTCGTCAAGTTCGACTAATAAGTCATTTTTACCCTTTCTGGCATTTCAACGCATTTTTCGCCGATTTAATCGATTTTAATACAATTTTAATGGTACGTGCTTCACGTAATATTTTTGCGGTGCAACAAATATTCTCACAGAATTCCTGAGCAGCTTATTCGAATTCTTTGCTAAGAAATTGTAACGCGAGCCTTGTGTACACACAAACTAATGTTACTCTGACGCCTAATTGAAGGTTCCTGATAACTCTGATAACTAAAGACCAAGATTTCCTTTAAAAAACAGTCCAAACCAAACGTTTGCGAGCTGATTTACTTGAACAAAAAAAAGCCTCCATTATATCAGTAAAATATTCAACTGTTTTAGTTGTTCTCGTAATTGGTAGGGATAAAAAAAATTGCCTTTAGGGCTCTTTTAAAACACTTAAAAATAATTTTATTGACCAATTTTTGTAGATGACTAATGTCAACAAAATACGCCTTCTACACAACTGACGTCCTCGAGGTCACAAAATAATCAATACCACATCCTGATTGCGTAGACTTCCGCGGCCGGAGTTTGTGTTTGTCTAGGTACACAGTACGCTCTTAGGAAGGCCTCAACATGTTGGCCGAATATGACCACGGCAGAGATACTGACGTCCCGGATAGTCTAGACAACCAAATAGCACGTCCTCTTCAAATTAACTTGGTTTTCCATTTCGTTGCGGGCGAACTGAAGGTCGGTGACTGCTTTCACCATACAGCGAGGAAGGAACCCTACCACTTTCCGCAATAAAGCATTGACTAGACGAATGGGACTAATGAACTTAGCAGTTGGTTTCTTGTCCTATCCACACCCCTTGTACACACACTTACGTGTATTACACTACCACACATGTCGTGAGACTAGTTGGGGTCGTAGATCTTGTCTCAACTGTGGCGGGGCTTCATTGGGTAGATACCTAGAGAGGGAATTCACCTGCAAGCCGCCGTGTAGGACGGCGCCGAATATCAACATCGAGCAGAGGCAAAACACCGCTTCCACCCATGATAAAGCATTTGCTACTTGAACATGTCTAAAGATCATAAAGTCACGTTCACGGAGATACCAAACGCTCAATCAATCAATCAATCAATATCTGTCAAAAGTAACGGTGCTTTCCATTCCGCTGCGGGCTGACTGCAGGTACGCGAATGCTTTCACATCCCAGCGGGTGGGAACACTGCCGCTTCCCGCGATAAAAAAATCACTACATGAACATGTCTAACGATCATAACAGTTCGGTTCCTGGAGTCATCAAACGCTCAATCAATCAATCAATCAATCAATAACGGCCCAAAAAACCCGGTTTTACATTGTGCTGCGGGCGAACAACAGGGTGGCGCAGACTTTCAACATACAATTGGTGACGAGCAACGCCATCTACCGCGATGAAACATTCACCTCGTGAATTGGAATAACGACCATAACAGTTACTTTCCCGGAGACATTAAATGCTCACTCAATGAATTAATAACTCTGCAAAGAAACGCGGTATTCCATTGTCCTGGAGGTCGACACATACCTTCACCAACCAGCGGAGGGAACACCTCTACTTCCCACGATAAAACATTCACAAGATGAACATGTCTAACGATCGTAACAGTTACGTTCCCGGACACACCAAACCGTCAATAAATGAATCAATCAATAACTATGCAAAGTGACGCGGTTTTGACATTATAGTGCAATATATCGCGATGAAACATTCAGTACATGAATAGGTCTAACGATCATAACAGTCACGTTCCGAGACAAATCAAACGCTCAATGAATGAATCAACGAATGAATGAATGAATCAATCAATAACTGCCCAAAGTAACGAGGTTTTGCATTGAGCTGTGGGCGATCTGCTGGGCGTTGCATAGTTTTACCATCCAGCGGGGGAGGAACACCGCCATATATCGCGATGAAACATTTACTACGTGAACAAGTCTAACGATCATATCAGTTACTTTCCGAGAGGAACCAAACGCTCAATCTATCAACCAATCAATAATTGTTCAAAGAAATTCGGTATTCCATTCCACTGGAGATCTACGCCTGCTTTCACGGACTAGCGAAGAGAACACCGCCACCTCCCTCGAAAAAAACATTCACTACACAAACAGACCTCACAATTCCATTCCACTGCGGGCTAACTGAAGGTCTGCGCATGCTTTCACCAACCAGCGGGTGGGAACACCGCCGCCTCGCGCGATATATCTTTCACTACATGAACAGGTCTAACGATCATAAGTTTCATTCCTGGAGACATCTAACGCTCAATGAATCAATAACTGTGCCAAGTAACCCGGTATTCCATTCCACTGCGGGTCGACGCATACTTTTACCAACCAGCGACGGGAACACCGCCACCTCCCGCTATGAAACATTCACTATATAAACAGGACTAACGATCATAACTGTTACGGTCCCGGAGGCACCAACCGCTCAATCAATTAATCAATCAATCAATTAATAACTACCCAAAATAACGTGATTTTGCATTGAGCTGTGGGCGAACTGCTGGGCGGAACATAGTTTCACCACCCAGCGGGGGAGGAACACCGCCATATATCGCGATGAAAAATTTACTACGTGAATAGGTCTAACGATCATATCAGTTACTTTCCGAGAGGAACCAAACGCTCAATCAATCAACCAATCAAAGAAACTCGGTATTCTATTCCACTGGAGGTTGGCGCCTCCTTTCACCGACTAGCGGAGGGAACACCGCCATCTCTCGTGATAAATCATTCCCTACATATACAGGTTTTACGATCATAAAAGTTACGTTCCCGGAGACACCAAACGTCACTACATGAGCAGTTCTAATGATCATATCAGTTATGTACAGGGAGAAATCAAACGCTCAATCAATCAATCAATCAATAACTGTCCAAAGAAACCCTGTATTCCATTTCAACCTGGCAAACTGGAGGTCGGCGCATGCTTTTACCAACCAGTGGAGGGATTACCATCACCTCCCACGATAAAACATTCACTACATGAATAGGTCTAACGATCAGAACAGTCACTTTCCGATAGGAACCAAACGCTCAATCTATCAACCAATCAATAATTGTACAAAGAAACTCGGTATTCCATTCCACTGGAGGTCGGCGCCTGCTTTCACAGACAGGACTAACGATTATAACAGTCACGTTCCGGTAAGAATCACACGCTCAATCAATCAATCAATCAATCAATCAATAATTGTTCAAAGAAACTCGGTATTCCATTCCACTGGAGGTCGGCGCCTGCTTTCACAGACAGGACTAACGATTATAACAGTCACGTTCCGGTAAGAATCACACGCTCAATTAATCAATCAATCAATCAATAATTGTTCAAAGAAACTCGGTATTCCATTCCACTGGAGGTCGGCGCCTGCTTTCACAGACTAGCGATCAGGACTAACGATCATAACAGTCACGTTCCGGTAAAAATCACACGCTCAATCAATCAATCAATAATTGTTCAAAGAAAATCGGTATTTCATTCCATTGGAGGTCGGCGCCTGCTTTCACAGACTAGCGATCAGGACTAACGATCATAACAGTGACGTTCCGGTAAGAATCACACGCTCAATCAATCAATCAATAATTGTTCAAAGAAACTCGGTATTCCATTCTACTGGAGGTCGGCGCCTGCTTTCACAGACTAGCGATCAGGACTAACGATCATAACAGTCACGTTCCGGTAAAAACCACACGCTCAATCAATCAATCAATCAATCAATAATTGCCAGGTACCCGCTGTACGAGGAGCGCGTGGGCCGGCGCGTGGCGCCGCGCCGCCCGCCGGCCGACATCCAGCGCCTGGTGGCGCGCGCCGCCCGCGCCGACGGCGCCCCCGCCCCCGCGCCGCCCGCCGACGCCCAGGGCGCCGCCGCCGCCGCCGCCGACGTGCGCTACGCGGCCAAGACCATGGCGGTGATGCGCGCGCTCGGCCACATCTCCGCCGGCGGCGACCTCAAGGCCGCGCAGCTGGCGCTGCGCGTGCAGGACTACTACGACGCCGCGCAGGCCGTCGTCGACTTCGAGCAGAGCCTCGAGACGGTGAGCAGCACACGGCGATGCTCCGATTAAATAATAACCGTTAAAAGGTGTCTCAAACAATCGTTTAAACGCGGCTCAAAGAACAAACTTTTAATCGGGTCTTAAACATAAAACGTAAAAACACAGCTTAAAGAGCAAACTTTAAAACTCAGTTCTAACAACCAAATTTAATCGCGTCTCAACTAACAAACTTTAAAACGCGGGTAAAACAAAATTTTAATCGGGTCTCAAACAAGAAACTTCAAATCGCGGCTAAAACTCTTTCAATCGGGCTTCAAACAATCAACTTCATGCGCGCGCTCTCGGCCACCGCGTAGGCCGTCGTCAACATAGAGCAGAGCCTTCAGAAGGTGAGCAGCACATGCAGAATTCTTAAACGAGGCTCAAACAACAGGCGTTAGGACTTTGCACTCACAATAAATGTTGAAAGTTGTATCAAACACCAATCTTTAACATGCGTCTCAAACAAGAAACTATAAAGTATGATTTAAACAACTAAATTTTAATCGTGTCTCAAACAAACTTTCAAACTCGACGATAAAAAACAACTTAATCTGCAAGCTCAAGGCCGCGCAGGCCGTCGTCGACTTTGAGCAGAACCCCGAGAAGGTGAGCAGCACACGATGAATGTCAAAACAGCAGACGTCAGTGCTCCGCTTAAACAACGAATGTTGAAACTTTGGCTCAAAGAAAAAAGTCAAAACGCGGCCATAACAACAAACTTTCTATCGTGTTTAAACAATAAACTTTAAAACGCGGCTTAAACAAAAGTTATATCGGGTTTTAAACGGGAAAATATGTATGTCGATGCACTAAATCCGAAGTCAGAATAACGCTACCACTCTCCATCGTAACAAAAACCAAACACCTCGAAATTGTATTTTTTTGGTTTGACGGGGTCAGCATGAATTGTTCTTGCAAACATCGACAAAGTAATATAATTGAATTGCCTGTACTCGTAACCAGGTGGTGACAGAGGGCAACAGATCCATGCTGTCTGAATCCCTGAGTAAACGGCTTGCATGCCGTCACAGTCATGGCGAGTCATCTCGAGCAGATTGGGTCGATTGTCAAATCGATGCCTGAGCCGCTGCCTGAAAGCCATGGTCTGCAAGCCATCGCTCAAGCCACGGCGGGTTTTGGGCTGCGAATACGATGTCTCACCGTTGCACTGCCGCGCGTCGTCTCAGACCACCGTCCGAACGAAATTTATTTGGCAACGTCGCGTTCTCGACGACGCAAGGCGCTAGTGTTTTGTTTCTCGGAAGCACGTGCGACTGTTTACATCATAACAGCGTGGCTCGGTCCATTTGTTTGTGATCGGTTGAGCAGTTCAGTTGTGCTTCGTGCTGTTTTTATCCATAAAGAAAATAGCAAGGTAAGACCAATAGAAATATTTCTTAAGAGCAATGTATCTTTATTCTAATTCAATGCGTATATTTGCGAATTCTTATTACAACAACAATTCATAATACAATTAAATCGTGTAGATGTGTAAATGACGCGTAATTTGTGTAGATGACGCGTTTCGAGTATTCCGAACATCTGCTCATGGCAGAAATTTGTACTCGATATCCGGTGATTGTGGATTCGGGCTACAGTGCAACTGTGTTGAAGCAGAAGGAGGCTGCATGGAAGAGGATAATCGACGAATTTAATAATTCGAATCCTGGGAAAGCTCCATACGGACAGCAGTCGTTGAAAGGTAAGCATTTTGTTGGCGTATTTTCAACTTAGGCATTGTATATAATTTTCGTTCAAATTTATTTTGGTAATTCTATCAATGTAAGAAATTTGTAATACAACATTGTGTACCTTTAAATTTCTAGCTACAGTAATCATATCTTGACCACACCTTAATGCAACATTTCTGTGTAGGATTGTGGAGAAGGCTAAAAGATGATGCCAAAGCCGCAGAGGACAAATACAATAAGTTGTCCCAGAAGACAGGTGGCGGACCCAGTAAACCTGCCTTTAAGAACAAGGCTGTAGAGATTACAGCAGCATTACTGGGGAATTCATATGATCCTTTGGATGACCCATTGGATGATGATGTGCTACCATTTCAGGCAAGTTTTACACAATTTATAGGTTATTTTTGCTTCTCACAAATATTTAAAACATTTGGTTAATTTTATAGGAAGGTCCTAGTGATGCAGCAGAAAGAAGAGATGAAAGATGGGAAGATGTAGAAGAAGTGGAAGAAATACCCATCGTGGAAACACCACAAAAAAATAAGGCCAAAAAGAGGTAAAATGCTAGATATGCCCATATACGTGTGCAAAATTAAGTTAGTTAACAAGTGAACTTCATATTATTTCCAATGGATCCTTCAGTTGCAAGTGATGTACCCTATTAAGATAAAATTACATTGAACAAGAAGTTATGAATATGAATCTATTACAGTATAAATTTTCATTCTAATAGTGCAAGTGCTTCAATTTTTGTATATATTTACCTTTGGTATAATTATGTAGTACTTCAGAAACTGTTTAGGGTTAGAGCTCCACTCTACTAGTCTTTTCTCTGCATTAGTTTTCCAATTCCGGGCTCTCTGTTCGATTTTACAGTATTAAAACGTGAACAATCTAGTTTTGATACATAGGTATGAATAAATATTGGCAAAATTGATGCAAAATATTTTTTCAAAACATTCCAATTAGATTCAGTACTAAAATTGTATTGATTGGGTGGCCACTTTCTGGATAACTGGGGAAAATCAGGTAATTTGTAGAAGAATCTTGAGAGTTCTGGGAAAAGTTTGAGAGTAGATATTATTCCTTGAAAACATTAGTACAAGATGATGGAGATGCCAACAAATGTTATTTTTTTACTGAGTTTTTATTTAAATGACGATGTTATTGTTAATTTGTACTTTGTTACATCTAATCAGAGAGCTGACCAATTAGTATCACCATAGAGTAATGATATATACCTCCTTAGTCTACGGTATGATACTTATAATATTTTCTTTAACTAGTTTGAAATTCCATATCTTATCAGGAACAGAAAAGGAAAAGTCAGGAAATGGGGTGGTCATCCTTATTCTGGTTCGTTCAGAAGGAACACATAAGTGGCATGTTTTAATTAATTTAGAATTATAATTGATTGTAGGGAACATTGAAAGCAACAAAAACAATTAAATGAAATTATACCAAATGGAGTACAGTGAAGTTGATCTGATTAGGAAACAATTATGCAATCCTATACATTTCTCAAACAATGGAAAGTGTAATTGTAAGATAAGGGTCATCCATCTCATTACAATGGGTTAATGTTTTTATATATGGAAAAGTATCCATGAATTTCAATTAGTAATCTTTATGTAGAATTAAAAATAGCAGTTTGACAAAAGTTAAATGAAAGCAAGATATTATTGAGACCTGAAGTACATGTGTTCTTCTGTAGGAAACAAGAGGACTTTGATAGCAGAATGTTAAAGATGGCAGAAGAGCAACAGGAAATGAGACGTAAGGAACATGCAGCGAAGATGGAGGAACGTGCAGCGAAGAAGGAGATATATGCAGCAAAGTTGAAGGAACAGGACGAGAGGTTTGCTATTTTGCAGCTCCATAGGGAGGCTGCACACTGCTATCTGGAATTTCTGAAGGCCAAGACGAGAGACACACGTGCCAGTGTAGATTAAATTGGCTTATCATTGATATTGTTTTCAGCTATAATTCATTTTAAATCCTTTTTATTTAAATAACTATTCTAGTAATACTAAAAATGTGATTAAAATTAATAAGTAAGTAATATTAAGAAAGTTTAAAATAAATTTGTAAAATAATTAGATGTTAAGTCCATTTTTAACTAATATGATTATTGATATGGTGTTACTTTATTATTATTATTATTATTATTATTAATGTAAGTTTTGAATCGTGAGCCTGTGCCTGCATGTGAAGGCGTAATGGCTTAAGTGCCTTTGATGCTGCCAGAGATTCCCAATTTGCAGGTGCAGTGGGATTCTGTGTAGCTGTTTATTTCTTCTGCTGAAGAATCTGAGGGCCTACCGCTGGAGTATACCTCAAATTGCAGTCTGTCTGAAGGTTTTTGCCAGATACATTAGGAGGGTTTTTCCTTCAGGATCAGGAGGGGGCAAGATTGTGTGGTTGTTGCCATCAATCTGACCACCTTCTGGGGTGAATGCCAGATTGCTTTTGCAAAGTTGCCGAGACACTTGATTGGAAACAATGATTTGAATCAATTAGCCTAATCATAACCCCAATCGTATTCCCTACTGGCACCACATTTGTTAGACTTTACTGAAAAATTTAAATCTGGCAAGGAAGAGGGTCTGCAAACAAGATTGGCGAATTGCTTAAAACAATTCAGTAAAAGAATTTTCCATGACTAAATTTACATCAGTGTTCATATTAGCAACAGGTTTTCCCTTTCCTTTTTTTCAGGGTCAATATAAAACAAATGCTAATATTTTATTACTTTTGTGGCCAGTTTAAGGAAAGAACTGATTAATGTGTATTGGCAATTTTTCATTGGACCCACCCAATTGTTATAAGTTAATAACTACATCTTTACTATTTCTTCACTTTCCATTCTGGTACTAATTGTAGTTTTATTTTTCAGGATACTTCAACAAAAGCCAAGATGACTGTCAGAAATAAAACACTGATTAATTTAATAAAATAGTTTTATTATGAAAAATTATTTGCAATAATTGTTCTCCTCCATGCCACACCTTGCTCCTCACCCCTGGCATTTTCTACAACATTTTCCTCTTCTTCCTCCACAACATCATAAAATTCTTCCTCCCTTCTCCTTATAGCAACATTGTGCAACACAGCTGTTGCCACAATAATGCGTTGCACAGTCACTAGTTTCACTCTGAGAGGAGTTTGGAGGCATGGAAACAGCCTTTTCCAGCTTCCAAAAAGCCTCTCAATAATGTTTCTAGCTCGTTTGTGAGCCGCATTGTATCTACCTTCTGCCGCAGTCCTTTCACGAAGAACTGGGGTCAGAAGGTAGCGTATACATGGGTACCCACTTTCGCCAATAAGGTGGGCATTATACACGCCACTCTCTAGCACATCTTTTAATGTCGAATTGCGAAAGATTCTGCTGTCATGAGTGGAGCCTGGCCATCTTGCGACAATATTTGTAATATTCATATCATTGTCGCATACCACCTGAAAATTAATACATTTATTTTGAAGCATACTAACTAATTTGAAAAGAATTATAAAATGTCTGTTAAATTATCATACCTGGCAGTTAATGGAATAACAACATTTACGATTGTAGAATCTTTCTGCTAACTCTCTAGCAGGGCATACAATTTTTATGTGTGTGCAATCAATAGCACCGATAATACCTGGAAAGTTGTCTCTGCAAGGGTAACAATTTGGGTTAATATCTTGTTTCAAACACAAATGTGAATTGTGTTATTACATTGCAAAGCACAAAGAACATGAAAAGTATCCAGCGAACTCGATGTTTTCTTATAAAGAAGTTTAAATTTAAGCTCAATATAAAATGTATTTTTATTTGCTGACTTACAGTTAATATTTATAATGAAAATTGATGAATTGAATGACTTTTGTTAGTATTGGAAATTACTGAAAGCTACATTTTTTAATATGCATAATTTCTAATGATTTACATGAACAGTACATTACATCAAAGCCTTTGGAATAATTTCATTGCACACTACTAAATGATTATTACATTTGCAATGTTGACAGGAAAATTGCAAAGAAACAGTATTAAGTGAAGCCATGGAAAAATCATTGTGATAAATATTTGTGGGTTTATTGACGTAAAAAAATGTTCAAAAATTTCATGATCCAACTTACCTGGATAATTGTGCAAATCCTGCTTTTATTCGTATGTGTTCCCGCCTGGGTGGAAAGTACACATATCTACTTTTCAAGACGAGGCAAATTGCCTCCGAAACAGATTTAATGAGGCGACACACCTTGCTCTCGTGTACGTTCACAAGATCGCCCAGGACAATGTTGAAGGCATTGGTGGCAAAAAATCTGTAATACACCATTGTTTTTCAGTTCGCAAAACATCTCAAATAAAAGTATTATTAATACATAAATTAAACTATACTCACCTAAGTACAATTAGTAATTGCAGGTGTACAGGAAGTCCTGAACCGCGCCTGTCTTTCACGAGGTTTTCGCGCAATTCTCTTGCGAGATATATCACAGTTTCCTTCGAAAATCGAAATCTGCGACGAAATTCGTGATCGTTGTATTCCTCCAAAGGATTACTGCGATCCCGCAGCATATGCATGCGAGGATGCAGTAATCTTCGTCGGTTTACACGATCGCGAATTTCACGCATTCTCCTTAAATCATTCATAACGCAAGTGGGGCAGGTACAGCAAGCAAGGCAGACACAGACCGAATGGCGCGAACCTCGCTGACGCGTTGAGACATCGGCTTCAGACATACCCCCGCCGATGCTCCGTATATTGGAGCCATTGCTCGAACCATGGCTCCAATATGGCGGCGAAACAATGTTTTGGCACGCGAAATCGGGTGTTCAGGCGACGGCTCTGAGAAGCAGCGTCTCAGACATCGCTTTCGCAATCGACCCAATGCTTACTACTTGTCTTTGACCTTTGACCGTTGCAGTTGGTGCAAAATTTAACCGCAGAAAACACGGATGACTGGTTTTTGGCCAGCATAGAGGAGCTGCAGGAGGTCTGGGACAACGCAACCAGTGGACAAACAGACGACTGGCTGGAGGTATATTGTCTAACCAACTTGTCATTTTCTTATAAAGAATGTTTCGTTTATGCTGAATGCAAAATGTGTTTATATTATTTGCCTTATAGTTAATCTTAATAACGTTAACAATTGAAGAGTTTATCGCAAAAATATCATTAGTCTAAATTTGAGAACATTGTGTTAGTGAATGCCACTTTTATGTGCCATCTATTGGTGACTTTTCGAATCAGTTGAAGCAGTTGACAATCGATTTCAAAGAGCTTTGTACAAAAAAATACTATTTTGTCAATTGGGAAGGAATTCGCGCGAATCTCCGCGGCGGGCAGTTTGAAATGTATGGTATTTTCTTCTAAAATGCCTTCAAAGAGCAGCAAAACTGAATTAATTTGGCGGCCCATGTACCAACACTACGGGACCGTTCACACCGGAGCGTCAGTTATGAGTAGGGTGCGGATTTTGATGACGTAAAACTTTGTCAAAAATGATTAATAAAGTTTTCTTAAAAGGCTTTAAAATACCCTAAAAACAAAGAAAAATGTCATAAAAATTGATCAAAACCACTTCAGATGAACAAGTCAAATTTTTGGGTATGTCATTGATGTAATCAAGGCTTCTTCCTTTTGTTCAAGTGAACTCAGCTTGCTAACTTTTGGTTTGGACTGTTCTTTAAAAGACAATCTCTGTCTTTATTTATCGCGAAATCGTCGGAACTGATAATGGTGCCAATAGGCGTCACAGAAACCTTAGATTACATAGTAATAACACCGGCATTACAATATATGAGAGAAGAAATCAAATAGACTACTCCGGAATTCTGTGGTGAACATTTGTTGCACCCCGTAAATATACCATTAATTATTGAATACCATTAATATGATACTAAAATCGGTGATATCAGCAATAATTTCATTAAAAAGCGAAAACATGACTTATTAGCCGAAATTGACAAAAGTTGCAAAACAAATACCTATAAAAATAGGCCATTTCGTTTCATCATAACAAAAAACGAATTTCTATACTTAAACGGCATTGTTCAGAAGTGAAAAGGAAAAAATCCATTTCATTGAAGTCCGCCTCTCAGTAATGAGTCAGCGTTTGGTGACTGATTTCCTCAATCGATAAACAAACGCGGTCGCTTCTACTCTTGAAGGAAATAGAATATGTATGGATTTTGAGCACATGCGGCACTGTGCTTTTATGTTCATCTACGATTTTCCATCAAATTGTTAACATCTCTTTAGAAAACGAAGAAAATGGGTCCATGATTTTGACCTAGGAAGGAAAAAGTAGGATAATTTTCAATCTTGATGCCATAAAGGTCGTAAAACAATTTGCCTTAACTGGAATCAGAAGTGACTGTTTTGATAAAATTTTGAATCTGAACGCAGAAGCTATCTCACCTCAAAAACGACTTGCTATCACACATAGAATTATAATTCTATTAAAACGTTTCATTACTAAATTGTACCACATTCTAGGAACACAACATTTTAAAAATCTAATTTTAATTCTATTTACATTAAATTTAAAATGAAATAAATTGCTGAACACAATTGGAATATTTTTTATCACCGTTCTGTAATGTTAGATTCACGGGCGAGCTGAAATTATTCGACATACGACCAACAACAATTTGACATACAACTTTTTTCATGGTTTCTGCCGGAGTGGTAGCGGAAAAAAACGCACATGAACGCGAATCAAAATCCGCCGCGAATTAAACGCTGCCAATCCGCTGCCGCGACGCTCGCTTGCCTCACAGGTCTGAATGTGCTCAGAAGCCAATACGTGACGCGAAATATCCGCTGTGGCCATTCCGCGTGGGCTGCGGATATTTCGCGCCGTGGGAACCTTTATGCATCATAGGATAGTACTGACTCGGTCTAAAGTGCATTAGTCTCAAAGAAAACAAGCGAAGAAAAATAGTTCATTTTGGAAGAATTTCATATGTTCGACGTGTTACCAGTAAAACAGAAGTCATCATGTACAAATGAAGATAACAGCAGTGGGTGTGGTGAATGATCAACTTCCAGCAGTTCTTTCCATTATTTTGAGTTTGTTGCAGGTTATAATTTATCTAGACTATACTAAAACCTTACGGTAAAGTGTTTGTTGCAGGTTAGGTTCTTTTTATTTTATGCACAAATAACAATATAATATGTAAAGTAAATGTAATTTTATTTTTGCAACTTTCTGGTAACTTGTCGTCCTGATACACGTAAGTACGAATGTTATATTTATGTAATCTGAAATTTTTAAGCCAAAATAACATATGTCCATGTCTTTTTGTTGTAACTTGTGAAATATATTGTTTTATTTACTCACAATTGAATATTATATTTCATGGCGCGTGAAAAAAGTATTCCTGTACAAAATAAAATTCCATAACTGGCAGAGTTGGGAAATTGGACGATTTTTTCTCATTTTCCACAAATTTAATTTTTTAACTTATGCTGTTTTTCTGAAAAGCCCTTCAATTGATAAATAAAATGACTTTCATTCATATTGAAAATTAATAAAAATTTATTAATTGTATTTTTAATATGTGTCATTGGCATCTGGTGGGAAACATCGAGGTAACGATCAATAACGGAAAAAAGAAAGGAGAGAATGTTTTGATCCCGCGTATAACAATTGTTCCAATGGATTTATCTTTCGATTTTAAGTGTATACAATTTTAAGCGCGTCTGACCTTTGTGATGACCATAAATAAATCGCATGGCCAGTCGGTAGAATTTTTGTCTTCCTCTGTTTCGCACATAGATACGACACTTGTTCACGCTTCGGAAAACCGTCATCTTGGTCATTAATAACCACATTTAATAGTGATAGGACACAAACGGTACTGGCCGAAAAAACTTGTAGGTAGTTATTTGTTGACATAATTATCTGTAACAATGATTAGATAATCCTTGACGTGGTTGAAAGACGGGACGAACATCACATGTTTGGCCTTCCACGAATATTTTAAAACAAAAATTAGCTCAAATCGTTTTTCGAGTTTTAGCGAGACGACAAACAGCAATTGATTTTTGTATATAGAAATAGATGTAGGTGATACGAAGTTCACTCGTTGTTCTTGGTCATCTAGTTGTGAATAAATAAATTGAAAAAACGAATGAACAAACAGATGGATCAATCAACGAATGGATGACTGAATTGACGAATGGATTGGTAAGTTAATAAATCAGTGAATTGCTTAATCAATGACCGAACGGATGAATGAGTAAACGGATGAATGTACAAACAGGTTTCTCTTTGTTGTAGTGTAATGTTTGAATGAATGAACAAATAGATGAATAAATGAAAAATAGATAAATGTACGAACAAAGAAAAGCTGAATAAACGTAGGAGTGATTGAAATATTAAAATAATGAATCAACAAAACAGAACTGTCATAACTCTTATCAACTCAACAACTTCTTCGTTAATTATTTCATTTATTCATTTGTCGATTCGTCCATTTATTCTTCCGTTGAATCGTTCAAGTATTCGTAAGTGGAATCGTTTATTTATTGATTCGTTAAATTGTTAATTTATTCATTCTTTGATTCATTCATTCAATCGTTTGTTGACTCATTTCATCGTTCGTCGATTCATTTATTTATTCGTTCTTTAAACTGTTAATATATTCGTCCGTAGATTCGTTAATTTACCCGTCTCTTGATTATACAACTGATTCGTTCATTTATGCGTATGTGGATTCGTTTATTGATTCGTTTGTTAAATTGTTATTTTAGTCGGTAGGATTCGTTCATTTAATCGTTTGTTGATTCGTTCATTTATACGTTTGGTAATTCGTTGTTTTAATCGTTCGGGGATTCGTTTATTCATTCGTTCTTGAAACTGCAAATCTATTCATCCGTTGATTCGTTAAATTATTCGTTGGTGATTCTTTCATTGATTCATTCTCCGATTCGTTCCTTGATTCATTCGTTGATTCGCTCTTTGATTGATGCGTTGCTGCTGCAGTTAAACTGGCAGGACTTCCTGGAGGCGGTGCTGCAGGACGCGAGCGTGGCGACGCGGGAGGCGAAGCAGGTGCTGGTGGCGTCTCGCGCCTTCCTGGAGCAGCTGGCGGCGCTGCTGGACGAGACGGGAGCCGACACCGTCGGTCAGTGCAGCCAACTTAACTCCCACAGACCGGCGAGAAAGATTCGCAGCCTACGCGAAATGGCCGCAGCGGAAATTTCGCGTCACGAGTTGCCTTATGAGCACGATCAGACCTGCGCGGCAGGCGAGCGTCGCGGCAGCGGATTGGCAGCGTTTTATTATCTGCGGGTTTTGGAACGCAGTCGGACGCGTTTCGACCGCTGCCGCTCGAGTTTCGTGGAAGTCCGCCCGCCTTCGGGAGTCTTCGTTCCCCTCTGGATCAAGCTCACTTGCCTTTGTTTATCGGTTGAAGAAAACTGCCGGCAAACGCCGAGTCGTAATTGACGCTGCGGTGTGAACGGTCCCGCGGATTCCGCCGCCGCGTCTAGCGCGGGACGTTCCACACCGCACCCTGCGGATCTCCCGCGCCGGTCTGTGAGAGCCTAAAGTTCACCTTTGAGTTACACCTGACGCACACTGCCCCCGAGCTTTCCTCATGGCGCGGGTGGGATTCAGGTAACGGCTTGATTGGTTGATTATTCGCGTTTCCGGGTGCGACAACTGGTACGGTCATTAGTCCCGTAAAAGTGGTGCATGTGTTATCACAGGTAGAGGTGGCGATGACTCCCCACTGGATTGCGGAATTCCGCCACCAAACTACCCGTCGGCTTGCGGGGGTTTCCCTAACCAGGTTTCTCCCTTCAGCCGGGCAACGTTCCAGTCGGCACATGCTCTACCTCCCGACATATGTTTTGGGGTAGTGCATGTGAGTATTAGTGGTGTAAATGAGAGGCGAGAATAGGGCAAGGAAGAGCAAAGGAAATATTGCTTGAGGTCCCAGGCCTGTTTGTGAGGGTACTGCTCCGGCATTTGCCTGGACACTTCCGGGAGAGGTGGCCCAGGGTATCTATTGATGTCACTGCAGTGCCTCGGACCGGGAAATCCTAGGGTTTGAGTCTCGATGGTGGCAGAATTTTCGACTCCAACGAGTTAGCTCAGTCGAATTCAGTTGCTGTCTGGAGGAGAATTCCTGCGGCCGGCTGCCCTGATCAGTAGTTTTTCGTGTTTTTTCTGATCAACACCAGATGAATGTCATTGCCGTACTCTAACAAATGGGCTACGAGCCGCGCGCTATTTTTCCTGCCTCTTCCTTGTCCTAATCGCATCCCTTACACACACACACACACACACACACACACTTACTCTACATTACCATACATGCCGGGAGACTGGTCAGAAGCTTAGAGTTGGTTGGGGCGGTGCCACACTGATGGATAATACCTGGTAGGCGAAAACCTCCGCTAGCTGACGTGTAGGTTGGTGCCGGATCTGAACATCCAGCGTGGCAAATCACCACTACCTCCCGAAGAAAAAACGTGCACAACAGTTTTGGGACTAATGACATTAGCATTGACATCGCCCGGAACCACTGATGAATAAGTTAATCAATCGAATAAATTACCGGCATGTACCAATGAGAGCACCCAGCCGCTAGAAATCTTCTCTAAATAGCGACTGAATTCGACCAGGCAATCTGGCTAATATCGAATACCGGGGTTTGTCGCATAAGTTTCATCTCTTCGCCTACAGTAGTTATGTTTACAGTATATATTTGTTCATAGATTGCAGCACGAATATGTTCTACTTGTAGCAGAAATCAGAAAAAATCTTCGCATATTAGCATATATTTTTCTTCGCGTTTGTCAATTGGAATGGTTCTATTCAGAAAGATCAATATATTTATTGATCAATAATGAAAAATGGTGTAATAAAAAATATTTAAAGTATCAATCACGGTCTATTTATTAATCAATTAACAAATAATCAATAATGTGTATACCATCACCTATCTACATAATAATCCGCAATCTATAAACATGAAAATCAATATTCAGTAATCAAATAATCTATCATCTAATGATCTACCTATGAAGATTATATCTATGAATATATTAATCGATGAAGAACCTACTTATGAATATATTAATCTATTAACAAACAATCAATAATCTATATATACATCCATCTACAAGTATGTACATTATAATCCGCTATCTATAAACATGAAATTATTGAATAATCAAATAATCTATCATCTAACGATCTATCTAGGAATAAATATCTACATGACTGGTGTTTCAGCTGATTACATGTGGTGGGCCGTGGTGCGGTCTCTGGGGCCGTACACTAGCCTCACTCTGCGAGAAATCAAGGAGGAATACCTCAACATCGTGTATCGCGAGTTTACTGCCCCTGTGAGGTGAGTGCACAATGCTATACAGGATGTCCGGGGAGGAAACGTTGAAACTTTGCAATTACCTTTTAAAATAATTTTAAGCATATTTTGTCTAAGAAACAACTGGAATATTTCGAATGGTTGAGCCGCAATAAGCACTCAATTGCTGGTGAGAAAAAATGATATCTAGACAAAAAAAATTTGCATTACAGAAGCATAGAAATACTCCAGAAACATGTAATTTTTTTGTTATTTACAAAAGAAATGAATATATTTGTCCAGAAAGAAAAATTAACCCTGAAATAAGAAAGCACATAATTTACACAATTCGATTGCTCTTTTTATTTCTGGATTATTTTTTCTTTCTGAATAAATATATTAATTTCTTTTGTAAATAATAAAACAATTTACATCTTTCTAGAGTATTTCTGTTTCTGGAATGCAAATTTTTACCTAGAAAGAATATTTTGAAAACAACTTTAGAATGCTTATAGTGGATTAGCCATTCGGAATATCCAAGAAGTTTATTACACAAAACACGCTTAAAATTGTCTTTAAAGCTTATTTGCGAAGTTTCGACGTCTCCTTCCCATACCCTCTGTATATGTCGTCCCACTTACACGATCCGTCCAGACATTTTACTTCCCTTTGTAGTAATTACTGCAAATGAACCTCTGACTCACTGGCCTCTATTTCGAACTATTGTTTTCTCTTGTTATCATTGATCAATATTTATGATGATTTAGCAAAAGCTAAGATGCCCCTTAGCAGTGTTTTGGAATATAAATGGAACTTCACATTCTTAGTGAAGATTTTCTTAAACCCTAATTTTGCTACGTACAAGAAGAGAGGAGGTGAGTCATTTCGTTAGCAGTGTAGTCAAATCGAATCTGTAGTTCATTTGCCGATGAAAATTTTTCTATTTTATGGGGGCGAACACTTTTTGTTATCAAATGTTGTCAGTGTTCTTCATAAAAAGCTTTAGCATTAAGAGTGAATAATAAATATCATAATGGAGAATGTTTTTCTTTATGAGACAATGATATTTATTCTGTTGTACTGTATTAATCTAAGTACTTCATTTGTACTGTATTATTCTAAAAGACTAAAGATACCAATGATAAGTATTGTACTTCACCTCCTAGGTCAATGACTTTCATATCGATGAGGGTTTTTCCACATTTCGTTGTTTCATTGAGCAAATGCTAAGATTAGCCTAGTTTTTCTTCTGTTATATATTCGATTTCGACTAAACAAATACAATTGTTATTTCATGTTATATTGTTCACTTGCTTTTAAATGAGTACACGATTAGTAATAATGAGACACGCGGTATAAAGGTACATTTTCGTTAATTTTTTGACTTATTTCTCCTGCCCTTTCTTCCCCTTAATTTTCCTTTTTATCTGTTTCATCTATTCTTAATTCTTATCTTTCTTCTTCTCTCTCTTCTTTCTCATATCTTCTCCTCCTTTTCAATTTCATTACGTAACTATTATATGAAAATAACTTTGTTTTAAAGTACAATAGTAATTGAAAAAATTTCTGTTTCTCATTCGAAACTTTTCTTCTAAATGCTAAGGGTTCAATTATTTAATTTTTACAGGAGTATTCAAAGTTAGTCGAATTTGAGATTCATATCTGGCTTTTGTACTCCCTTACGTGATATTAAAATAACTTATTTTTAACAATAATTACCAAAATATGTATATTTTAAATCTTCGAATGGTCAACTAAAGAACTGTTCATTTCCTTAAACTCTTTTCTCCCTGTTTTTGTTGTTGTTTTATTGTTTTCGAAGATTTTGTTTTTGTTTTTGTGTTTTTTAAAAATTGTTAATTCTCGTAGATGAAAAGTATTTCCATGCACGATTGTAGTGCTATATGGTCGATCTCGCCCCCGCAGGTCCACCTTCTGCGCACGCTCGATGTACAAGCTGCTGCCGGACGTGGCGTCGTTCGGGGTGATGTCAGCGGAGGAGATGCTCAACGCCACGAATGCGGTGAGCTCTCCTGCAACATCGCTATGCGGCGCGTCTCAAACGACGTCGGATCCGAGTGAACCGAGGAGAGACCTTTTCAAAACAATCTATTTATTTTCAGTAGTAAAATGTATTGTTCCATATATTACTCGAGCAGCTTTTCATCAACGATGACCTTGCTTCCTTACATTCTATTCTTCCCTGGATTTCCTTAAAACTTCCATATTTTTCTCCCCTATTTTTTGAAGAGATTAAAACTTCACAAACTCAGTCTAATTTGTGTTTGAAAACTGTATTTGCACCCTTATGTAAGAACATAAAAGTGCTAAGTCGAACATAACCGTTCATTCATTCTCTAGCATTACTCACAGTTTGTTTTCTCCGCATTTACTTGGCAATCTTCAAGTTCAATGAGTTGCGAGTACTGATTGTAGGTATTTGCAAATTTATTTTTAAAAATACGATAATAATTCGACTCTAAATAGGTATCAAACTGCAACACAATTTACTTGGTATTACTCGCGCAACTTTTCTTGAACAATGACCTTGCTTCCCCCTCTCTGGCACAATAAACAGTTGAAGGCAAAAGCTCGCAGCGAGCACTGATGACAACATTCTAAACATGTCTTCACTTGCGCATCTGGTGGGCGTGGGTGTGGGTTGGGTTAGGTGCGCACCATGATGGCGGACATCTCGTCGGCGTTCGAGGCGTCGCTGCGCGCGCAGCGGTGGCTGGACGCGCAGACGCGCGACGCGGCGCTGCGCAAGGTGCGCGCCGTGCGCATGCTCGTCGGCGGGCCCCCGCACCTCGCGGACTGGTTCGACACGGACGAGTACTACGCCAACGTAAGCGCTCCTCCCGTTCTTTTTTCTGCTCGTTCAGTCTTTCATTTGAGTCTTCAATCCGTTCCTTTTCCCCTTTCCTCGTTTCCTACATTTTTCCTTACGCTCTTACTTGCTTTTCTCTTTTCGTCCTTTCCTCCTGCCTTTCTATCCTTTTATCTTCCTTGTTCCCTTTCCTTCTTTCTCCCTTTCTTTCATTCCCCACTTCCTTCCTTCTCCATTTCTTCCACACTTTCTTCCATTCTTCCTTTCCTCTTCCCTCGTTTTTTCCTTTCCTCCTCCCTCATTTCTTCCCTCCTTTCTTTCTTTTTTCTTCCTTTCCTCCCCTCTTTGTTTGTTTCTTCCATCCATTTTCCCTTTTCTCCATTCTACATTTCCTCCATTCTCCTTTTCGTCCATTCTCCCTATCTCCATTCTCCATTTCCTCCATTCTCCCTTTTCTCTATTCTTCCTTTCCTTCTTCCTCCTTTCTTCCTTTCCTCCTTTCTTCCTTTCCTCCTTTCCTGCTTTCTTTACATTCATAAAAAATCTTTGCAATTGTGCTTTTAGGAAGATGCTTTTACGCGCGTTTCACGAGTTTATTACTCGTATAATGTTATCCTGCATCAAAGAATTTCATTTTCTTCTCAAGAGATTTAGAAATATTGCTCAGGAGTGCGATTGTTCTTGCACAGAAATACTTCAAGGCAATCTGCCCCATGTACGGAATCTTTTGCCACGTCATAGGCTAAGAAGGTATATATCATTTCTCTATGGCCACGTTTATTACACCACGAGTCAATGAGGTTACACCGTTAGTCAATGAATATTATACCACCCATAGAAAGTATCTGAGATTGGTTTAAGACATATATACACGTGTACGTATTACTGTGTACTGTGTACGTATTACTGTAAAATGTCAGATACCCTGTACTAATTCGTTTTATATAACATTTCAGTTGACGCTGCACGATGACACATTTCTGGACGATCTACTGGCAATTATCGATTTCCGGTACAACAAGAAGCTGCAAAGATTAAACAATAAACACCATCTAACAGAGTAAGTTTCATTCCTGTTCAGCAGAAATCATCGGATGACAGCCGTCTCTATTCTCTAAATTGACAGTTAATTTCTAAGATAACTTGAAACCGAAATATATTCCACTATGTCTTGTACATATTAATGGAAAATGACACAATTTCTTTTTTAGAATTTATTTCTTATGAATGATATATGCAATTGATGAGTTGGTGATTATTACGTGTTCAAAGCCCAAATTTCTTATCTGAATAGGTGCCCACATTGTCTTAAAAGAATTACAAAGTTGAAACATATGTATTGTATACTTTGATTTGCAGTTGGGATGATGACACAGGGCCATTGGATGCAAACGCATTTTATTCCTTAGAAGAAAATGCCATCTGTAAGTAAAGCAGATCTTCAAATAGGATCATGTTCAATTTTTTGAAAATATGAGAAGTTTTCGTGAAATATAAGCAAGCAAAAACACAATTTAACAATCTTTTTTCCTTAAAAACCGCTATAATTTTTAATTTTTTCCCCTTATGTGTAATAATAGACGGTAAAAATATTATGCTAGTCCCATTTTTGGCTGTCTCTCCTTTTTTTCGAAAATTGCAAAAAGTTATCATTGCAGAACTACAAAATTAAAGATAGAGTTTTTTGTCTCATAAAGTTTGTTGAAAATAATTAGGTCTTTAAAAAATGTCATGCATAATTTTTTTAAAACGTAAGTAATGTGGTTTTTGGGATTGAAATTAATGAAATTTAAAAAAAAATCTCAGAAACCTCTCCAAAGAGATAGAACGCTTAAAGAATTGCCTGGATCTCATTTTCATTGAACTCTCTGAAGTTTTGGAAATTGCAAATTTAGAAATAAAAAGAAAGTATTTTCTGTTGTAGGACCACTAATTTGACCTATTCTAAGATGTTTCCTCTGCATTATATATTACTTATGAGAGAAACTAAAAATAGTTGCCACGACATTCACTGTTACCCACATTTCAATATACATATGCCAAAAACTTCAATCTCTCATAACCTAAGCTTTTTGAAGCAACAATTTTAATGGTTAATTAAATGTATCTTCAACATTTTGTTGGTAAATAATAAGTTGCGTAAAGAATCCGATGGAACATCATGTGTTGATGTGGCACGAGTTTGGCAATGTTGAACATACTGTTGAAGGCATTTACACAAGAAGGCAGCTTTTTCACAAACTATTTATTATATTTTACTTCTGATTAACGAATAATTATAAAATAATTATAATCCGCTAATTTTGAATTTTAATGTTAATATACCATATTTTTGTACATTAAAATACGTTTCTTTCAATTTATGTTTTCAGTGGTGCCATTTGGGATTGTGGACTACCCATTTTCGAAACTAGGACTTGAGTGAGTAGCGACCTACTAATAATATTAGATGTACTTATTAACACCATATTTTCTAAAGAGTTACTACTCATTATAACCTCTTATTATTTGTAAAATTCCACATTATAACCAGAGATGGATGACTATGAAATGTTCTCTTACTAGTCACTAGTACCAGAGATAAAGCAAGATTGCTCAGAAGTAACTATTTCTTTTGATCACCTCAAATGCCATAGTATTTTGTAATATTTATTCTGAGACAGGTGAATATCATAATTCTTCCCTTCGTAAATACAAAGAGCTTCGCGTGTCTATTCCTCAATTGACAAAATATCCATTCATCCACCCACAGCTATCTACGCATCAATATCTATGTAAAAGTATGAAAACACCCATTTTATACAATATACCACAACATACCACAACAAGGGTCCATATTTAGTGTCCATCCAAGCATACTCACAAATATGCACACGTAGATATTATGCACGTATCTGTCTTCATGTGTGTATTCCATACATTCAGTCAAGTCTTCGAGCCGGCTAAGATTAGCTCAGAGTCAACTTTGCAGTTGCTCTGAAGGGGGAGGGGGTTCTAGAGAGGTTCCGGCCACGTGAATTAAAATAGCAGCCGAATGTCGGGGCCATGGAGCTAGGAATGCAAGGAGATGGCATGATGTCACAAATTTGAAGCCGCCTGGCGCAACGAGCTGCCATATTACTGTGTCCAAAACGCTAGTAGGTATCCTCGGATTGAGGTGTGTCATTTATTATAGTTTTTAATATTTAAAACCCTCGATCACACGAGAAGGCATTCGTAACAGTTTGACGTGGTTACTTTGGTTGCTTGCAGCTGTACAAATCGATCGGGGATTGCGTGAATTACTTTTTTCGTGTAAGAAGTTACTTTATGCGGTTTGGATAACGGAGTAAAATTTGAAGCTATTGGTTAATTTTCGTAATTTTTTGCTTCATACCAAAGGGGAGAGCATTGTGGATTAAAGTTGTGCGAAGAGACAACTGGCAGGCAAGTACATACAACAAGTTCTTCGCGGCTCATTTTCGAGAAGATAATTTTGTTGGAACTTCTTTCTGATACGTAGTACGTTTGGAGACTCTTGTAGTTCCAACAATTCTAGAAGCTTTTCTATCACACCTAAGAGAAGTAAATTATGAAGGAATAATTATTCACTGAAGATGACTACAAAAGGATAACCGGCTACACTGAAGATGACTACAAAGGATAACATTATTATTTTTGACGTCCTCTACATAGACATCTAAAAGTTTTGCACAATATTGACATCAGATGTATTAGCCCATTTACATACTCCAGACTTTAGAACCATGATATTTTGACTTCCAATGAGGGTACTTAATGTTTATGTAAGGGATTGGTAAAATAAAAAAGTAACAGTATGTGCAGTAAGACAATGTGCTTGTTTTAAATCATAAAGTTAGTATGGTAGCCAGATTTCGAATATTGAGATTACCTAATTCTAAGAATATTTCGTAATAATGCTCCTTTAGGACGTTAGTAGTGTTACGTTCTTATATATATGCATGCTTTTTGTGAGAGAAAATGTGAAAAATTTCAAAGACAGAAGAAGCAATTTTAGTAGTGTACTATTCTTGATGCTTCAAGTTTGATGTTATTTTGGTTTTTACGCTCTGAAAATATTTTACAGTGACCTTACAACTTGTAATTAAGCTTCTCCATTTTAGTTATTATACTCTTCAATATTCCGAAGATTATTAAATTCCATTGAAAATTGCCAACTAGCCATTTATTGGCGAGTTTGACAGACGTGTTTTGGGCACACCAATATGGTGGACTGGCTTCACTTGTGAAACATGGGGGCGGTTGCTAATGCCACCTCCATGTATTCATAGCTCACGTTGGTGGTCGGAACAGTACAATAACAAACGGGCAAAATTCCTTACCCTCGTGCACAGTACAGTCATCGTTATCCGACCTTCGCTTGTCGAATATTTCGTATTGTTCGTCCTTTTAACCGCATAGTCTACTTTTGTTGCTATTCAATAACTATTTTGTTGTTTATGTTTGTTATTCAGAATTTCATTTATCGATGGAGTTAAAGCTCTAGACTGCTAAAACAATACGTTCAGAAACAGGAATCGACAAAAAGATGAAGAGATTTCGCAGCAAACAAGCAGTTTTTCGTGAGGAACACAGTCGTTAAAAATGTCTTCAAAACATCTCAGGGCTCCTTTTTTAAAATGTGTTTTCATGTTTTACACGGCTTGTAAAACAAGTGTACTTTTGTTAAATGTAAAACTATTCATAAGAAAGTTTACATTTATTTGACAGTTGACTTTATTTGATATATTCTCAACCCCTCCATGACATCCGACATTTTGGCTTATTCAGCGTTTCGCCTTTCCGCTAATGTCATAGCACAGACAGTCAATTCCAAACGAATGACGGAGCAGTACCTTAACACAGGAACCAAGGACCACGCGCGATCTTTCCTTTCTCTTTTTTGTCGTTTACGTACCTCTTACTTACGCACACTTACACATACATGCACAATACTACCTCACATGTCGGGAGACAAGTCGAGAACGTTATGTCTCTCCAGACTGTGGCTTTCTCCGCTGGTGGGAGATACCTGGTTGGGGGGAAACCCCGCTAATCAAGATTTAGGTAAGCGCCGAATCTCACTATCCAGTGGGAAAATACCACCGCCATGAAACCCTACCGCTGCGAAAAAAACATGCACTACGTATTGTTACGGGACTAAAAACCTTAGCAGTTGACGAGCGCAGAATCTCTAAACAATCCAGCAACTGGGAGGCCATTCGGGAGCTTAGAGCTTGTTACGCTGAGGGTCAGCGCTCTGTTGAAGGAGATACCTGTAAAGAAAATCCCCTTAAATTCACGTTCTACTGGGGAAGTAACTCTGTCACCTTCCATGTAATAACATGCACTACACTGAACAAGATAGCTTCATAGCTATCTGCTGGTCAGCGTGCTAGCTTTCCACTTCACGGCCTCTGGTTCGATTCCTGATGACGCAAGATTATAGTGTGCATTTTCCTCGCAATGTCCCAGTGACAATGCGAAAACTCACTTCCCAGGTTGAGAAGACCAGTACACGGCGTGGGGATGTGTACGTGCTAACCACACGTACCCCCTTAACCCATGGCCGCGAGGCAGGGACGTCGTCGGTAGGCTTGAGCCCGTTCACGGGCTGTCGCTCCAAATACTGTGGCGTCATACGGGTGTAATCGAACAGACGAGAGTGGTTTGTAAAACAGTAGATTTATTAACAATCTAGACCGTAGTCTCAATTTCACAACTACCCTGCTCACAATAAACTAAATAAATAGACCCAAGGAGAGATAATTTAAGAACGGCTACCACCCCGCAACATACGACCGATGTTCCCTGTATGAAGCCGCTTTACTTTGAGACCATCTTGCAAGTCACGACAATGAATTTCCGGCCCCTCGCCCTAGTGCACCTGCACGCACAGACACGCGCTTCACCTGTCGCCGACACCGCTAGAACAAGAAGACTGGGGCCTTGTTCTCCTGGCCCTATAGGCCCTTTTGGCGCTACCCGCTGCCCCCATTGCCTCCTCCCCAAAGACGCTCTGGGCCCGCTACGTCCACGGAAAGTCCCAGTGCGTCATCACTCCGCCCTTTGTTTAACATCCGGCGATGCTCGCCGATTTCCATGTGGTTGTCTATTTTGAGTGTGGCACGACGCTAAAATACATCCATTCACACATACATACATACAATGCCGCCCCCGGGAACACGAAATAATCCATGCATCCATGTGCAGAGCGTTGGACTACGGATTCCTGGGCGCGACGCTGGGTCACGAACTCACTCACGGATTCGACAACGACGGTGGGTGACGTCACCGGGGTGATGCGTCGTCGTCCGACGTCGCATGACCCGTTGGTGACGTGTGTGTTGGTCACGTGTGGTTTGATTCCAGCACCCCGTTTGATGTTGAGTGGCTTTCTGAACACAGCTCTTTGAGTCTGGTTGTAGATGCGGAATGGTACCTGTTGATATTGATTGCTCGTCGTCTTTTTTTGTCTACCCTTTTGACTTCACTTTTCCATTGTTTCTCTGCTTTTCCAACCACAAACGAACACCAAGCACCTTCTAATTGAAACATAGAACAATTCATTGAGAACTATATAGGACAAGAGGAGGATAAGGAGTAGATGTAGGAGAAAAACTAATTAAAACGAGAAGGGGAAAGATATGAATTTTGGATATTCTTTAATATTTGGGAGGTTCAATAAACCAATAATTTTTTAATTGCTTTGCATTGCCAACTTTTCATATTTACACTAGTTTATTTTCACTTTGAAAGTGTTTTGTGTTAATTAGAAAGTACTTGATGTAAATATGAATGTGATTGTCCTGAAACCCAATATGCTTGGTGTCGATTTGAGGTTGAAAAGATATAGGGAGACTCGTTTGAAGCATGAATAGTGTGTGATATTTTAATGTCTTCATTTCATCAGCAAGATCAAGTTTTCATATCTTTAAATGTTTATATTTGCTTACTCATGAACGTTATACATTTTGGCATGATTTCGAGTGATTCTGTAAATATTACTTTTGTTGTTGTAATTTTTAAGCACTTGAATCATAAAATTATGTGACAAAGCGATTTGGAATGTAACAAAAGGTAATGAATTAGCATGAAAGGAAAGGAATGTGCTATAACTATACTGAAATGTAAAGTTTGCCTAGAATCATCTGAGAAATACACACCAACGTTTGAAAATTATTATTTTGGTACTAAATGTAGAAAATTTATTAACTTAACATTAAAAAAATGCTGAAACTTGCATTAGTCTGCAGATTATAGTTGTATAATCTAAACAACTTTAAAGGCTAGAGTCAAAGCACAATAAAAGAAGAAAAAGACAATAAGAAAGTCACACTTTCAAGAAACTTTCAAGAAAGAAGTTGACAAAAGAGAAGGATAAAATGCGAAGAATAGTAAAATATTGCTGAAAACACTAACAAAGAACATTAACTGAGCTAAAAAGCAAATGACTGCATTAAATGAAAGAAGGAAAAAAACAAGACAACACACTCGATAAATCGATTTATGACTCGCAGCCCTACGTATGTTATGACGACATTCCCGCATTTGCTTGCAATTATGAACTCGCCATAACAGCAGGTGGAAAAGCTTTGTCAAGATGACGTGCCAATCAGGTTGTTGGAGTCGCATCGGAAATTGTGTTGTTGTCCCAACGCAATCTGGTTGCAGAAAATCGAACTACTCGTGTATCAATAATAAAGGAGGGAAGTTAGAGGTCGATGAAATTACCATTATTAACTCCGCAAAGGATGATTCAGGTATCTACTACCCAACGGTTAACTACACATTAATTTCACTCATTTATGATTTTCTTACGGAGAGTTTAATTGGTTCAATTCACAAAATTGTTTCTCTGTTGTTTTTCATTTTTATTGAATTTTAATTCAATAAAAGTTTCATACAAAGATATGATATACTACTCGTTTTGAGAATAATTAGTGTAACGGCTTGCCAAGAAGACAAAAGGATTATTAATATACTTGAAAAATACACAATGAAAATTTACTGATCCGTTACTGATCTCAAACATTACAATGTATACGTTCTGCCACTACAAACATGGATTGATATCCCAAAAACGTCCTAGAGGAATTCGTGCAGAATGCTGTACTTTTTATATACAAAATAAGACAATTTTATTCGTCCAATATCACGTCCGTATGACTTACTTGTGCAAGGAAATGAAAAATCTAGACCAGGGGCCCGACAGCTATTATCGAATATTTTTCTCAGACGAGTGCTCCTCAAATTTCAAGCACATTTTCTATCTTCTTACGTTGGCGGATGAGGTTTGAAAATGGCAAGGATTTAGAATCTGCTTTGTTTAGAGATAACACAATCATGCAACTCAATAAATTAACGAAAACTTCGTGCTGCAAGAAATTGCAAAAGTACCGCGCTCAGCGAAATCCTCACAAGCCACCTCTCCGCGAAGCATGCCAAAAACAGGGATATTAACAAATATTAGCATATTGTTTCCTCATATTTGCTTAACCAATTTTTTGTTTGCCAATCCATACAAAAAATTCAAGCCAAAATCTTTCCGTGACAAAATCAGGCTGGCTGAAAAAAATCAAGTATTTGCGTGAAACTTGCAATATAATTTGCATATTTTCGTTGGTTCCCAATTCAAATGGCGTGACATAAAATTTACATATTAACGTAGGTTCCCAATTCAAATGTTCGTTTGCACATCCTAAAAGAAGTAGAGAAACAAAAAATTAATATCTTACCATTTTGATCGGAACAATCTACATAATTTGAACAAATTGAACTAATATTCAATCTTTTTTTTACAATGCTTGCCCGGCAAAACCTCTGTGTGCCCATTCACTCGACACAATATTATGTAAATACTTGCGGTTTACATACACGACGACACAACTATTTAGAAACATCAAATATTATTAGCAGAAAAAGTATGTATTACCAATAATATATCTCGAACCGGAAGAGTTTCGAACAGGTACAAAACAGTTACAAGCATTTTACTTTTTGCTGGTGACGACTCAATGCAAGAAATTCCTTTGATAAGTTTTCTTTGGTATAATACAATTTAAAAGAGAGTAATCACTTGCTCCATGGAATATCAAAGTTTCCTAAGCTTTTATTATTCTTCTTTTCACCAACTTATTATTCAACTATATTATTTGCAAAATCGTGTAAAAGAGCTACAACACACTTTATTGGAATGAAAATTGGCTCCCGGGTTTTAATTCGCTTAACTAAAAATTATAATACTGTAGATAATATTTGCCAAAGGTGCACCCACGATTGCTCAAGTACAATTTTCTTTTGCCCAGACAAAGAAATAGATCATTACGAATCAGAAACATGTATTCATTAAGGACACCACGTTGCACACAAAGTATGATACTGTGAATAATATTCTGATCAAACTGTGCCTTTGATTGCCCAAATACAATTTTCGTTTGCCCATTCGCAGAAATTGAAAAGTGGTAACTCATACTTTTTCGAAATCTTCTTTTCCTATTGTTCTGGGGATTGGCAAACAAAGGTTTTGATTGAGTAAACCCGAGAAAGTGATATGCCAAGTTACGTCAAAATATTAGGACTTTTCCAGCCACCGTGACCTTGGACCGAAGCTTTTCACTTTCATTTCTTTTTGCTGTGTGTGTGTGTGTACAGGCAAACAAAAACTTTGGTTAGAGTAATTAAATGCCAAGTATAGCCAAATAACTGGATTTTCTCGTTCATATTGAAATGGGATAAACATTTGTTTTTGCTTCTATCTTTTTATATCAGTTGGCAGTTTTGTTTAGGAAATTTGGGTATACGAAGTGAAAACGATGTACAATATTTTATAAATATCCCTGAGATTTTTCCGGTCACTTCATGGAGATAAAATAGCTCTGTCTGATTTCTGATGAATTCCATAAAACATAATGTGCTGCTGATTCCTTAAAAGCACTATCTAATAATATTCTAATAGGTGAAATTGTCTAATTTATTCAGACTTTTATTTTTATTGCTTCATTGTTAAACAGTAATGGTATTTGTAGGTACCTACAAGCCACTAGATAATCAAACTTATCAGTAATAACTTTTTACACATATTATTTAATTTAAAAAGTGATATTAAACTTGGATCTGCAACATAAGGTGAATTTTTCAACAAAAACAGGAAAAAATACAGAAGTTAGGATTCGTACCTTCATCTCCTGGAAGACACAAAACAACACGACGCGGCAACAAAACATACAGTGAGAAAGCTATAAACTTCTAAAAATCTACAAATTATAACTAATTCACCAATGGTACTTCATAGTACCAACAAGCTGTGAGACCCGCTGGCACATGCAATAATTATTAAATTCTCATAAAATAATATGGTACTTGTAAGTATCGTCAGTCAACTAAGGAACCGACCCTAATTGCCAAATCCACACATGCGTATTTTTAGAACATCGTGTGCGTGCGTGTGCATACTTCTGCCAAAAAGCTGGGAAACCCGCTGTGGCACATACAATTATTAAATACGCATAAAATAATGTGATACTTGTAAGTACCGTCAGTCAACGAAGGGTCCGACCCTTTTGCCAAATCCACACATGCGTACTTCTATAATATTGCGTGTGCGCGTGCGTGCGTGTGCCAAAAAGCTGTGAGACTTGCTGGCATACACAACACTTATTAACTACGCATAAAATAATGTGATACTTGTAAGTACCGTCAGTCAACGAAGGGTCCGACCCTTTTGCCAAATCCACACATGCGTACTTCTATAATATTGCGTGTGCGCGTGCGTGCGTGTGCCAAAAAGCTGTGAGACTTGCTGGCATACACAACACTTATTAACTACGCATAAAATAATGTGATACTTGTAAGTACCGTCAGTCAACGAAGGGTCCGACCCTTTTGCCAAATCCACACATGCGTACTTCTATAATATTGCGTGTGCGCGTGCGTGCGTGTGCCAAAAAGCTGTGAGACTTGCTGGCATACACAACACTTATTAACTACGCATAAAATAATGTGGTACTTGTAAGTACCGTCAGTCAACGAAGGGTCCGACCCTTTTGCCAAATCCACACATGCGTACTTCTATAATATTGCGTGTGCGCGTGCGTGCGTGTGCCAAAAAGCTGTGAGACTTGCTGGCATACACAACACTTATTAACTACGCATAAAATAATGTGGTACTTGTAAGTACCGTCAGTCAACGAAGGGTCCGACCCTTTTGCCAAATCCACACATGCGTATTCCCATAACATTGCGCGCGCGTGCGTGTGCAGGGCGTCAGTTTGACGAGGGCGGCAACGTGCGCAACTGGTGGAGCAACGCGAGCGCCGCCGCCTACGAGGAGCGCGCCCAGTGCTTCGTCCAGCACTACGCGCACTACAACATCCCCTTCCTGGACGTCCCGGTGAGTGGGCGCACGCGCGCCTCGCCCGTCAGCGCACGGCGGCCGTCGACTACGCCATCCCCCCTGCGGCGTCGCTCACCGGGGGTGGCTCAGGGCACCATCTGGCCACGGGAGGACCGGAGGTTCGAGTGACTTCTGGGCTGTCCGGGTGACGCCGCGTCGTTGGCAGAGAGGCCGACGTTTCGCCTGACATATCGCAGGCTTTTTCAGGGTAGTCAACCCCATCTACCCTGAGGAATCCTGCGATATGACAGGCGAAACGTCGGCCTCTCTGCCAACGACGCGGCGTCACCCGGACAGCCTAGAAGTCATCAACTAGAGATAGTGACCTCGTTCCTCAGGGTCTATCCTGATGAAGCCTGCGATATGACAGGCGAAACGTCGGCCTCTCAGACAACGTCGCGGCGTCACCCGGACAGCCTAGAAGTCATGAACTTGAGCCGCGGAAGCCTACGTGTACAACGAAAGCGATGACTTCTTGGCTGTCCGGGTGACGCCGCGTCGTTAGCTGAGAGGTCGACGTTTTGCCTGTCATATCGCAGGGTTCTTCAGTGTAGTCCTCACCCGGACAGCCTAGAAGTCATGAACTCGAGCCGCGGAAGCCTACGTGTACTGAGCTTCGAGTGCCGACGGTGGCAGAACTTTAGCTACAGAGCTAGGTCGAGGTCAGCGGCGGTCTGGAGAAGAATTCTAGCCGCCGGCTGCTTTCGTAGGTAGTTTTCCGTGGTAAGGAAAGGACAAGGAAGGGGAAGGAAAGATCGCGCGCGGTCCGAGGTCCGTGTGTTAGGGTACTTCTCCGGAATTTGCCTGGGGTTAATCGGAGAAAATTACCCATCAGGGCAGCCGGCCGCTAGGATTCTCCTCCAGACAGCGGCTGAATTCGACTCAGCTGTGTAGTTTGTGTGCGAAATCCTGCCGCCATCGGCAGTCGAACCTCTGGACTTCCCAGTCATGAGCACTGCGGTGACATCAGTCGATGACCTGAGCCAGCTAAGGTAGTTCAGCGCCGGATCTCACCATCTTCCTAGCAAGGAGTCACCGCCACCTGCCAGCATAAAACACAGATTCCTTACACTAACGGAACTAGTGACTATGTCAATTCAGATGCCCGAAAATTCATTAAATAATTCACTGATAATGAATTGTAAATCTGATCTATTGAAGAACTGATCTATTATATTGTAGAACAGATCTAGTTTTAAAACTACACTATTATATTTTTAAATAATTTAAGTAAACAAAATTTACAAAATTATTTTCAAAAACATTAACAAAATTATTAGAAAAAAATAATACTGCAGTATTAGTTCTTAAAAAAAGGAAAAATAAGTTTACATTTTTGCCAGGTAATAGACATTAACCGGAAAGTGTACGCTTCCAATGCGAGAGTCAGTATCTACTTGGCTGTTCGGGAGGAGTCACGTCCTAGGCACAAATATTGATGTTTCGGTGGCCATACTGACACCTTCCCCAAGGATTTTCGGACAACCGACTGGCATAGAGGGAAACCTCGTTCTACATAATCCCGTGCACAGACTACCTCCACGCATTCTGCCCTGAGGAAGACCGCAGTACAATAGCAGAAACGTCGGCACTTACACTAAAAACGCCGTGGCTCCCAAACATCAGAGTACATCCGGTAGCTTATTTCTTGACGTGTGTGTGTGTGTGTGTTCATGTGCAAGTGGATGGCGAGCGCACACTGGGCCACAAGTTTGCGGACAACGGAGCAGGCGGCGGAAAATTTACAAAACTATTTTTACAAAAATTACAAATTTGTTTTTTTAAAAATAGAAATTTATTCTCAAAAAAATTAAGCAAATATTTTCAAAGAATTACAATTTTTTTAAAAATTACAAATGTTTTTTCAAAAAATAGAAAATTAGTTTCAAAAAGAATACAAATTTATTTAAAAAAAATATAAATTTATTTTCGAAAAATTACAAATTTATTTTCAAAAAATCACAAAACATTTTCAAAAAATTACAAAGTTACTTTCAAAAAAATTACAAAATGATTTACAATACATATGACTATCTTTTTAATGTCACAATACTATTCCATCCCTACCAGACAATTTCCTCTAGAGCAGTGAACGCTGTCGCGTGTCCAGGTGGACGGCGCAAAGACGCTGAGCGAGAACATCGCGATCAAAATTTACAAAATTATTTTTAAAATTTTACAAAATTCTTTTCTTAAAAAAACAAAATTATTTTCGAAAATTTACAAAACTATTTTCAAAAAATTACAAAATTATTTTCAAAAAATTTACAACATGATTTAAAATATATCTTTTTTGACTATCTTTTAATTGCCACAATACTTTTTGATCAGTCCCAGACGTTTTTCCTCTAGAGCAGTGAAGGCCGTCGTGTGTGCAGGTGGACGGCGCGAAGACTCTGGGCGAGAACATCGCGTACAAAAATTACAAAATTATTTTCGAAAAATTTACAAAATTATTTTCGAAAAAATTACAAAATTATTTTCAAAAAATACAAAATTATTTTCGAAAAGTGTACAAATTATTTTTGAAAAAATTACAAAATTATTTTCAAAAACTTTACAAAACTATTTTCAAAACCATTACAAATTTATTTTCAAAAAAATAGAAAATAATATTTAAAAAAATACAAAATTATTATCAAAAACATTACAAAATGATTTAAAATAAATAATACGATTATCTTTTTAATATGATTATCGCGTGTGCAGGTGGACGGCGAGAAGACGCTGGGCGAGAACATCGCGGACAACGGCGGGCTGACGGCGGCGCTGGGCGCGCTGCGGCGGGCGCTGGGGCGGCGCGGGCGCGGGGCGCGCGCGCGGGCGCTGCCGGCCTTCGAGGGCCTCTCCGAGGAGCAGCTCTTCTTCCTCGCCTACGCGCTCGTCAGTGCCCTTCCTCCTCCCCACTACGCGGCTGCGATTGCCATTTATCTTCAAAGTTGTTTTTTTTAATTACATTTTTTTAAATTAAATTGTATTATGCAATTAAAAATTGATGCTCACACGCAGCGCGACGGAGTTATTATACAAATTAAATTAAATTTTTAATTTAAAAATATTTATATTTTTTCATAAAAAAGTTATCAATTATATTTTATTATTCAACTAGCGGATCCCGGCAGGCGTTGTTCTGCCCTTCATTCCCTTTTCTCCTTTTTTCTCCCTTTCTCTCTCCATCTCTCCCTCTCTCTGTCTCTCCCACTCTCTCCGCCTCTCCCTCTCTCTGCCTGTCCCTCTCTCTCCATCTCTCCCTCTCTCTATCTCTCCCACTCTCTCCGCCTCTCCCTCTCTCTCCGCCTCTCCGTCTCTCGCCGTCTCTCCCTCTCCGTCTCTTCCTCTCTCTCCGCCTCTCCCTCTCTCTCCGCCTCTCCCTCTCTTTCCGCCTCTCCCTCTCTCGCCGCATCTCCCCTCTCCCTCTCCGTCTCTTCCTCTCTCTCCGCCTCTCCCTCTCTCGCCGCCTCTCCCTCTCCGTCTCTTCCTTTCTCACGCTCAGTCTCTCTCTCACTCTTTTTCAGTTTCTCTCTCACTCTCTGTCTCTTTTATTCCGTCTGATATTTTAGTAGTTATTCTGCTATCCAACAAATCAGAGCTAATTAAAATTGGTCCAGCCGTTTTTGAGTTATAAATGGTATTTCTAACTACTTTCTGGCCAACTTTGTTTGTTTATATATAACTAGTGCATAACTAGTGTTTATATATAACTATATATAACTAGTGCACACACCACGGCAGAGTTATTATACAATTTAAATTAAATGTTTAATTGAAAAATGCCACGCATTTTTGAATTTAATAGTATTGAATTAAATTTTATTATACATGTAATAAACAAATTAATTATTTATTTTATGAATTATTACGCAACTTGAATTCATTTGTTTGCAGTCATGGTGCGAATCTTCAACGTCGGATGCCGCGCCCTCCCTCCTGGCAGACACACACTCCCCCAACCCAGTGCGGCTGCTGGCCAGCCTCAAGAACTCCAAAGAGTTTGCACGGGCGTGGGGGTGCTCCGCGGGCTCCGGCATGGCGCCCGCCGACAACGACCGCTGCTCCATCTGGTGACCGGCCGAGCAACCACCGCCGACGGCGCCAGCGCGTCGCCAGTCGTACCAGGAAGGTAGCTCACCGGACGTCGGTCGCGTCGTAGTGGTGTGGTTCGTCGTCATGGTGACCATCGTCATTGTGTCGTGGATGTACAGAAGAGTCGTGAAAATGGGCAGAGTTGTTGATGTGAACGATCGCGTTCCATCAAGACGACACCGTATTGTTTTACGCGTGATGTATTATATATACTGGGCGGTTTGTCCGGAGAAAAGACCAGTTAACAGAATTCGTTCCGTATTTTTTAGTGGAAGGATATCGCAGGAGGAAATAGCAAAATTGGACATTCAATTTTATCAGAATTTTTTAGCTGCGAGTGGCAGATAAGGACTGGAAATGGTGTGATGCAGAATCAAGATTTACAAACAAAATAGTTTTGTATATTTGAGTATTACAAATGTTAATTGACACGCGTTTATTGTTCCGTGAAGGCACAAAAGATCTTATTTGTTGTGAAAGAGACTTTCAAAAGAATTCTACGGTCCTATAGGTTTTCATTTAGGATATTTTCAAAGTTTAATTTCCACATATGCGTTTTAATGGCTTACTTTGTAAAAAATTTTATTTTAGACAAAACACACGTTTTCTTGAAAATGACTTAGAATGTACTATATAGATCTGCAGAGAAATGATCAGTTTCTTACCAGGAGCCCGGGGCGCGTCGAATGATACCTCACATGCAAATGTAACAGATGAGGAACTGGAGAACCCAGACAGTCAGACGAACGGACGGAGGGGCGGACGGACTGACAGACCCAGGTTATTACATAAAGATATTTTTCCCGCGTAATTCTAATTTAATAAAAACTTTTAGAATACCAATTTCATACCAATATCATGCTCCAAATTTGTGTCATGCCAAGTTAGCAAGCATTATGCAAAGACACATCGCGGGACATTAGCGCATCTACCCTTGCAATATATAATTATTTTGACAACTGCAATTTTGACTCACTCCAGAGTTTCTCAGGCCCTGGTATTTGCTATCGTGCTTGTTGGTAATGAATCAGAATAAGTGCTACAAACTTTTAGTGCAAGTTGAGCGGTAGAAGATGATCACCTTTTCCCAAAGAACATGTGTTGGTAATCTTATATAACGACACATTGAAGTCAATGAGGGCATCAATTGATACCCTGATGCACCTAAGCTTGTCGTCACTGCAGTGCCTCTAATCAGGAGGTCCTAGGGTTCGCGTTCTAGCCGTGGCAGGATTATCGTCACTAGGCTAGATACCTAGGTCGAATTCTGTCCCTGTCAGGCGGCCGGCTGCCACAACTCTAGCTGCTGGCTGCTCTAAAGGTATTTTTCCGAGGCTTCTCCGATCAACATCAGGCGAAAGGTGGAGAAGTACTCTAAAAAACGGGCCACAAACCGCGCGCTATCTTTCTTTTCTCTTCCTTGACCTATGTGCTCCCCTTACTTATACACAAATGCACTTGCGTATACTACTCTACGAAACGTCTTGGGAGCTTTGAGCGTGACCCGACTAGGGTGATTCCCCGCTGGTGGGAGATACTCTTTTCACGTTCTAGCTAGTCGAAGTGTAGGTCGACGCTGGATATCACCAAATAATGGGAAAGATCACCGCACTTTTCGCTATAAAAACAGGCACTACATCTACTGTTCTAACGACTTTAGCAGTTGACACGTCCGGAAATACTAATCAATGAATCTTATAACGAAGATATACGTGTGATTTAGTCCCTTATTGATGTGCAACTAATCTTGCATTGATGTGAAACATTTTTGTCATTGTCAGGATATGTACATGTCAAACACCAGTACTCAGTGAGTTGCCTGTCAATCAGGGGAATTAATTCCTTTACACGGTAACGCCCAACAGCAATGAAGCTGAAGTCGATTGGATATTACATTTAACTGAAGAGCCATCTTGTGCTGCAGCACCATCTAGTGAAGTAATAACAAAACGACCAATCTTCTCCATGAAAAAGCACGTAGATGTGCCAACCTTCATTGAGATCGGTCAACCAGTGTCGGAGTTTATTGATCTCGAACAAATATCCATTTATATATATACACCCCCACATGTCCATTGGCAAAAATGATTCATATTCAACCTCCTCCCCCTTGACTTAGAAGATTGACATTGACATGACTTAGAAGATTGTAATGTATTGCGAGACATTCAGAATAACTCGATAAGAAAAATAATTGCCTTCGATAAATCAGTAACACCATCGAAAACACGAGTGAATCGAGGATTGTCAACATAAAATGAAAACTAATGGATAGCCAGTATTTGACTTTTGTTTTTAAAATAATTTTCATGGTATACAAAGTTAATCATTTAAAAATTTCCTTGTTGAAAGGTTTTTAACATTTCTAATTTTTTTCTTCCAAAAAGCCTTTCATTTCTTTTATTTCAAACAATAGAATATTTTACTATTCTGCTTTTCCAATAACAAGATCTAAAGATTCGATACAGCTGAAATAAACTCGAATCACTACCTGTATTTCACAGTATTATTGGCAATTTCGACCAGGTCAATTTCTTTCATTATATTAATATTATTAAATTAAAAACTGACAACGATATTGTTATTTGAATTGTACAAATATTATATTTTTTAAGAGCTCTCAGAAAATATTTACATAACGTTGATGCTCCCAACAAATTCAGAAAATATTTTGGGATGAAAACAAAATTATGGAATTAATTGTGCCATAAGATACTTTCAACGAATTTTTACGATAAGATTCTTTCAACAATCAATAATTTTATAGTAAAACCAGGCAGTTACACATTGGTGTACAAACAAGTTATGAAAAATGATGTTTGTTTATAAAAGTTATATGAATGCAATATTTGTAAAAATTATTATATGTTTTGAATATTAAAGAAAATGGAAAAATAAAACAATTCAATGCTTAGATAATAGAAAGAAGAAGAAATATATTTTTGAAATCTAGTATAAAATGATTTAATTCGTTTAACAACCACAAAGTTTTGAGTTTTCAGCATATTTCTATACTGTAGGATTTTATTGTATAAAACTAATAAAAATTGCATTCTTGGCCAAGGCACATTCCGAATTGCAGGGAAAATCATGTGACTATGCATTAGTAACATTTACGTAGTAGAGAACTATTTCTACAGTTGGAAAAAACATTACATTCAAAAAGATACAGGATGAACAGTTTCAATTTTCAATATGTTAGATAAGGTGAAATAAAAAATATTGACTACGATGTTAATCAGTGCTAGGGGAAAATGCAGCTTTTAATGCTGAGTTAATAATAATAGCAATAGTAAAATAATATTTATGTTCTAAGAATTAATTTAATTTTATTGACAATGAACATTTGTAATACAAAGAAAATAATTAATAAAAACAAAATATTAATCTGTTACACCTGTCATTATTAAAGAAATATTAACTTTACAAATATTGCACGAAATTTAAAGTGTGAACTTATTTATTTCAGATCTGCTTAATACAAATTTGGAACCGTAATCTCTCAGCTATTTGATAATATTTGGCATAGTTACAAAAATGTAAAACATAAGCAAGTTTTTTATATTTTGTATCCTTTTAACATATACAATTACTAAATTCCAGTACTCACTGATCTCGATGGTTAGTATTAGTCTAGCCGCTCTTATTATCCTGCCAAACAAATCAGGTGATCACAAAGATCAAGAAACTTCAAATCAAGTTCTTTAACCCTTTGCTAAAGGAAAGTATTTATTTGTAAGTTTTTATAAATAGTCAAAAAATGTAGTAAGAACTGATTTTGTAGTTACTTATTACATCAAGCCAATCAACTTAAATAGATGCTGAAGGTATTTTGCAGTATGAAGATATGAACTCATCCATGCAAACGTAATATTTATTATATATAAAGTATTTGCAGTTCACCTTCAGATTTACAAATCACCTACAGAGTCGTCTATTGAATGTGACATTGGTTTGGTTTTTTGGTGGTAACTCGCTTTTGCTTTATGTTTAGTTAGTTATAATTTTTATTTCTAGCTTTTTCTTTTTCTTTGGTGCTTATATAAGCACTTTTGACAATTTCTTTCATCATCAACATCATTCAAGAGAAAAGGCGAAGTTATTGGATCCAAGTAGGAGGGCATAATGTCTTGATCTTGAGGTTTGTATTTCATAACAATATCTATAGTCAATTAATTTGTTTTAACTTAGTATTTGCAATTAAGGCATATTATATAGTCGAGATATTTTGTAACTACCTTTTGGAAGTTGTCTTGATGATATCACTTTCAAATTCAATGCAGTAAATTCAAATTAATTAATACGAATAAGTTTGTCAAGCGCCAGACCTGTTAGTATTCTTCTTTCAATTTTACAATGCCTATATCGTTATAATTGCCCATTGTTTCTTAAAATAACACACCATGAAACAAAACACAACATAAAATTAATAGGAAACATTTAAACTCGCAAAGGAAGAAGAATATTAAGTGTTTAATAAGAATATAGAAAATACGAGGAATTTTCTCTGCTAGTATTTCATTTTAACATAACATTCCAATTTTCATAAAATTAAATGAAGCATAACACTGATTATAAATGCGATTATTAAAAACAATATATAAATTATGATAAATTTACTAACTTGTTTATTTTCAAATAATTTATTCTATAACACAAGATTGTAACTTCACTATTCAATTCGGTTTTTGTTGTATTTTGTAACTTGTCCTATCACGTTAATTTTTTGCCTTTTGCACTTCTCTTCATGCATATGAAAAACTATAACTTTCGTAAAATACATTCGAATTTTAGAAATTATACAAGATGGATTACTGAAATATTAATGAAAAAATTTAATAAAATATCTTTAAAATCTTGTTTACGATAATTAAAAATATTTTTAGATTCAGTATGTTTCAATAAAAATGATAAACTATTTATTTCTATATTTTAGAATAGTCAATGTGTTTCATTCTGTAGAATAGAAAGTGTTTCATTTTTAGGCATGAGTATATGTTACAAAAATTATAATTAACCTGATTTGTCGATCTCATGCTAATTTTATATTATTAGAGACTTTTGGTTGATACATTGTTCATTTAATTTCTAATTATATAGTGAATAAACATTTTTTTTGAATTTCAGGAACATTTGTAGGATTATCTTGCCCAAACACCTACCCCTATCTTCAAAATGCAACTAACCCATGTACTAAACTAGTGGTGCTACAACAGCACGTAGTTTCTCGCATTATGTTTAATATTTGCAATTTTAAAAACTTGAGAATCTTCAATGAATATTAGCGCCATTTTTGAAGCATTCTTTCCAGCAATCTTTCCAGCATTCTTTCCTATTCAATTCCAGCAAATAACTTTATTAAAAAAATGTAGCCATTTTTTGAAAAAAACTGCAAATGTAGAAACGAATAATTAAAAAAAATCTGTTTTAAATTGGCAGGCCCGCGACTTCGTTCTGATCGACCGGGAAAATTCAATTTCGAAGAACATCGTTTGAAAAGTTAGGCGCTAGTGTTTGATTACAGGTAGATGACGGTCGGACAGTCGTTTTGCCGTCAATTGATTTTAAGTCCCGGCCACACGTTTTGTGCCAAGGACGAACAAACCGTCTATTTTGATTACACGACGTTTTACTACATGTGGGGATATGATTTATCAACGTTTTGATACCAGGGATCCACAATACTATTTTTCAGTAGAAAAATTGTAGATTTTTGCCGCCTTATTACAATATTTTGTCTTTACTACTTATGTTGTAAGGCGAAACAAGGAAAAAAGGTGCACTTCATGAAGTTTATTGTTATGCTTATTGTTCAACGAAATATTGGTGGCGATCTACATTTCAGTCAAATCCCAGAAAAAAAAGTTTTCAGTGAATATTATTTAACTGAATATTCTGAAAAAGGAAAAAAGAATATTATTTAATTTTCAGAACACTCTAAGCACTTCATGAATTCTTGGTTTATGTCATGATTGGGTGATATGATTGCTGTATGGTTCACATTGTTATTAATTTCACTCCTGAAATGATGATGATGATGATGATGATGATGATAATAATAATAATAATAATAATAATAATAGCAATAATAATTATTATTGATTTTAATTTTATTTTCAATTAATTATTTATAAATGTAATATAGCTACTTTGTTATTTCGACTTGATAAATATTTTTCCCACTACTTGCTGCCGTATTCAACAAGTAAATAACAATTAATGTCATATTTGAATAACATGTACGATGTAAATCATTTAATTAAATAAATGTTCATATTTAAGAATTAAGAAAACATATTTTGAAAAGCAATAAAATCATCTGACAGTTTGTAAACGTCTATGAAAGTCAATAATATTTTGATTTGCCTTCAGGTATTGATCTGTCCCCAATTCTATATTTAGCCCAAGGAATATATCTTTCATACGGCTTGTTCGATTCTAACGTTTCGAATTGACGTTTGACCTACATCGAATATAATCTACGTACATGGAACGAAATTGACAAGAAGAAATCTTCAATTCACCCTTGTGAAACCCGTTTTTACCACACTTAAGTACCCATATAGTGAAAACAAAAAACAACTACTGAGATATAGTATAACGACAACATAATTTACACTAGTAAGTCACAGTTTTAATACATGCAATACTTAATAATACTTATATGCGAAAATTTTGTACGTGTAGGAGATAAAATATTTTGTTAATAATTCACGAAATATGTCAACTTTAAGTTGTTGCACTCACATTTTGTTTCTCATATAGCTGTCTTGTGTCCCTTTGTCAAGCCGAAAATCCGTTTGTCACAGGTAGCTTGTCAGAGGTAATCGCTTCATTTCTTACATATAATTTCAGATCTATGATATAGATCTTAAATTATATGTTAGGAATACTGTATATTATCAATATTTGTTTCATTTTTTGAAAAAAATATTAATAAACTTTCATTCCCTTCTAGCTAGCCATCAAGTCAACTTGCGACATTGCCTAAACCGTGGGATCAATCTAATGCAAGGAAAGTGGTAAGAGAGAGAACAGTGAATATCCTTGAAAACTATCTCTATTAATCTGAATTTTTCCTGATTTCACTATTTACTGTCCATTGCAACTTCCTCAATACTTAATAACTTAATACTAACCTTACGAACCTCGATAAGCCTAGGGCAAAATATTCGCTTCGTAGAACATTACTCATAGTTTTTAGCTATTGTGTGGCGTTTCGTAAATAAAAATAGCTAATAGATATATGTCTAAAATATTCATTAACCAATTGTGTGAAAGATCTTTTGATAGTAAATCAAAACCATGCTCAAGGCACTTTTTTGATTCTTTACTTCATTTATGGAGACTTCGTTGAGCAGAACGATTTCCTTGCAACCATAGGTACTTTCTTCTGTTGAATTGGCAACAGATAGTTACTGTATGTGACTGTACATTTTCTCACTTATTGCTACCGGTTTAACTTCGTTCATTACTGGCAGACAAGTGATTCGCGCACGAAGCACTTCCAAACAGATGGTCGCATGTTTTTTCGGAAAAACTGGACATGTCGCAACCGTACCACTAGAACAAAGAACAGTCAATTCTGAGTGGTACACAACGATTTGTTTGCCAGCTGTCTTCCAAGAAATTAGGAAAACCAACCGCCGAAGACGGATCACTCTTCACCACGACAATGCGAGCTCTCACACATCGGCTCAAACAACTGCATTTTTGAGCACCCAAAACATCGATTTGATGAGTCATCCGCCGTATAGTCCTGACTTGGCACCGAATGACTTCTTTTTATTCCCGTACGTAAAAAACAAACTGAGAGGTCAACGTTTTTCGACACCTGAAGAAGCGGTTGCTGCATTCAGAATGCAAGTTTTGCATGCAGATACCTCAATCAGAGTGGCAAAAGTGCTTCGACAATTGGTTCAAACGCATGCAAAAGTGTATAGATCTTCATGGATAATATTTTGAAAAACAATAAAGTGATTTTCGATGATTAATATTTGTTTTTGTTCTCTAATCCTGAAATATAAAAGGCAACCCTCGTATGTATAGTTTGATGCGTTGACCCCAATGCTTGGATATTCTTCTCAACCATACGTTTCATCGTTGTGGCATCCGTTATTTGGTATTATTCTTCAACATGGAGTACTTTTATTGAACTTCATTGGTGCGCGTTGGTGTAGATGCGAAGGTGAAGGAAGAAGGTGACGGGGGAAAATTTGATAGTTTACGTCCAGTCACAGGTATCTGAATCACAACTTTTATCACCCTCGAGGGAACAGAGTTACTTAGTCTGCCTAACTCTCGATTGCCGGTGTTCTTGGATAGCCTCAAAATAATCTGATATACCAGAGATTGCATAAACGAGGTGTTTCATTTCAGTAACATCAATATCTTGACCTGGAAATTTTATTAAGCCAATATTCGCAATCTCTACCATTTTCTTAGGCTTGTTTTATTCGTACATTCTCCTTAACAGGAAGGGAGGTTCACATGGAAAGAGACTAATTCATTCTCTCTTCCGTTGAATATTGCATCATTTCTGTGAGAAGTATATTATACTCACGAAAAATTTCACCACTGACGAGTTTCATTTAAAAGATATGCGCCTTAATTGTTTTGAGGTATAAAATTGTTTTAGACCTTTGTATTGTTATTGTTGGATCCTGTTACTACCTTAACTCGCCATTCCTCATGATGGCTTGACATTTGTAGTTTACTGCTTTGTGATTCCAGGCGCATCAACGGTTATGATCATTGGTACCGTAAGTGTAGTGCATGTTTTCCTCGGCTTTAACGTCCGGTTGCCCTGATCGGTTGTTTTCAGTGGTTTCTCCGATCACATTCAGATGAATGCCGGAGCAGTAACACAACAAACGGGTCAAGGACCACGTACGATTTCTCCCTCCCCTTCCTGGTCCTATTTTCCTCCCTTACAAACACTGAAACATACGTACTCTCACTACGACACATGCCGGGAGACCGGTTGAGAGCTTAGAGCGTGTCCCGGCTGGGGCAGTACCCCGCTGGTAGGAGATACCCGGTTAGGGATAACCCCGCTGGTCGGCGCCCGATGTGACCATCCAACGGGGAAAGATCACTGCCACATCCCGAGAAGAAACATATACTACACTTACGGGACTAGTGATATTAGCAGTTCACGCCCGGATTCTCTAATCAATCAATAAATGAAAATATTCTACAGCCATGAACATACGTAGTCCCAGAGCGCCATCTTCAAGGGCATTTCAGCTCTGCTTCTATGCTGCAATGACACGTTGGCGTGCCGCAAGGTCCAATTTGTTACCGTGCCATGTCGCTGTCTGGAGGAGAATTCTAGCGGCCGGCTGTTCTGATCCGTAGTTTTACGTGGTTCCCATAAACATTCGGCGAATGCCGGAGCAGTACCACAACAAACGGGTCAAGGACCGCGTACGATTTCTCCCTCCCCTTCCTGGTCCTATGTTCCCCCCTTACACACACACTGACACATACGTACACTACACTACGACACATGCCGGAGACCGGTTGAGAGCTTAGAGCGTGTTCCGGCTGGGGTGCCCTGCTGGTGGGAGATACCCGGTTAGGGATAACCCCGCCAGATCTCAACATCCGGCAGGGAAAGATCACCGCCACCTGCCGAGAATAAACATGCACGACACTTACGGGACTAACGATATTAGTAGCTGACGCCCAGAATCACTAATAAATCAAAAAATTCAACAGCGACCATGAACATTCGTAGTCTGATCTCGCCGTCTTCAAAGGCATGTCAGCTGCGCTTCGTCGCCGCAATGACATGTTGGCGTGCCGCAGGGTTCTAATTTCTTACCACGCCCTCTGCGACCCTTTCGCTTTCTCGGCGCGGACACGCCCTCGAATTATCGACATCTTCCTGCGCGTGACCGATCACGCGTCGGTCGCGTGCCGGAAGTGCATTCGCCCTACTTCCGGTGTGGGCGCTCCGGAATTAGAAAATGGCGCCGCCGAAATGACTGGGCGACCGTAATGTGCTAATGGTTTTCGTCGGGGGTATCGTGTTTTTAGAGGTCGATTGTATCGTGTGTCAACCATAAAAAGGCTAAAGAAAAAGGCTATTGTGAGGACATTCGAGTTTATCATGTGATGGGTTTATTGTGATGGGGGAAGGGAAGGAATTGCCTTATACTGGGCTGCCTAAAGTTGTTAATGATTTTCTATTGTTGTGACGTGCTGATAGACGATTGTATTGGCCTTATGAGTCCTGTTCTCCTTCTCCTATGTCTAATTAATTTGCAAGAATACAAATCCTGAGTGCATATCGAATCAGAAGTGGATCGTGTTTTAAATAAAATTAAATTGGATATCGTTGGGGAAATAACTCAAAGTGTAGATTTAAGTTTTAAGTAGGAGATTTAAGTTTTAAAAGCTTTCGTTATGTTAATCATGTTGAAAAACGTCGATTGTTTGTTATGAAAAACTGTGAGGGCTCTTTATTGAACTGCAAGGAATCGAATGTGCTGTATAATGAATATTGAGAATGTCAGTGAAAGGTTCGTAAGCTAAAATCTAGTATTTAGCTCGCGATGATTTCTGTGCATTACTATGCCACCCCATTCAGTATGCCAGTTTTCCAGAAATATTCGAAAGTTGATTGGAAAACCCTTGGCTTATTTTTTTCTACCTCCGTTGATTTCCTTGTTTCTTAAACATGAAATGATCTTTGTTATGAAACAGAATTAGTGTTGTTTTCTGCTGCTCGCTGACGACTTGCATTTTAAAATTTCGTGTTGGTAATAATAGATTTGAACTAATACTAATGTAGATATATTTAAAATAATTTCGCCTGATTAAAATGTATTATGTTTCAGTTACCAAAATTGAATTGTAAGGTATCGTACCACAATCAACAAATTATATACACTATGGAATACAGACGTTTTACAGAATTCTGGAAAACATGTACCTGTACTGATCTTTTTAAAGTGTACTTGAACTTTTACGTGAACGTTCGTGAAATGTTTAAAGGTTTTCATTCATATAGCAATCTTTAAGGAGTCAAGTTTTCATGTAAAAAACTTAATTTTCAATGGAATAATTTAAGTAGTATAATTAATGTAGTAAAAAGATCACAGGTTTCTTGTATTACCTCTTAAAGAATTCGACATCACTGGAAATGAGTACTAAATATGCATAAGCCGGTAAAGGAACTTGTCTACTGCAACCTATATGATTTGTTTGTACCATATGTCAAATTATAACTACACCAGTAACCTGAAACCGTAAAAATTCTGGTGGAAAACAACACATATGGTTCTCCAAAATGTAGCACATGCACTGCAAGCGTACGCTGTTTATTGTTGCATAAATAAATAGCACAAATCTCATAAAAGTTACCGGATTCATTATTTGTTTTTCAAGGTGGTGTGAACATCGTTCTGGCAGAAATTGACAGAGTTGAATAACGTCGGACGAAGATTTGATTATATTTATTTCACACAATAAATATTATAGACTTCAAGAGCATTTAGTCGGTCGAAAATGACACCGTGTTAAGTACTAATTTATTACTATAAGTTCATTGACAAGTGAACTTTTTCAATATCTCTACAGACGTCTCAATATCTCGAGACATCTGTAACATTTTGTTCTGGAACACATGTATACGGGAAAGAATGAAATTGCACCGTTGTATTATATACCACACTGCAAGTAATCAGAAATATCAGATGCTTAAATACAAGAAATATTGTTTAAATTTATTTATTTACATCTGCAAGCGGGTTAATTTCTTGAAGTGACATAATGAAGTTAAATAATCAAACAATTTTTGTGGAGGCATTTGAATCTGCTCAATAACTGATGGATTTATTTTCCTTACAGGTAAAAACATTTGGTATATGGAATGCATGCGCCGAAACTGTTAACCAACTTGGCTTTCTAAGAAAATATTTTTTTCTTTCTGGATTATACGGCCTGTATTAAAAGAGCAGTAAATAAATTCATCCTCTAACAATCTAAAGCAGTTTTTTTCTCATTTATCTTCACACCAACCTCATTTGCTTATGTGCCCAGGATTGTTACAGAGTTAACGACTGTCACAAATTAACACAGTGCTTTAGTTTAAAATGAATCAGCATTTTAGACAACCTAATTGAAAATGAGGAGAAAATATATGAACTAAAAATAATTTTAAGTCAATGTCTTAATAACTCCACTATTTGTGACGCCATATGTGATGCTTTGTCGGTATTATGGAGATCTCATTATTGGGGTACCTCTTATAAGAGTAGTGAATGTAGGAGAATATCACATATCACTTAAAGCCAATAATTGTGTTACGAAATAAAATAATATATTTCGTATGGAGTAAAGTATTGAATTAATTATATAATAAAAAATTGTTTGTATTCAAAATACACAGCTACTCTTGTGTCGACACAGACTTCCTTACACTTCCAGCCACAGTGTTTCATATAATACTTACAACAATCTTGGAAAGTTATTGTAATTACGTAGAAAAAAATACTAATACTTATTATTAAGAAAATTGAAGTATATTCAAAATAACGGGTTCACCAGATAGACAACAACAGTAACAGGGTTTATTGTTCAGAAAGGTAAAATTTTCCACAATCTACACTCATACCATATACTTTGCTAATAGACGTCACATAGCCAGGCGAAAATGCTAAGTCCACAAAAATTTGTTAAAAATACTGGTATAAGATACTGGTATTTTTCCATTCGTCTACCAAATGCCTTTATTTTTTTTATACCGACAAAATACCTCAATAGGTCGTGTACACCGGTATGGACGTCCATGTTATATTAGTTTTATACTGGCATTTTCAATGGTAAAGAATGTGGTTAAATCAACTACACAGAGAACATAACTTTCTTTCGTCAATATTTTTCCACGTTGCCTATTAACAAATAAAGAAAATCATGCACGCCTACACTCATGCACACGCCCGCCAGTTGCCACTCACGCGTGCACCTACACGTCACTCTTTCTTTCTTTTTGTCTTCTTCTCTTTCTGTCTTTGTTTCTTGTTCTTCCTCTTTCTTTCTTTCTCTTTCTTTTTTCTTTCTCTTTCTTTCTTTCTTCCTTCCTTTCTTCTTTTTCTTTCTTTCTTTCTTCCTTCCTTTCTTCTTTTTCTTTCTTTTTTTCTTTCACTTTCTTTCTTTTTCTATCTTTCTCTTTCTTCCTTTTTTCTTTCTTCGAACTTTTTTTTTCCGCGAACTCCCACTCACACGTTCACCGACACGCACGTCACTCCGTTTTTTTCTTTCTTTCTCTTTCTTTCTTTCTTTTTTATCTTTTTTATTCCTTTCTTAATTTTTTCTTTCTATCTTTCTCTCTCTCAAACACACACACTCAGCAGGAAATTTGCTGGAGTCATCTGTCAAACATCCGCAGCCGAACCGTAGACGCACGTGGGTCGGAACGCTGAGCTCGGGAAGCAAAGCTGCCTCCGCAACGGTGCTGCCCTCGCTGCTCTTACAATGGGGCCACTGATAAGGGGGTTCCGAGTACAGATTATTACTTCTTGGTACGTAAAGGTAATTCTCTTTGAAAATATTCATTATTTGATTCTGGTTTCACTAATTTGTACTGTTTTGGAATGAATTATATTAACGCAGAAGTTTGAAAATATGTTTGATATTAGCTATTAATACGTTTATAAACACATTACATAAATGAAAAACCTCAAGAAAGGTAGAAAAATTGAAGAAACGTGCCCCCTATTTTTCGCCTTTACATATATCCAAACACGTACTATGGCACTTGTACAGTGGCTACACGGGTAGTTCGAATTCAGTCACTGTCTGGAGAATTCATGCACCTGAAAGCTTTGATCGATAGTAGTTATCGATAGTATATCGATAGCACACCAGGAGAATGCCAGAGCAGTACCCTAACAAATGGGTCTCGGACCGCGCGCGATCTTTCCTTTCTCTTCCTTGACCACTTACTTGCACACACACTCATATGCACTACATTACCACACACATGCCGGGATTCCAGGCGGGAGCCGAGTGCTTGTCCCCACTAGGGCGATGCCCCGCTGGTTGGTTGGTTGGGGAAAACCTCCAAACTGACGTGAAGGTTGGCGCTGAATTTCACCATTCAGCAAGGGGACATCACAGCCATCCCAAGCATGTATGACACTTACGGGACTAATAACCTTAGCAATTGACGCATCCGAAAAAAGTAATCAATCTCTTCGAACATGATACCCCGTTACCGGGTAGAGACAAATGGCACAAAAATGTAGGGAAGAGAAGAGACAACGATAACCCCCACAAAACTACCCACTCGCCCACCGAGGTTCACGCAGAAAGAAGAGACGAGCGTTTACGACCCTCCTCCAGCGGCCATCGTACCTTAACCTGCCCTCATTCGCGGCGCCTTACCTGGCGAGGCCAGTGTGCCACGGAGGCGGGCGATCGTTACGGCCGTCGCCACTAGGGGGCGGGAACAACGCCATCGCGTGCGGCCGCTCCCCCCTCTCCCCGCAGGACCCTCACGGCCGCAGCCCCGCAAATACTGCGCCGAGGTTGCTTTGGCCACGGGAGATGGCTTTGGGCGGAAAAGTCCTGAAAGAGTCTTTTGTGTTTGCTTGGTTACAAGCTTCGATTGATTCATTATTACTTCATGTTAGCTGAGTTTCCATTGTATTAGGACACAGTCTGCCTGGTGGGTTTTTCCCCGACTAGCGGGTTTTCCTCCAGGATCGAACGACGTGTGATGGTGTCTTTCTGTATTAATAGATCACAGTCGCTCGGGGTGAATACCAGGCTGCCGCGTAGCGCGCAGATATTTAAAGCATATAATCTTATTTAATTCAAATTGTGTTTTCAATCTCAGACTTGATTTTAAAATTATTTCAAAATTATTATTGTAACATTTTATCCATTTAACCTCTCATGTTGTCTATTTATAAGTTGCTTTAAATAACGTTTGCTTTCCACCAACTACTTACAACTTGTAGATTACATTTAAATTTTTAGATAACATTACTTTTTAGTAATTTTACTATTTAATAAATTACTCTGTATATTTGTGACATGTGGTCAGGCGGAAGAGCGGGCCTGATGGCCCGAGCCTCGCCATATTAATAAAGGCATATTATTATTATTATTATTATTATTATTATTATTATTATTATTATTATTATTATTATTATTGTTGTTTTTATTTTGTGTTTCCGCACGCGTCAACTATCATCATTATTCCCGTAATGGTAGTGCATGTTTTTAGCACGGGTGGTGGTGGTGGTGGTGGTGGTGATGGCGGTAATTTTTTTAACCGCTGGATGACGAGATCAGCGGCTATCCGAGGCTTCGGCCGACCGAAACGTCCCCAACTGCGTGTCTCCCAACAACGGGGAGCCACCACAGCCGGGACAAGCTCTAATTTCCCGACAGATAGTGCGTGGTCCTGGCCCGTTTGACAGAGTACTGATCAGACATTCGCTTGATGTTGATCGTAGAAACCACGATAAACTACCGATCAGAGTAGTCGGCCGATAGAATTCTACACCAGACACTTAACTCTTGACTTTGATTTTGACTTTAATTTGTCATCGGACGCTGATAAATAACCAATCCGAAGTCGTCACTGAACCCAGATCTCACTATTATTAAGGATTCTTCACAAATCTATGAAAAGTCCAAAGTGCGTATGAACGAAACGTATAAATACAATCAATACAAAATAAATCAATATCTATCAGCAAATTTCCATCTCTGTTTTTTACGGGTTTTAATATTTTACAACTCAGTAATATTTTTTAAAATTTATATTCATTTAAATCAAGTGTCTGATATTTATTCACATACCATTAAAGTCAGCTGCTACAGTATCTTCATATAAGATAGAAGGAACTACGAAAAATACAAATCAGAGCAGTCACCCGCTGTAATTCTCTTCCTGACTGCGGCTGTTTTCGAGCTTCTCTCAAAAATACTCCGCCGTGGGGATGCGAACTTATGAGCTTTTGGTTAGAGATACTGCAGAGCAACAGTGGTTGACATGAGTCATCTCAGTCAGTAAAAATGTTGCGGTGAGGGCTGCGAGAAGAACCGTGTCATATAAGTGTATGCCGAACACAGGCGCCGGGCAAAAAATGTTGACACTATTTCTTCAAATAAAATAGTATTTCCAGGGTTAATATCAAATTTTTATTAAAACATTTTATACATTTTTGATCGTACGGTTTTGGAACAAGTAGATCCGAACAATGTGTGTTCAAAATTAGAACAAGTATGTCAGCATAAATGTTGCAAATCTCTGGGACATGTAAAGGGATCAAAAATAATTATTTTTTGTCAATGAATATATAGTGGGAATTTTTTCTTGTGAAGGAGCTACATGTGGCATTTGCCTCTTCTTTGTAGGCAACCCCGTTTGCATAGATGTTCGACAGGTCACGTTCTGAAGCAGTGAAGGAGATTTCTTGTATCTACCGAACATCTGTACATACCCGGTTGCCCAAAATCAAGGACAAATACCACTTGTGTAAATGCCTATAACTCCGTTTGTATGTATGCGTTACCAAAGGGGGATCATTTTTTTACCCTTTACATGCACTAAAAGTTTGTAACATTTTGTCTGAGACAGCCCGCATACCCATTTTCACCCCCAGGGGTTTTTAACTGACGAAAATGATACATGTAACCACATCAAAAATATTTTCGTTCTTCATGTCACTTTTAAATGAACTTATCGCTAAATAGCTGGGGCCTGTGTCGATAAGAAAACATACCAAAAAATATATATTTAATGGACAATAAAGTCCATTAAAAAATAAGTGTCCGAAAAACGTAACTTTATTGTTGAGAGTAGTTGAAATGATTCAGAAGGCACAGATGGCGTCTTTCATGTGCTCTGACCTTTGCGTATTTTGGGTGCACCTGCTCCCTTTAGCAACGTTCGCCTCGCATTTAGAGCGATCGAATAACTAGGGCTGCCCCTGGGGTCAGTGGCCGCTCTTCATTAATTCCACGGCACCCCGTCCCACAGAGCCTCGGCGCCTAGAGCGAACGGAAGTCTCCCACAGAGGGAGAGGGAGAGAGAGGGAGAGAGAAAGGGAGAGAGGGGGGAGGGGAGGGAGAGGAGAGGGAGGAGAGGAGGGAGGGAGAGAGAGGGAGGAAGAGAGAGGGAGGGAGAGAGAGGGAGGGAGAGAGAGGGAGGGAGAGAGAGGGAGGGAGAGAGAGGGGAGGGAGAGAGAGGGAGGGAGAGAGAGGGGGAGGGAGAGAGAGGGAGGGAGAGAGAGGGAGGGAGAGAGAGGGAGGGAGAGAGAGGGAGGGAGAGAGAGGGAGGGAGAGAGAGGGAGGGAGAGAGAGGGAGGGAGAGAGAGAGGGAGAGAGAGGGAGAGAGAGGGAGAGAGAGGGAGAGAGAGGGAGAGAGGGAGAGAGAGACCTCATCTACTTGCTCTAGAAATTCGTTATATTTATTCTGCGACGCATGTGTAATTAAATACTTCACACAGTTACGTTACAAGCTTGAAGGCATCTAGTTTGCCTCTATTCATTACTTTAGAAGTTTGCCAACTATGAAATAGATATATTGTGCATATTTCTGTTGAGATCTATACTTTACTAAGAATAAAGTGTTTTTCCTAGTTTTATGTAATCTGTAACATTATACCAAGAAGAGTAAATACAAAACGAGGGAAGGTGGGAGAAAGCGGAAGAGAAAGGGAGAGCGGGATGGTAGAAAAAGGAAGGTGAGTGAAGGAGGGATGGAGGGGTGCCAGAGAGACAGAGAGAGAGGGGGGGAGAAATTCCGAAAGGGAGGTAGAGAGATGGACAAAGGGGGAGACAGATGAAGAGACAGTGAGATGTAGAGCTGGAGAGATTAAGACATGGAGAGTTCAAGAGAGCGAGATAGGGGAATGAGGAAGGGAGAGGTGAAATGGACAATGTAAAGGAGGAATATTCTGAGAAGAAGGGAGGTAGAAATGAAGGGATTTAAATAAAAAGGGAAGCAGACGGATGAAGAGAGAGGGAGAGAGTGGGGGATAGGTAGTGAGATGGAGGAAGAGAGAGGGAGGAGAAGAAAGGGAGGAGCAGATTTGAAGGGAGAGAGAGATGGTGCGAAATTCAGAAAGGAAGGCAGATAGGGTGAGAAAAATGGAGAGAGAAGATGGAGAGATAGTAAGATGGAGAGCTCGAGAGAGTGAGGTCGAGAGAGTCAGAGAGAAAGAGAGTAAGACGGAAAGAGATTCTGAAAGGGAGGCATAGAGATAGAAAATAGGAATAGGGATAGTGTAAAGGAGATGGCGAGATAGCAAGGAGAGAGGGTGAGAGAGTTTGAGAGTGAGGGGCATAGAAGAAGGGAGAAAGACAAAGAGAGATTCAGAAAGAGAAGCAGAAAAATGAAAAAAGAGGGAGATAGATAGGGAAGAGGCAGTAAGATGAAGAGCCCAAGAGACCGAGGAGAGACGAAGAAATGAAGGGGAAAGGTAGACAGAGAGAGGGGGAGGAAGAGAAGCCCCATGTACCCGCATTCAGGCCCAAAACTACATTCCGAGAGAACATAAATCTGCGTTATCCCCTCGCCCCGAATACCCAGTGTGCCAGATGCAAGTGGCGAGTCGGAAACTACCTGGCCGAACACGCTGTCATACCAGCCAACGCCCTGCAATTGACCTGAAAGCACAGCCAGGGGCTAATTTTGCAAATTACAGTCCTTCTTAATACGTGGGTTTCTTAATACGTGCGCCAAAATTAAGGCGACTACTTTATTTGCTCGATAACGCAGGTGACGCATGAAATTAAAAAAAAAAAAATTGTTTATAAATCATGGACTTTCTCTTATTTTTCCAACACTTCATTCGTGGTATAGAGAGAGGTATTTAATGCTGCAGAGCGATTTTTTTTTCGCAGAAATCGTCCAGGCCGATCTTGAGATCCTTAGAATTTGAAATAAATGTGTCGATTTTTTAGTATAATTTACATCAGGGTTCAACATTTTGAAAATTTTGTCGAAAAAATGGTTTCTAATTTTCTGACTTTTTTCTCAGATAGGGAAAAGTTGCTTAAAGTGGCATAGATCTAATTTACATTGAGCTCTCTAAATTTTCGTAAATTACAAAAGTTCAAAACTTTTTCGACATCTTCCTACAACTACAATATTGAAAATAGAGAGTATTTTTCTTAATAAAATGAAATATAAATAAGATCGTGTACAATTTTTCAAAAATGAGTAGTTTTCCTGTAATTTAGCGTGAAATATACCAAAACTTAGATTCTTAAAAGCGGCTTGATATTTTTATTTTATTATTTTTCCTCCAAAAGTACATTAATAAAAATGTCGCAGGTTTAATTTTCGTTGAACTCTGAAATTTCAAAAATTCCAAAATGTAGAAATATTGGGGGGCGTTGTAGTACCATTAGTTTTGGTATGTTTCTGAAATAAATATGTAGCAACTATTGTGAAAAAATCTGTTTGTATTTTTCTTTTGGTGTTTCATTCCGAAAACGTCAAAAAATTCATGCAAGTATTTTGCAAGCAAATACACGAAGTATATTTTTTCTGTGGTAGCGCCATTATACGTTTGTAACTTAAAAAATATACTTTTGCTCTTAAGCAGATTAAAATTAAAAATTTCCTATCAAAAGTTAACTAGATAATTGTGGTTTTAATAGTGAGAATTTAGAAAGTCGATCTCACTCTTTAGATATGTTACAACTTTTTAGTGCTTATAAGAAATAAATTTAAAAGGAATATAAAAAGGAATAGTAGGATTTTTAACAAATGCAGAAGAGAAAGAATGAGGTTAGAAAAGTGCTGAAGTAGATTTTTCTCAGTCTCAAACAAATTCTACCCAGAATTAAATCAAAACTTTGGGGTACATTTTACATTCTTATTCCTCATAAACTTAAAAAAGCAAAATATCATAATCAACATAAAGAATTTGGCTTGTGTTGGTCCGCAATATTTGAATTGTCTTTTAAGCGAAGTTAGTCATAATATAGGAAGGATGCACAATTCTTCTCGAAAGGAGGAAAAACGTGATGTGGGAACTTAACAAGATGGCAAGAGGCCAGACTTGTCATCTTGTCTAAGAAGTCGAAACGGAAATGACTTGACATTACATTCCTCACATTTCCCTCCTCGTAATTTTTTTCCTCCTCGAATAATCTGCGAGAAACATAAGTATCTTCCTGGAACTTAAATAGTGTTTCCTGGAAATGTTTGCTGACACGCTTTAAACTGATGTGACATTCAAGAAATTCTAAACGTTACTTTTATAGAAACAAAGAATGTTCAGGCTAACAAATTTGCAATAGAACTAGTAGTACTACAACAGCACATTATCTAGCATTATTTCTAACTTCTCCAATTCTCAAAAAAATTTATAGTTCAATAAAAATGAGACCTGTGCCACTTTTAACCTGACTTTTGTTCTATCTGTAAAAACCTTTCAAGAAAATAATTCGATCAGTTTTCAATTTTTTGTTATAAATTGAATTAACTTCAACCAGAAATTACACGAAAACTACTTGACTTTGACTCATTGAAGGTATAAAATTTGCGACAAAAGAAATTTGAGATTGACTGAATTAGAAAATATTTTAGTTCTTAATACGCAAACAAATCACTTTTATTTACTGTTCAGTTATTTCAATAATATTTTAAATGATTTGATTATAGATACAGAAATTACAAACAACCAAATTTCCAAACGAATAACCTTAACAGATAACAATCCCAATATAAGTAAAGTACTTGAACATTTTTTACGGGACTAAATCTCTATCACCTTTTTCATTTACCCTCATCTTTTAAAGATCCTTTTCCAAAAGAGACGGAAATCAATCTAAGAATAGATCTTTAAAGTATTGGGCCGTCTTTTTTCAGAATTGAGAAGTGAAAAATGATTTTTCTCCTCAAGGGGGCAGTTATCAGTTGAAATAACACATAAATATGTATTATGTACTTATATTTTCAGTTAGGACACACACATACAGAGAAAACTTTAGGTATGAACCTGGGATAGCTAAATCAGCGCAATTTAGTACTCTACCGTGATGTGCTACTTAGTGACCGGATTTAAACTATCCTATTAGGGTAAATAATTTCATTTATTTATTAAGCAACACACTCCTAATTTACAAAAAATTAATAATTGCGTATCTAAACTTATGTAACTAACATAATACTTTGCTAATATATCTTTTCACATTCCATTACAATGTATTTCATGTTCAATATCAATTTTTTTCTTAAACCTAGGAGCAGAATTTGAAATTTTTTCATCTGAAGGTAATATATTGTTGAATAACTAGGCCAATATTGAAGATATATTTTTGTACACTTTCTCTCAACCCTTCTAACAGTATTTTACCCTACTTTCTCATAGGATGCCCATGTGTATCCTTATTTCTAATTATAAACTTGTCGAGACATTCTGACAACAATCCACACACAACTTTATGAACAAAAATCATTGTATCACAGAATATTTTATCCTCAACCGTTAACCAATGTAGTTTCGTCAACATAACTTACACCAGCATACCTTTCTTTACATAAAATACGTTGCAGAAACCTCTTTCTCACAGTGTGAATCCTTTGGACTCGAAACATCAAAGCACCGTGATCATAATTGACTCAATCTCCGGTATATAATGGTCTTCTTCTTCTTCTCCATTCCAAGGATTAGGCAGGAATGCCTGTTCCGTCTTCACCTTGCACTTCAGGACCATCTCTTTCTGGGTCGGCCGATATCTCTTCTTCCCTTCGGTTGGTAGTTCATCACTAATTGTGGAATACGATCTTCCTCCATTCTTTCGATATGGCGCCGCCATTCTTTCCTGTTTTCTAAGATCCTTTCATTTATGTTGTATATATCTAGTTCTTTACGGATATCCTCATTTCTTATCTGGTCTTGTTTAATGCAGCCTTTAACTTTCCTAAGAAATCTCATTTCTGCTGCTTGGAGCTTACTTTGGTCTCTTTTTTTCATTATCCACGATTCACTTATATACAGGAGAACTGGAGCAGCCATTGTCTTATAGAACTTAATTTTTGTGTCTTTCCTTGCTTTGTTCTGTAGTGTTCTATTTATTATTCCACATATTGATTGAAATTTATTAGTTTTATTTTCTATGTCTTTATCTGTGTCATAACTGATGTCACAACCAAGGTAATTAAAATTTGAAGTCTGGTCGATCACTGTGTTGTCAATAACTATTTTTGAGCGTATGGGGTATTTACCGCAATGGGCCATAACTTTAGTCTTCGTTTTAGAAATTCGAAGATTATACTCATTTCTTCCCAGTTGATGCAGTGTGTATACAGCTTTTTGCAGATCATCTTCACTTTCTTGCAGTATTGTTACGTCATCTGCATAAAGTAGAACATTTAGGTGTTTATTCTGCTTCAACTGTATTCCAGAACAAGCTATGCATCTCCATTTTTTAATAAGGTCATCAATATATATATATATATATATATATATATATATATATATATATATATATATATATATTGAATAGTGTTGGAGATAAACTACATCCTTGTTGAAGTCCCCTATTTATTAATATTTCTTCAGTCTTCTTTATGCCAGTATTTATTATAATTTTTGTCTCGTTATACATATTTTTGATGGTTTTTATGAGGTGTTCAGGATAGCCACTTTCGTTCATTATTTTCCATAGCTTGTGTCTGTCCACGCTATCAAAAGCTTTCTCGAAGTCAATAAAGGCTATATGGGTTTCCTTATTTACTTCTCGTCGTTTTTCTAATATTCTTTTAAGACTAAAAATATTGTCGTTACAAGAGCGTCCCTTCCGAAATCCCGATTGTTCTTCTTGTAATTTAGCCTCTGCTATAATTTTCAATCGAGCGTTGATAATTTTTGCAAATACTTTATAAGCGGCATTCATGAGGCTGATACCCCTGTAGTTTCCACATTCATTTCTTTTACCTTTTTTAAAGACAGATATGACCTCTGTTATTTTCCAGCTATTGGGAGTTTTATAAGATTTCCAGCATTCGTTGAACAGATGAAGCAGTCTAAATTCGCTTAGGGGGCCTGCATATTTTATGAGTTCCATGTTAACTCCATCAGGACCACATGCCTTCCTGTTTTTTATACTGTTCAAGGCTTGCTTTAATTCATCCAAGGAGATGGAATCCACAGTATTGTTGTAGCGAAGCTCTTCCTCTTTAGGTTCAACAGTTCCAGTACACCAAAGGTTTATATAGTGTTCCTTCCATTGTTCTTCATTGATTATGCGTATATCTGCAACATCTTTCTCCGTCTGATTTAAATGTCTTAACGCTTTGTACGCAAACATTTGTCTTCCATGTATATCATGTTCGATGGTACTTATAAATCTATCCCATGAGTCATTATGTGCAAATCTTATTATTTGTTTAGCGTTATTCCTTTTTTGTTTATATTCTTCTTTAGCTTCTTGGGTTTTGTTTTGAAGGAATTTTTTATATGATATATCTTTATCTTTTATGGCTTTCGCTATACAATCGTTCCATACTCTCAGTCCCTTTCTTTTCTTATGCTTTTTTTTCTTTCCTAAAGTTTCATATGCTGCCCTCTCTATGCATTCCTTTATATTTTGCCATTCCTTATCCACATCATCAACAGTTGGAACACTTGACAGAAATTGTTGTAATCGAATTTGATATAGTCTTTTTATGCTTTCTTGTTCAAGTAAGTACACTTTGAAAATTTCCTGTCTTGTCTCTTTTCTTGGTCTAATTTTCTTCCATTTTGCTACCATTGCTATTGTTGCAATCACTAGGTAGTGGTCTGAATATATATTACATCCTCGGTGTACTTGTTCATTCTCTATTTGGTTACTAATTTTATCATTTGCGATTACATAATCTATCAGTGATCTGAGGCCTCTGGCACTCCAGGTGAACTTGTGTATTTCTTTTTTCCTGAAAATGGTATTAGCAATTTTCAACTTATTGAAGGCTGCAAACTGTCTACGTTCTTCTCCGTTTTTATTTAAGTGCTGTTCTTCAAATACCGCGACAACTCCCGGAATCGGAATGTTACCAACCCTTGCGTTTAGGTCGCCACAGACGAGGACATGATTACTTTTGTTTATTTTGCTTATTTGTTTTTGAAGATCGTCATAAAACGTCCGTGTGTCCTCTTTCCTTCCTTCTTCTGGGGCATACACGCCTATAAGTATTAAGTGGCCCCTCTCTATTTTGAATTTGCACGTCACAATTCGTTCATTTACAAAGGAATACTCCACTATCCTATTTTTCCACCTCTTGTTAACCATAATTGCTACCCCACTACTTGCCCGTCTATTTTGAGTTACTCCACAGTAGATCATCGTATAATGTTTCAAATCTTTTGTACCTTTCAGCTTTTTTTTGGTTTCCGTTATGACAGCTATATCTATTCCTTTTTCGTTTAGTTTGTTATCTAGTTCTTCTTCTTTATTACCTAGCCCTCTGACATTCCAGGTAGCTAGTTTTAGTCGTTCCGTAATACCGAATCGTTTATCCTTGGCATGCTTAAGTTGTTTCCACGATCCATCCAGTTGTGCATTGTGAAGAGAGCCAGTAGTTATTGAATGGTAAAACCAATAAAATGGCATATCGATCGCACAGTTAACTCATATGCAGAGAAATAGTAAGTTTTCCAAACAGGCGATCGTTTAATTAACCACACGATCTCACGACTTTTAGCCATAGCAACGGCGTTGATATGCTCGTTTGCTTAGTGCTGTGGCGATAATAACCACAACCGCCTATTGGGCCATCCTGTGTTCTCTGACAGACTTTATGGTCTTTCTTTTCACCCTCTTATCTCGCGCAGTTCGCGTTCATCTCCTCCCATCACGCAAGAGACTCACGCCTGGCGTCTGTCTGCCAACTTCAGTCGATAACGCGTAACTCCCTCCTTTCAGCAGGTTAAGTTGCTCAGAAGTTAAAGTTGGCGAGTAGTATGAATAACTCGTCAGTCACTTTCCCTTCATTTGAATTCAGACTCGTGGGCATTAGGAACTGAAGTGCAAGTAACGGAAGCAAATTCTTAAAAAAAGAGGAGAAATTACAAAGGAAAGAAAATTAATTAAGGATGAAAACGAAACGAAAAGAAGAAAGCAAAGAAGGGATAAAAAGCCGCGAAAAAGAGAAGAATTGAAGGCTTTGAGATGGCTGCATATAGAAATTGGCTTCCTAATAGCGATATCATTTCACATTTTGAGTGAAATGTCTAAAAGCTCCCGTTAAAAAATATCCCAGATCCTATGTTGAATATAATGAATATTGGCAGGTCCCAGTCTTTGAGAAAAATGAGTTCGAACGATAATTCTGGGCGCGAAATTCAAACCGGCTACAGCATCTCTGCAGACACCAGCACAGCGCCTTCCAACACGGCTGGGCGTTTCCCGATTCCGATGAAACTGTCAAGTGAGACAAATATCGCTTGCTGCGTTCTAGAGTACTTCAATATTATCAAGTGTTTTTTGTGTACTGTTTATTTACTTCACTAAATCTACTTAATATGCATTTTTATAAATTACAACCACGGATGTAGCGGTGTAAGAATAAACGCTGAACATGAATAAAGCCTTATGGCAATTAACATAAGTCCTGAAATATTCGAATTATTTTTTGCGTATCTTCAATGTGAGCATACGTTCATTAAATTATCAATTTAAGGATTATTTCTGAGCGCGAACACATACGGATTACAATATAAATCTTGGTTTTCGCCTAGATTATAAACATTAACTGCATCCGCTAATTATCGAGGAAGGTGGCTCAGAGCTCAATTGATGTCACTGCAGTGCCCCTGACCGCGAAGTCCTAGGGTTTGAATCCCGACGGTGGCATAAATTTCGACAATAGCTAGGTCGAGTTCTTATTTACACACACACTTACATACATTTTGCTATAACACATGTCAATTGACTTGGGAGCTTAGAGCTTGTCTCGGGTGCGGCGATACCCCGCTGGTGGGAGATACCTGGTTGAGGAAAATCTCCGCGAGTCGATTTATGTCAGCGCTGGACCTCGCCATGAAGCGGGGGAAGATCACTGCCACCTCCAGCCATACAAAATGCACGACACTTACGGGAATAAAGACCTTAACAGTTGAAGCGTCTGGAATCACGTAATCAAAATCTTTCGTTATTTGTTCTATATCGGCCTAATGTCGTTAGAGGTTATTCAGAAGTTACGTAACGCAAATTTGGAATTTAATGAATATCCTATCTTCCCCTTTTAACGTACCTGCAAGGCGAGTTTAAACCCGCCTCCTAAATAAATACCTAACGCTTACGACAACACTGCATTTACAATGAGTAGAAATGAGTCCAATAACAGGCAAAACAATTTGTATAAATTTTTCGAGGTGAATATATTAAAATTTATGATAATTAAAATCGGTATCAGTTGATTATGCTGGATACACCTAACAATTATATTAGAGAATTTTTTGAGTGAAGGAAAGATACGAAGACGAGTTTTTAAGCAGGAATATTTCTGACAATCCCTTCACACGCCGTCATGGATGAGTCACGGGTGAGAGTCTGTAGCCTAATTTAATTGGATTCAAGAATATATTATATATCAGCAATCCATATTAAACTGGTGAAAAATAATTACTTTTATTGTAACAATATATAGCCTACATCATTACTTTTTAAATTTATTCCTATCTTATAAAATGTATTTTTCTAATATAGTACAAGAATCATTAACAAAAAGTCTTTTTTTTATTTAGTTCATTTTCAAAAATTATCAGAGTAACATAAAACAAAACGAACACTTCCAACACCTATGTAACGCAAACACACGCCTCTCTTTAGCTTTACGTTATTTATCAGAGACCCCTTAATAACTATTTACGGTGCTGGTGTTATTAATTTCCTTTCCGCAATCAGAATCTCTCAAGTTCTCTGCTGCCAAGTGTCACTGCCTGGCGCCTGCCAAGGAGTGCATTAAGCTCGCTGGCGCATCCTGGCGGCGAGCGCGTGTGTCACACTTCCTCATTGCGAGCGGCGTGGGCGTCCGGCGGCGTCAAGATAAATGGATCCAAAATGGCGGATCACCCCGCAACGTGCGAGTTGCGTGCGCCGAGGCCCGTGAAACTGACAGCTGTGTTTCTCGTGTTTAATGGAGGCGCAGGAAGTACGAGCGGACGCAAAGGAAAACAGACGATCGAAGAATGAAAACGCGACAAAAAGAGTTAGGACGTTGCCTTTTCATAATTAAATTACATATTTATTTATATATTTATTTGTAGCTATGTATTTAGCAGTTTAAGGTCCTGCTTAATGCCACTTTTGCCAACTATGGGTGTTCCCAATTCTGAGTCCTTGTTTTATTATTTATCCACGCCCGGGGGTAAGAAAGATATATTGCGATCTTGACGTATTTCTATAACCGTGTCTAGCATAAATTGCCTGCGGAGCATTTTATTTCATCACACAGGTATAGAAACTGAGACGATTTGTATTAGAAAACTACAGCTTCATTTTTCCCCCGACCGGGAATCGAATCTCGGACCGCCTTACAGAAAGCTAGCACGTGGCCTGTCAGATATTCGTGGGGCTATGTTAACTCATTCATATACTTCTTTATTATTACAAAAAAGTGCAATTGTGAAATAGGCCTCTGACATGGACGATAATGTAATATCACAATAATACACCGAAGAACCAAAAAAACTGGTATAGTCATGCGACATGAAGTAAAGAGATCTGGAACCAATCAGAAAATCGGCAATCAGAATCTGACCAATAAGACAACCTGAATCTGGCGCAGTTGTTAGATCGGTTACTGTTGCTAGAATGGCTGGTTATCACGATTTAGTTGAGTTTCAACGCGTTGTTATAGTCGTCGCAAGAGAGATGGGGCGTAACGACTACGAGGCCGCGATGAAATTTGGATTTTCCCGTATGACCATTTCACGAGTGTACCGTGAATATCGGAAACCCGGTAAAACATAAAACCCATCGCATCGCTGCGGCCGCAAAAAAATCGTGCAAGAACGGGGCCGACGACAACTGATGAGAATAATTAAACGTGATAAGACTGCAACCCTTCCGCAAATTGCTGCAGATTTCAATGCTGGGCCATCAACATGACTCAGCGAGCGAACCATTCAACGAGACATTAGTATTAAGGAGTTTCAGACCCAAATCGATATTTTTTACCCTTGATGACTGCATGTCACAAAGCTTTATGCCTCGCCTGGGCCTTTCAACACCGGCATTGGACTGTTGATGACTGGAAACGTGTTATCTGGACTTATGATTCCCGGTTCACATTGTTTCGAGCGGATGGAGGAGTACGAGTATGGCGACCACCTAATGAAGCCATAGACCCCGCCTGTCAACAGGGGACCGTTCCAGCCAGTGGAGGCTCTGTGATGGTATGGGGAGTGTGCTGTTGGAGTGATATGGGATCCATGGTACGTCTAGATACGACTCTGACAGATGACACGTACGTAAGCATCCTGCCTGATCACCTGCACCCATTCATGTCCATTGTGCATCCCGACGGACTTGGGCAATTACAGCAGGACAACGCGTCAGCCCACACGTCCAGAATTACTACAGAGGGGTTCCAGGAACACATTTCGGAATTTAAACACTTCCACTGGCCAGAAAAATCCCCAGACACATTGTAGAGCATATCTGGGATGCCTTGCAACGTGCTGTTCAGAAGAGATCTCCACCCCCTCGTACTCTTACGAGTTTATGGACAGCCCTGCGGGATTCATGGTGTCAATTACCTCCAGCGCTACTTCGGACATTAGTCGAGTGCGTGCCACGTCGTGTTGCGGCACTTCTGCGTGCTCGCGCGGGCCCTACACGATATTAGGTAACAGTTTTTTGGCTCTTCAGTGTGTAATATCACATATTCTCTATCGACCAAGGGACAACTGTCGAACAATTCATAGAGATGAAGAACCATTTATTTGTTTAGGATGTTATTCACTGATCCATACTGTATCGTCCCTAATGTTTATGTTACTCGGGTTTTCCTATATATGATCGGGTTTATTTTCTTTTAAAATAAAGGTCGTAATCAGCAGTGGTAAAATGGTTCTGATTTGTCTGGGTTTTACTTTTTGTTTGAATGTTTTTCGACTTTTTTTACCCGAAATTTGGTTTAGGCAAGTGGGTGATCCAGGTGAGTTTTGTACACCATAAAAGACATCGTCGCATAGCGTCAATGGAATCTTTTCAATATTGCCTTTCAGGAAATAGCATCAATAACTCCGTGCCTCCCAATGAGAGACAATGGATTAGGATAATAATAGTAATAATAATAATAATAATAATAATAATTATTATTATTATTATAATTTTCCTAATCGTTATAACTTGGTTTTAAGAATATCCGGTTTCTTGTATGATTTTAGTAAACAAGGTAAGTAAAAATGAAAAAAAGGTGTAAAGCAATCATTTCAAATGAGAAGAATTAGTATATTTCAAACAATAACGAATCATCCAGATGGACTGCAGTGTCTTATAAATCTTAACTTAAAAAGATGAAATCGGTTCTTACAGAAGTCAATACATTTATCACTCCATAATGGTAAGACCTACTAATAAATTGCGAATAGGGAATATTGTGAACTTCAAATAAAAGTACTAAACTACTATTATTTCATTTAGTACACATTATTGCATGGGGTGGTCTAAAACATTTTCTGATATGACACCTGCGGAAAGAATTGCAGCCGCAAGCTGTCATAAAGGATTTAGGAATCACTACTCAGTACTGAGGGAACAGAATTGGCACTATGTAAATAATATGTATCAAAAAGGAAAAATCCATTGAAAAATTATATTAATGGTTGTAAAAATTATTTTTACTTTTTCGTAAATATACGTATACATGGGGTAAACATATGTAGTATAGAGAAGGTTATGTCTTGCTAAAATTCATTTCAATGGAAATACATTTTTGGGACTTCCTGTTACCGAAAAAAATGTATTTTTCAAAACATTCTCCCATCTACGTGTCTGTCTGTGGACGTTCATCTGACTGTCTGTCTGTCAATCTGCCGGTCCATCATTCCGTCTGTCTGCTCCGTTCGTCTATTTGTCATTTCACCTGTGTGAACAACACTACCACCTAAACTCTTCGTAGGATTCTTTTTTTGCAAAATGAATATTCATTCATCGATCTCGCCCTATTCAAAGCCCTGCGATTTTACAAAAATGAACTACCTCACATGAAGCCCCTGGGACACTCAGAATTTTTAAAAAAAGGTTCTAATATTTCTTCATACTTTTTACAATAGAACTAAAAACACTGAATAACATGACATAGTCGCTATTCTGATGTATTCTTTTTATTTTCACAAATTACAAAAATGTAATTAATATAATAATTAAAATATCTATCATAAAATGAAAATAATAACAATTTCATGTGAGCTTTTAACCCGGCAATGGATTGATGAAAAAATATGACACTAGCAGATGGGTCGGATCTTAGAGAACAGGTTTAGAAAACAAGAATTACATTCTAAATAATGAGTTTATTTAACTGATAGATGATGGTATGCTATAAATGGAATCAAGTTTGTTAGTACTGTCGACTCCGGTTAAAGTAAACTTCTTGGAACTAACATGTTTAATTTACTATATCTGAGGTACACTATATACGTTGATGTGAAAATAAAATATAATTTCTCCACAATGATAAATTTTGTTAACACAGAGATACAGAAAACATTATTAACAGCACGAAATGACAATATCAGTATCTTTATTTATCCTTAAAATAATTATTTTCAATTGTTTCCTTTTATAATTTTTATTAGTAATTTCTCTAGATATCCAGAGTTTGTGCTCTCTCCATACTTGAATCTGCATTGTCCTTTGTCTCTAAGTACAGACCTGACACCCTTCAAAGCCTCTTGCAATGTTGGAACACCGTCCCGCTCTCCGAAGGCCTTTTTATTCGCCTAAAAATATTACAACAAATAAATATTTAGTACTATTATATAACCAAGAATAAAGGGGTATGGGAGTCACTCGAAAGGAAAGATTAAAGTCACGTCTCTATGCAATGTATAAAGCGTACACAGGCCTTCGAGCGTGGAAAGAAATTCAAAGTCGATTAGGGAAACCTACATATTTCGGCAGAGCGGATCACATGCACAAAATTCAGACAAGAATTCAGAAAACGGACGTTGGGAAATATTCATTCGCGAATCGCACTATTAGGGACTGGAACAGTTTGCCTGTGACAATCTTCGATCCCTTTCCTCAAAGCCTGAGCAAATTTAAAAATAAATTAGTTTCTTGAATGTAGATATGTTATAAATATATTTAATAAAATTCAGTGTAATTACCTATGTCTTCTTTGTAATTAAGTATTATTATTATTATTATTGTTGTTATTATTATTATCATCATTATTATTATTATTATTATTATTATTATTATTATTATTATTATGTGAAGTGCAGTGACGTTGTGAAACTGAGAGAAACGAGTGAGTAAGAAAGACATTAAAGCTCGCTGTATCGCAGTGCGGTGAAGTGAAGTGTGGTGAAGTGAAGTTTGGAGAATTGGAATTCTATGAAAGATTGCACGGTGAAATGTTCAGGTAATTTTTGTAAAGTTTGTAGATTTTGTATAGTTGTTAAGTTCTGTAATGTTAAGTTAGTGTATTCTGCCACCAAGTTCTCACACTTAATTGCAGAATTTTTAATAAATCTAATCTAATATAGAATTATATAGAATACACCTTAAGTTAGCCTACTGTACAGTTTTTTTGCTCGCGCTTGGACCACGCGTGCATGCATTTACCGGGGCTCGGTAACATCTCGGTGGCAGGTGCATGTAACTTTTTATCAGGAGATCAGCGATTAGCTGGATCCGATTTTTATCCCCCAGGGTTGATAGCCCTGGCAGTATGAACGATAAAATGATACATACAAACAAACACCAATACACCCATGCACGAGGCGGGACTCGAACCCGCGATCTTCTGTTCCGAGACTGCTATGACACAATTGTCTTAACGATGTCAGTAATCTGATCGGTACATTATTGATATTAAAAAGTGTTTTTCCTTCCTCCAGCAAAATTTTCTTTTTTCATAGAGGGAGTTGTCAATCATCAACGACGATTTCTTTTTTTGTGGGTTTCCTAGACATAGCCCATTAATTGCCGGGTAAAACAATTATTTCATTTTATAATACATTAAATCAATCCTCCAGAAAAAATATATATCACTGCTTTCGCTCATGCTTTGTGGTATGAGCAGCACTGCGACGGCACGAACTTGGCAAGTACCCTGTGTTCCGTGCTGGTCGACTGCGTGGCGAAGCCCCGGAGATAGCAGCTCACGCACGCAGCTTTGGGATGGGTGATGGGCTTATCTTGATCGCAGTAGTTGCGACCGCAAAGCAAAGGCTGTAGATGCAATGTAAGTGAACGTGGCCAGGGAGGTTCATCATTAAGGTCATGCAACGATATCACAGTTTATCAATAATAAATTCAGGAGGATCATGAAAAAAAGGGCAAATGGGTCTTTGCACTGGATTGGATACACATCTTAGCTAGCGATCGGAAAAAATAGGAGTGACTTTCTGTCATAAAAAAATCGAAATATTGCATTCGTATATCGACATAACACAGGAATGAAAAGCCTTTCTGAACGGTACGAATTTTGTGAACGTACTTTTTTGTAATTTAGTTTTAAACGGTTATCGTCGACTTACGATTGTCAAAATAAATGAGATGAAGGAAATGTATGAGTACTGATTTTTAAAGAAAATAATTTTTATTTTTACAGGATAATTTTCGGATAAGAAGGTGGTTTGAGAAAACCATTAAATAACAGAAGGGTGCTAACACAAATAAAGGACTAGGTTGCTCATGAACTTCACCGTTATTTGCTCCATATTGATCTCAAAACGTCAACACCTTTAATTCACATTTCGGAAAGATTGTTAATATGTAGTTTGGCAAGGTCTAATTTTTTATCCTTTTTTTTCAGTATAAAAATATTTGTCTCTCTCTTGTCATTTGTCAAATATTTGTCAATCGTAAGCGCCATATCGTACTCCCAGCAAATGCGACGAAGTTTTTTACGAATCTGCAAAAATAATTCAATGATTTTCATTTCTTTTGAAATTTGGATTCAACAATTCAATGTACCTTTCAATTTGGAGACAATTTTATTGGTTGTATTGTTATAAACAAAATGTTTTTGGTATTTTATTTAAGAGAGAATCAGGTACTTCAGAAACGTAACCTTTTGGAGATGAATCTATTATTTTTCAAACTTACTTTCTAAAATACAAAGCGAGTTTGTGTCTGCCTTATTAGAGTGCTATATAAGAGTACTAGCTGACCCGGCCACGCGTTGCTGTGGCTAAAGTTTTTGTTATATTACATTATAGTAAACAATCTAAGAGGAACAATAAGAGAACATCAGTCACGGAGTCCACTATGCTTTTTCACACAGATGGTATTTGTAAAAAAATATGGTGATCTCCTTATTTGACTTTCTACTACTATAACCCTTTAGTACAATGAAATTATTTACCAATAAAGACGAAAATATTGATGTTGGTATACAAATTCACTGGATTGAGATTTGAAGGGGAAGTACGTTGAACACAATTAATTAAAATGTTCTTACACTTGATATTAAGCAGAAATCAATAGGTACAAAATAAAAATTTATCAGATTTATTATTTCCATTTAATTTGTATAACAAATATAAGTACTATTCAATTATAAATACTTTCAAATTCAATTTAATTTAACACCAATCGGTGCACAATGTTTTTGGTTAACCTGTCTTTAGCTAACACAAATATATTAGACGGTTTCCCAACACGTGAACACGCAACATACAGTTGCCCATGAGAAAAACATGGATTTTCCAAATCTAAACCACAAATGGACATTGTTTGACCTTGAGATTTATTTATAGAAATGGCGAAAGCTAAACGAATTGGAAACTGTAGCCTTTTGAAGGGTATGGTAGAATCTGATGGTATCATCGGAATACGTGGCAGCAGGACCACTTTTCCTTTAAACTTCCCAGCCAAAATGGTTGCTTCAAGAATGTTTCCGGTGATCTTTTTGATGACCAAACGCGTACCTTTACATAATTGAGGTGGATTCAAATTACGGAGGAGAATAATAGTGGAACCAATCTTTAATCGAAGATTATGTGGTGGCATTCCAGGGATATCTAATGAATTTAAAAATTCAATCGGAAAATTTACACTTTCATTTTCATCAACAACAGTATCGATTGATTTAAAAGACATCATATCGCCTGGTAATAACTGTAGTATCTGGAAGTTAATTTCGTCAACATCAACGTTTTTGGCTGCCAAAATCGCCCGTTGACTAAGCCATTCATGATTCAAATAATTATTCTGTATATCCGGGAAAATACACTGAATCAATTCATTTTTATCCTGAACAACAGTGCAAAAATTGTCTGGTAGTTTAATGCATTGCGTATTTGGTTGCAGTTCTATTTTACCGTTCCCAATATCTAGTAGTTGTTCGGAAAATATTTGTGCTGATGGATCATTTTGCAATTGTACTCGCATATTTATGGTCAATCGAAGTGTTTCAACACTTCGCCATAAGAATGATTGTTTCAAACATGCATTAATCTCATCCGCGAAAGTAGAGCGAGGTATAACCGGTAAGGTCTGCCGGAAGTCACCAGACAAAAGTAAGATAGCACCACCGAAAAGTTTATTATTGCTGTTTAAATCTTGCATAGTTCTGTTTAATGCTTCAAGTGAATATTTGTGTGCCATTGTGCACTCATCCCAAATTATTATAGAACTCTTCCGCAACACTGCAGCTATTCCACTATTCTTTTTGATGTTACACATTGCATCTGGTTTATTATGAACGTCCAATGGCAGCTTGAATGTTGAATGTGCTGTTCGCCCACCATCCAGTAAAGTAGCCGCAATGCCTGACGATGCTACTGCTAATGCGATTTTTTGTTGCGACCGTATTTTGGCAAGAATCAACGATATTAAAAATGTCTTACCGGTTCCACCGGGTGCATCCAAGAAAAAAAAACCGCCTTGTTCAGCAGCAACAGCCAGCATAATCCGATCATAAATAATTTTTTGTTCTGCTGTCAGTAATGGTTCACTGTTCATGATAATTGTTGCTAAACTTTCATGGTCATATTGATTTTCTCGTTGTAAATCGGTATTGACTAAGTCGGTGGCTGGACGATTAGGTGATGGCATACCATAATGATTAAGTGGTAAATTTGAAATAAGAACACATAAATCCTCGATCAAGACCAATGCTTCATTGTACATCTCTGGTGTATAATCTATGTTTTGGCATTGATTTGTTTGTCTAATTCGGTGCAATATGTCTTCTGTCATACAATTTTTATATTTTTCCCACAAAGTTTGTGCTTGCGAGGGATAACATGTCGTCAAAATAATTGCAAACAACTGACGAATGTTATTCGGTGTTGATGTCAACGCAGCATCAGCAAGCGTTAAGTCCCAATGGTTATCGTCTTCTAGCAATTGCAGTTCACGACATGCATCCTGGTATGTATTGAATACTCGACCATTAACTGTTCGTAAAAATTCAAAAGACGTTGGTCCGGGAACATTCACCAATAACAAACGTAAATAGAAGCACTCACGTTGCTTTGGATGTACCGTGTAAAGTCTCCCCAATGTCTTAGCTTTGAATATGCCTGTAATGGAAGGATGTGGTTTTCCTTGTTTCCGTGGCTCCCATTTTTTACTGGATTTGTTCCATGTGAAATAACGTGGAACATCACCAAACACCAATGTCTTCGCGAATTGGCCAAAAACATCAGGTTTTTGACACAATGTAAAAAATTCAGTTAGAGTCGTTTTCGGAGCTTCGAACGCTCTTTGGAGAACATTTTTTTCAGTGAAGTATACACGTTGACCGTTTTCAAGATGTATTGCCAGATGTTGGACAGCAGGATCTCTTTCGTGGATGGGAAAGCTGAGAATATGCCAAATAGCTTCATTGCTGCTAATGTATCTGCCCATTTGGTATCGTGCTATTTCGTCATTTTTATTTATGTTTTGTACTTCAAATATGGCCAAATCACTGCCTTTGTTTACATATTTACAAATATACTTAATTGATTTAACAGAACTGCAAAGCTCAACATTGATATGAGCTTTGTAAGTTTTTGAAAGTAGTGGTGAGTATGGTACCACCCACTGATTATCAAACTCAACTTGATTTGGAAAGTTCGGCAGTCGCATTGTAAATGTGTGGCCACCATTCTCAGTACTTCTGCGGCGATACATTGGATAACCATCAATATCCGTGATCGTGTCATTCGTATACGGCTTTGGGAATTTTTTTTTACATTTTCCATTTTCCATGCACGGTGACGTCATGTTGAAAGCACCGCATGGCCCATGGATCATGTGTTTGGTGACAATATCAAATAATTCTTGATCAATTAATGGGTCTGGAATTTCGGCTGAAATTATTTGATCGATTTCTTCAGGACGGATTCTATCTTTAAGCCAAACCAAAATGTGGGCATGAGGCAAACCTCGCTTTTGCCACTCTATCGTATACAGCCAACAACGTGTGATACCAAAAATTGAATATTTAACAATAAAATCAATTAAGGATTTCAATTTTTGTTTAAACACACGTGCAGTTAAATCATGACGATGAATGGCTTGTTGTTCTGGCAATAGTAAAGTTTGTATCTCTTCCCAATTCGGATTACATGTGAATGTAATAAATAAATCCGGTCGGCCGTAATGACGTACGTAAGTCATCGCATCTTGTATGTATTCCTGCATGTTCCGTGGACTGCCGATGTAGCTTGAAGGTAAAATGAAAGCATTACCGATGTCAATGGGATTTA